>BDMB01000071.1:433495-736743 GCA_016859785.1 Macrotyloma uniflorum | reverse complement strand
ATTATTATTATTATTATTATTGTTGTTGTTGTTGTTGTTGTTGTTGTTGTTGTTGTTGTTGTTGTTGTTGTTGTTGTTGTTGTTGTTGTTGTTACAAAACAAATATTGGTATCATAATTTTTTAGTTCGGTAAGAACAATATTTTACCACACATTTTACAAATTTTTAGATACAATAGAGAATTAGATTTATGTAATTCCTTTTATAAAAAAAAATATATGTGGATAAATTTTAAATTTTTATTATTTTAATAATTTTAGAACTTTTAATGTGTAGTAACTGATATTTTAAAAGGAGAATTTGATAAAGGTTTACATTTAAGTCAGTTTATAAAAAAATTATTTATTATTATTATTATTCCTGAAAAAAAGACCTAATTAATTTAGATAAAGACTATATGATTATATATTATCACAATATACATTCTTAAATAACGGAATTAAGAGTATCTCATTTCAGTTAACTCATTTTGCATTTCTATATATTATCATAATTTACCTTAATTTGATTTTAATTTAAATTTATTATTATAATTTAAATTTTTACATAAAATAAAAAATTTAAGATGGAGAATTATTATAACTTATATATTTAAACATATAATTAAAAGAATAATAAATCCAATAAATTAATTCTCTATTAAATTTTGATTTTTGTTAATATTTAAATATAAAAAATCAGAACTTGATTTTTAATAGTCTTAATAAGTTTAATTAAAATAAATTATTATTATTATTTATTTTAAATTTTTTAACTTTAGTTTAGAGAAAGATATTAAAGATAAATATATCTTCACAACATATATTTTTAATGGTTTGTTTGAATTGGAGAGTAGATTTGAGGAAGAAGAAACTAAGGTTGTTTGGATTAAAAAAAAAAAAAATGGAAATGAATAGAAAGTAAAATAATATTATTTATTATTAATACTTTTTATAATTATTTTAAATATTTTTTAAAATTATTATTTTTATTATAATAAAAAAAATATAATTTAATGTTATTATTAATAAAATTTTTAATTATTTATAATTTATTATTATAATAAAAAAAATTAAATATTATTGTTAATATATATTTTTAATTTATTATTAATATAATAAAAAATATTATTTTAATATTATTAATATTTTAAATTATTTAGAATAATATTTTTTAATTTATTATTATTATATTAAAATAAAATAAATAACTATTATTAATTTTATTTAATATTTATTAATATAATATTATATTAATTATTTATTATTATTATTATAATATAAGAAATATATTAATAATTTTAATATTATAATTAATTATAATTTTTATCTAATAATCTAAAATAATATTATAATAATTTTTTACTACTTTTTTTCGTATTTTTTTTCTTATGAGAGGAGAACGAATTAGATAAATTTTTTTTAAATATGAGTTTTATTCCATTAATTTTCTCGCTTTTCTCGTTTTTCATCTTTCCTATCTCTTGGAAACAAACAAGCCCTAAATTATAGAATTAATGCCCTGTTATATCAAATTAACTCATTTTGTAGGTAGAAAACTAACTCAATTCATTTAACTTTCTTACACTACATGAAATAAGTCATTCCAATGGGCTTGATTCAAACATGTGCATTAGGCAAATATTAATTGGAATTTATTGAGTCCTCGTAAATAATTAATTTTCTCTAACAAATTATATCTAACTAATAAAATAATTAACAGAAAAAAAAAACTTAACATAAGATTTCTTATCTTCACAAATCAATCATCAAAAGGGGTTTTTATGCCCATCCAATACTTGAAACCCATAAATTCAAGTCTCATGTCTATGTCTAGCATCCATTTTGAGAAAAGGAGGATATTGAAACTTTGAAGATTCCATTGATAGAAGGGGATCTTACTCCATTGATCTATTCATAAAGGGGGATCTTATATGTTTTGTTTTTTTTTTATGTTAAGAATAAAAAAGTTTGGTTTTTGTGTAAGGTTTTTTTTTTCTATTATTATTTTGTGATAATAATGTTGTTGCATTGATGATTTAATTATTTTAATTTATTAAGGGATGATAAATGAAGTTAATTAAGAAAAAAATTATTAATGTTTAAATTGATCTAAATTTGTAAATGTTTTTCATGATTAATTAATTTAAAATATTTTTTTAATCTGAAAATTCATTAAAAGAGAGAAAGATTTTTCAGAATTTTTTAATAGATTAAAAAGTTTTTTTTAATATGTTAATTTCATTTAAGATGAATTTCTTAAAAATATGTCTCTTTGTATTAACATATTAATTTATATGTTTAATTGATCTCAATAATATCAAAATTAATTTATTTTAACATATTAAAAAAAATCAAATTAACAGATTAATTTTATATCAAATTTTACTTCTTGTTATTTAATTGATTAAAATTGATTCTAAACAATGGATATAAATTTATTCTAACTCATTTTAAACATTATTTATTTTTATTACTTGAAAGAGAAATTGAATTAAAGTAAGATACAATCTAAAATTTCATAATATTTATTTTATTCTTTTTAGATAAAAAATTAGTCTTGATTTTAGATACATTTCAAACATTATTTATTTTTATTACTTTGAAAGAGAAATTGAATTAAAGGAAGGATACAACGAAAAATTTCATAATATTTATTTTATTTTTTTTAGATAAAAAATTAATCTTGATCTTAGATATATTTCTAACGTTAAATTTCATAATATTTATTTTATTTTTTTTAGATAAAAAATTAGTCTTGATGTTAGATAAATTTTATTATTATCTTTTACATTACAAGCTAAATAGTTGATCAGGTTTTATATATTTTTTTTATTTTCTTTTAATTTGTAAGATACTTGATAAAGATGTCAAAGATATCTCTTGTGATAAGGTGTCACTTGAGTATTTAATCTTGTGGGGTTCAAAATTTGATATATTGATAGTTTGACAAGGAGGATTTTAATAAAATTTTGATACATAATAAAAAAATCTAATCAATGTGTTTAGCTTAACTAGATGTAACTCTTTAAGTGAGTAAGTAAAAATCTTGTCTAAATCCATTTCATTTTTTATTTTGAATTGTTTCTACATGTTAAAATCTAAATATTTACATATTGGTTTATGAAATTGGTTTGAATTTTTGTTGATAATTCTTGAATTTTTTCAAAAGTAAAAGAATCAATTCACCACTTTTTATTTCTTCAAGTTATTCTTAACAATTGGTATTAAGAGAAAGTTCTTAAAAGATATTCAAGTTTGAAGGTTCCTAAAAAAATGACTAAAAACAAGCTTCACTTTGTCAATAAATCCTCCATCAATAGACCTCTTATATTCTCTAAAGTGAATTATCCTTCTTGAAAAGTTAGGTTGAAGATTTTCTTTGAATATGTAGATAGAGGTGTTTCGGACACTATAGTAAGGAGATTTAATAGCTATGGATTCAATGGACTAATTTGAAAAAGAAGAGTTCAATGAAAGGCAAAAAAATATTCTTATATCTGCATTAAATCGACCAAAAGATATGTAAGATATACTTGAAGTCACTCGTGAAGGTATAATTGATATAAAAAGAGTAAGAAAGCATACCTTAATACAAAAGTAATAGGTTGTTAATATTTTAAAAGAAAATGTGAAGATATTAATATTTTAAAAGATAATGTGAAGATATTAATATTTTAAAAAGATAATGTGAGGTTATTAATTTTTTTAAAAGATAACGTGAGATTGTTATATTTTAAAATATAATGTGAGGTTGTTAATATTTTAAAAGATGATATTAGTTGGATTTGATCTTTAAAAGTCCAAATCTACCTATATAAATAGGTATTAGACCTTCTCTATTTTTCATTCCATGTTTTCTCCTACATTTGGGAAAAATCTTAAAGAGGAGGCGACACATGACAAGTTTTAAGAGTAGCATCTCAAGGCATCGCGTATCATCACTCGAGATAAAAGGGGGAGTGAGAATGTCTCATATGTGGATATTTATGAGAATTTTGGGTAGAGAGGTACCTTGGATTTTGTTTTCTTTGAAGTAACCATAAGCTCTTAATTAGTTTTTGCTAATATAATACTTATGATGAGTTTTGATTTAATTGTTGATTTACTTGTGTGTTTGGAGAAGTCTAAACTTTAGTTTAGTATGATAAAATTCAAGTTATGTTTGAACAAAGACTTAGGAGTGTGAAAATATAAGTTATGTTTGGTCATTTGAAATAAGTGATGAGTTATGCATTTATGGGTACACATTTCATTCATTTATACTCCAATTATCTAAGTAAACCAAAACATCTTAATTATTCTACTAATTACCAAAGATTGTTAAGATCTATCTTAATTCTTTAATTTTCCTAATCTAAACCCTAATTTAAGAATTCTAAGATTTGAGATTAGAAGAACTCACCTAATTATAGAATTTACAAAATTTAAATGGTAAGTTTTGTTCCTCTAATGACGAGCTTCCCTTCGGTACAGTTGAATTCTCAAACGGACAAGAAATTAAGAAGAAATCCCAACATTTAGGTTGGAGGATTAAGGAAAGTAGAGAGAGTTTTTGGAGAGAGTAAGGGAAGGAGAAATTTGAAACTTTGTAAAATGAGAAGATTTAGTAAAAATTAACTTTAAATATTCTTTCCCCTTTTTCAATCAAATGCGTTTAATATCCACCCATAACACTCAAATTATAATAATAATAATAATAATAATAATAATAATAATAATAATAATAAAAATTAGGGGTGTTCGGAACCGAACCGATAAAAAAAAAAAAACCGAAAATTGATCCAAAAAACCGCAAACCAATAAAAATCGCAAATTTTTGGATCACTTTGGATTTTTTTTTCCAGAACCGCGCAGTTCGGTTCGGTTTGCAGTTTGGTATTTCAAAACCAAACCGAACCGAACCGCAATTATTAAATAATATTATATTTATTTTTAATTTTATTTTGTAAAGAAAACCTACTATCATTAACTCTTTTTCAAATCCATTTTCACCACACCATTTCACCCTCTATCTAATCATTCTTTTTATCCCAAGCGGTAAGTTTTTTTTTTTTTTTTTTTCATTCATCACTTATTAATATGTTTCCTTTCTTATTATTTCCTCTTTCATTTTTCATATTTTGATTTTAATTCCACATCAATTTGTCTTATGATTCATTTTCGATTTTTATCGAATAAATGTTCTATTATTTCTTGATTTCATTTTAGGGTTTAAGATTTAGGATTCTTAGTTTCAGTTTAGGGTTTAAGGTTCTTATTTCAATTAATTTCGTTTTTACTAAGGTTATTATTTTTTTTAATAACATTCATTTGTTACAGCTTGTATTTTGTTAAACGTATCTTAGTGTCACTTTACTTGAAAAACTTCATTACTGTGATTTTATTTTGTTCTAACCCAATTGAGCACTTGGTTATGGGTCAAGTTCAGGGTTTTAAAGATTAAAAATAGTCAATTATTAATAAAAAAATAAAATTAAAAATAAAAAAAACCGCAAAAACCGATCCAAACCAAACTGCTAAAATTTGTTTGGATTGGTTTGGATTTTTGTTTTATTTTAAACCGAACCAAACCGAATCGTAAATAATTTTTATATTTTATTCGAATATATTTTAACCAAAAACCAAACTAAACCGCACCGCGAACATCTCTAATAAATATAATAATAAAAATAATAATAAAAATAATAACAAAAATAATAACAACAATAACTATAATGACGACAACCATAATGACAATAATAAGAATAAATTTCAGTACATTATAAATTTTATTCATAATTATTTTTATAAAGTAGATGAAGAGGATTTAAGAGAAAGAGAAAAATGTAGTAGAAAATATGTCAGTGATACCGTAGAGAGGTTAAACAATCACATGCACTCGATTTAGTTATTCATAATGTTCTCTAAGTAAACACTGATTTAAATATTAAAAAAAAAAGGTATGTGTTTGCACAAATATTATAATTGGAATAAAAAACTAATCATGAATTAGTAAACAAGTTTCTTTGTTTTTGGGATTAATTTTGATTTTTTTTTCTTTATTTAAGAGAAAAATTATCAGCTAGATATATATTTGGAACCTAAGGGATCATTTATCCCATACATTTTAATTTTGTCATTTTCCCATGAATATTTAAACTTTAATTTTACATTCTATTTTTATGAAGTAAAATAGGTATGATCCTAAATTTAATTTTATTCACCATAAAATTGAATGACTGACAACACTATTACACATTTTTAGTTTCTTTGACACAGAAGTTTTGTGCATATAGCAAATAGTAAAGAATGGAGGTCCCCTATTATTTAATGTACACAAAACACAACAAATAGGGTAGAAAATTATGAATGTAATAAATAGGATTGAATATCTGAAGTTTCAGTNTCAGTCTCAACAGTTCTGTATCTTGTCCTTAAATGGGTTATCTGTGTTGATGCAATGCAAATCATTCACAAAATGGTAACCATTAAAGCATCTTACACTGTTCTTCCAAATCAACCAACTCCGGAGGGCTCTCTATGGCTGTCTGATATCGATCAAGTGGCGCGTCTGCATCACGTACCCACCATCTACATTTTTCATGCAAAGCACAACCATGATACGTTAATTCAACAGATGAGAAACTCTCTTAGCAAGATTTTGTGGCACTATTATCCAATAGCTGGTAGATTGAGAAAGATAGAAGAAGATGGAAGATTTGAATTGGTTTGTAATGCAAAAGGGGTGGTGTTGATTGAAGCAGAATCCACAAAAACATTGCAGGATTATGGTGACTTTTTGGGTGAGTCCATCAAGGACTTGGTTCCAATAGTTGATAACACAAACACACCAATTGAGGAACTTCCCTTGTTAATAGTGCAAGTAACAAGTTTCCTTGGTGATGAAGCATTTTCCATTGGAGTTGCTATATGTCATACTTTGTGCGATGGGATTGCTGCCATTCAGTTCATCAACTCATGGGCAAAGTTGGCTCGTGGAGAGACATTACAGTCTGATGAAATGCCTTTTCTGGATCGAACTGTGCTCAAATTCACAGTCCCTCCATCACCACCACGCTTTGATCACCTAGAGTTCAAGCCTTTGCCTCTCATATTAGGAAGATCTGACAACACTGTTGAGAAAAACAAGAGTGTAAATGCCACTTTGTTGAAGCTGACACCAGAACAAGTGGGAAAGCTGAAGAATAAGGCCAATGATAATGAATCAACAAAACAAGGTTCAAGACCTTATAGCAGATTTGAATCTATTGCTGCACACGTATGGAGATGTGCATGTAAGGCTCGTGGATTAGATGAGAATCAACCAACCCTACTTCGTTTTAATGCTGATATTCGTAATAGGCTAATTCCACCTCTCCCGAGGAAGTACTTTGGGAATGCTTTGTCCTTAACAGCAGCATCATCACACGTTGGGGAAATCTTATCAAATTCTTTGAGTCATGCTGCTCAGAAAATAAGGGAAGCAATTGAAAAGGTTACACATGAGTATATAAGCTCACAGGTATACAGGTTCACATTTTTATCAGCCTTTAACCCCGTAATCTATTCCTTTCTCACTTCTTTTACAGTTTGGCAGTTTTTTTTTTCTTATTTTTTAGATGAAGACTTAAAATAATTTAGGATAGGCAAAACAAATAAATTAAACTAAATTATTGTAAATTTGAAATAAATTCTAAAGGTGATTCAACCATATTGGTTTAGGAAAAGATGAATTGAACCAGATTGGACTGTTTCAAATTATTTGAACTATATGAATTGTTTAGACTACTATATTACTTTAACTAATATTTTTTTAATCTCCTATATATAAGTTTAAACAGTTTTATTTAGGAGTACTTCAGTTTTTTTTTTTTTCACCAAAATACTTCAATTTTTTTTTTTTCATGAAATTTAATAATAATTTAGTTCAGATTTTTTTTAACATTGAAGGTATAAAATCATACATATGTGATGATTTATTTGGGTTTGACTACTTTTACTGAGAACATGTTTTGTTTTTCTTTTTACATAGATAGATGTGATTAGAGGTCAGGAGCATCTGGATAAAGCAAGGGCTTTGTTATTTGGACTAAATGAAGGTAAAGATGCCTTGTTTTTTGGGAACCCTAACCTTCAGATTACAAGTTGGATGAGTATGCCGATGCATGAAGCAGATTTTGGTTGGGGAAAGCCTGTGTATTTATGTCTAGCAGCTGTGCCTAGACAAGATTGGGCATTGATTATTCAAAGGCCCGAAGGTGATGGCTCTGTAATTCTATGTATACATTTTCAGACGGAGCATGTGGAGCTTTTCAAGAACTATTTTTATGAAGAAATATGAATGCAAGCTTTAGATTTGATATATAATTTCTTATGTTCAATAAATTTAGTTAAACATATGGCTTACTACAAGCTTCAAAATCACTTATTAGCTATAATGTAATTGATGATTAGTAATTTTGGATATTATATTTGATTGGAAATTGAACTTTTTGGGTTGATATTTTTTGTGTGATTTTTTTTAGTCTTAATCAATGTATTGATTATAGTAAGGATGGATGATAGCATTAAATGCAGGGTCACAATCACGAAATGAATTAGAGAAAATAATAAATAAAAAGTAATTACAAGATTGAAATTATAATTGAATATTTGAACTTTGTGTTAATAATTTAAATCAACGTCTGAGTTGTTTATAACGTATAAAATTGATATAGGATAAAAGTTAAATTGATGAAATTTATATGAATTTTTTTTTATCGAGAATCATAAATATATTAATAAAATTAGTATCATAAATATAAAAAATAATTATAAATACTTTATATGTATTAAAAATTAAGTAATTAATAAGATAATTATCTCATTCATTATTATTTAATAATTTAAGCTATTATATATATTGTTATAAAAGATTTATATATCATTGAACAAAAGTTCCGAAATTATTATTTACTCTAATAATAATTCATAACCAAGTTCCGAAATCTAACATTTCCTATTACAATTTTCGTTTTAAGATAACTTTTCATTAAAATTCTTATCATTATGATTTTGCTATCATATCATCAACCCTTATTCCAATTCATTTTCACCACACATTCTCACATTCTATTTAAGTCATTCTTTTCATTTCAAGTGATATGATTTTCTTAATTTGATTTATTCTTTAATTGTTTCTGTTTTATTTTTCATTTAATTTTGTACTTATTGTCTGTCTTATTATATATTTTAATTTTCACTAAATAAATATTCACTAGATAAATGTTCTATTATTTTTCTATTTTGATTTAGCATTCAAATTCATTTCAATTAATTTTATTTTTATCAGGATTATTTTTATTTTATTTTTTATATTTTTACAAAGTTGAGATTTTTTTTATAGTAATGTTCATTTAGGTCTTTAAATAAATCAAATCTTGTTGATGAACGAGTAGTGAGAGAGATAAGAGTTTTAGTATTCTAATTAAAAATAATATATGATTTCAATTTTTAATAATAGTGAAAATTTAAGTAGTGGAATAACAACTTTGAAAGTTTTTAAACAACTAAAATTATTTGATCTACACTCATTCTTATATAATATTATTATTCTCGGTTTTTAATTTTTTGTTTTTTTCCTACTAGAATCATTCATAAATTAATGTTATACTTATATGTAATCTAAGTGATGGTTATGTTTTTATTATTTTATTATTCAATATATTTTTTAACTTCTAAATAACATATTTACTATAATTATATTTTAATTTTAAAAATATAAATGAGTTCACATTCAATAAAAAATAAAATGAAATAAAAAATTAAAAACTGTAAAAATCGATTCAAATCAAACTATTAAAATTGGTTTTGAATTGGTTCGGATTTTTTTTTCTATTTCAAACCGAACCGCGTAAAATTTTTATATTTGGTTTGGATGTATTTTTAGTAAAAAATCGAACCAAACCGCACCGTGAACACTCCTATACTCAAGTATTAAGTGAAAAATATTAGTAAAACATACCCTATATTAACCATTTAATTATCAATTTTCTCTTAATTAAAGTATTATCTCTTCAAAGGGAGAAAATTTTGTTTTTTTTCGCAAGAGCAATTATAAAAAACAAAAGAAAAATATCGAAAATATTTGGTAGTAGAATAAGTTTTTTTGTTTTTCTTCGATAACCAAAACCCAAAGGAAGATTTAACCTAAAATTTATCTATAAAAGAAGAGTTCAAGAATGAAACAAACACACATAGAGTATTGTTGGTGATTTTAGAGAAAAAAATAATATTAAGAAAGATATTAAATGAAAAATGAAAATGATCTATCTAACTTTACTTATTTTGAATGTGATTAATAAGGACGCATAAGAATAAAGTGTCCAAACTTCTCAAATAATACTAGAAATGTAGACAAGAAAGATGAGAAGTAAGACAAAAATAGAAAAGGTTGCATAACCTTGGATGATAATGATTAGTCATCCTTAAGTAGCTCATCTAGTGATGAAAAGGCTTATATTTGTCTCATGGATGATGTGACAAGTTATGTAAGTAGTTTTGATTCTACTAATGATGAAAATTATGATAAATTGTATGATGCATTTTATAAACTTCATGATGAAGTAAAGAAACAAGCTTACTCAACAAGTAAATTGAAAGATATGAGTAACTTGCTAGAAGACAAAGGAAATAAACTATAAGAAAATTTGGATAATTCCAAAAATAATTTTGAAAACTTAGAACTAATTTGCAAAATTTCAACTTGTAGTTGTTGTAAATTGTGAAAATTGTAAAGCATTACAATCTAAAATTACTTATTTGATTAAGATATTTGCTAAATTCACAAATGGACAAACAAATTAAGAAATTGTGTTTGGTTCACAAAGATGTGTAATCAATAGAGTTAGGATTGGTTAAAACTTTGGAGAGAAAGAAAAAAGTTTCAAGAACTTGGATAATTAGAAAACCATCCAACACTCCTTTCATTACATATTTTTAAACACTACTATGTCAAAAAAATTGGAGTACTTTGTGGCAAATACATTTGGAAGGAAAAAAACTCAAGAAAAACTTCTAATAGTATTAGACCCAACTCATTATGGATACCAAAATCTCTCCTCTAAACTAGTTGGTAGATGTTCTTAAAAGCTAATGAGTCATGATGGTATCTTGATAGTGATTGTTCAAGGCATGTGACTAGTGACATGAGCAAGTTTAGTTCATTGCACTTCAAAACAAGATGATTTGTCACCTATGGAGATAATAAAAAAGGAAAAATTCTATGGTTTGACAACATTGGTAACAACTCATCCATACTTATTGAAAATGTATTATATGTAGAAGGGTTGAAGCACAATCACTAAGTATTAGTTAATTGTGTGATAAAGGCTTGAAAATAATCTTTGAATCCACTCAATGCTAGATTTTTTACGATAGCAATAATAAGATAAATCCGATAGGCAAAAGGATTGTAAACATATATATGCTAAAAATTCATGTATCATGTAACTACCTAATTTGCCTTATAACTAAAGAAGAAGATTCTTGGTTATGGTATAGGGTAGTTCACATACACATACATCATCTTAGCAAACTAATTTCAAAAGAACTTGCAATAGGACTTCCTAAGCTTGAGTTTGAGAAGGATATAATCTGTGCTACTTGTGAAAAAGAAAAAAAAGTAAAAATATATTTTGATTTGAAAAATATAACTTTTACAATTAAACCCTTTGAGCTTTTGCGCATGAATCTCTTTGGACCTTTAAGAACTATGAGCCTCAGAGGACATTTTATACTTTAGTTATTGTTGCTGTTTTTTTTTAAGATTTATATGGACACAATTTTTATCTGCAAAAATGATGTTTTAAAGCCTTCAAAAAACTTGCCAAACTTTTCTAAAATGAGCAAGGTCTAAACATAATCTCTATTAAAAGTGACTATGGAAGGGAATTCGAAGATGAAAGTTTTGAACTATTTTGTGAAAAGAATGGTGTCAATCATAATTTTTCTACACTTAAAACTCTTGAACATAATGGGGTATTTAAAAGGAATAATAGATCACTTCAAGAGCTGGACAAAACCATATTAAATAAATCCAATTTGTCAAAATACTTATGGGTAGATGTTTTATCGACTGGTTATGTTCTCAATAGAATATTGATTAGACCAATCCTAAAAGAAAATCCTTATGAACTTTCCGAAAAATAAAAAATCCAATATTGCTCATTTAAGAGTATTTGCCTACAAATGTTTTGTTGTTAATAATAGAAATGAGTCACTTGACAAGTTTGATGCTAAGGTTGATGAAGTCATCCTTTTGGAATACTCATTGAATATCAAAGCTAATAGAGTGTATAATAAAAGGTTTTTAATCGTAAAAGAATCTATTTATGTTGTCTTTTATGAGAAAGAATTGATTGAAGGCATCACAAAATTTAACATCAATGGAAATATAATTGAAACTAAAAGTGTAACATTCTATATTTTTTTAGAAAAAAATATAGATAATTTAATTATTTATTTGACTTAAAGAAAATATTTAATTAGGTTTATAAAATAAAATAAAATATCTTATAAAATAAAATAAAGTAAATTGGTTAGAGAAAAGATAATATTAAAAAAAATGATGATAAATTATTAGAAACAGATAATAAGAGATTGTTAATATTTTAAAAGATAATGTGAAGATATTAATATTTTAAAAGATAATGTTAAGATATTAATATTTTAAAAGATAATGTGAGGTTATTAATCTTTTAAAAAAATAATGTGAGAAAAAAAATAAGGTGAGGTTGTTAATATTTTAAAAGATAATGTGAGGTTGTTAATATTTTAAAAGATGATATTAGTTGGATTTGATCTTTAAAAGTCCAACTCTACCTATGTAAATAAGTATTAGATCTTCTCTATTTTTAATTTCATGTTTTCTCCGACATTTGGGAAAAATCTTAAAGAGGAGGTGACACATGACAAGTTTTAAGAGTAGCATCTCAAGATATCGTGTATCATCATTCAAGGTATGAGGGGGAGTGAGGAATGTCACATATGTGAATAGTTATGAGAATTTTGAGTAGAGACAACCCTTAAGTCTCAATTGAATTTTGTTTTCTTTGAAGCAACCATAAGCTCTCAATTAGTTTTTGCTAATATAATAATTATGATGAGTAAACCTAAATTAATTGAAGATGCATTAAAAGATGAAAATTAGACAATGGCTATGCATGATGAATTAAATCAATTTAGGAGAAATGAAGTTTGAGATCTCATACCCAAAATTGTTGACATGAACATTACTAGAATTAGTTTTTGCTAAAATATGTAACAATATGGCCTTTGTATCTCCAACTAAACCTAAATCAATTGAAGATGCATTAAAAGATGAAAATTAGACAATGGCTATGCATGATGAATTAAATCAATTTAGGAGAAATGAGGTTTGAGATCTCATACCCAAAATTGTTGACATGAACATTACTAGAATTAAGTTGGTTTTTAGAAGAATCCAACACTATAATTAGGAATAAAGCCAAACATAAAAGGGTATAATTAGGAAGAAGGAATCGATTTCGAAGAAACCTATTGATAAGTATTTTTATGTCAAAGAAATTAGTACAGTTTAAAGCATTTTTGGGAGGAAGTTAGAGTAAAAAGACTACAAAAGTTCTAGTTTTGTGCAAATCAGTGCAGGCCAGCACATGTAAAGAAGAAAGTTGGAAAACCCTAATTTAAGTTGAAGATATTGAAGATTGTTCTCGGGCCCAAATCCGCTCAACAGATTTGGGCTGCTCTAAGCAAAGATCTCTATTTAAAGAATGAAAAAGCGCAACCTTTAGACACAACTTTTCACACACGACAAAAGGAGGCAACTGCTAGGGTTAGGATTTTCCCTTAGAGAGGAGGCCGACGACAACTTTGGCTAGGGTTTCCTCCTTTTCAATCATGTTTGGGAAGTAGACCACCATGAGTGGTTGAGGTACTTTTGTATGGGGAGAGAATTCTTATTATAATTTCTGATTTTCTGATTCATCTATGCAATTCATTATTCTTAATTAAGGTTTTGGTTGTGTTCATCTCGTTCTATCTTTGAATTGGTATTTTTGTGGAAACTTAATACTTTTTCTCACTTCAACCCTAACCCCCAATTTTCCTAAATTTGGGAACGAAATTAGGGTAATTGGGTTTTACAAAATCCAATCATTACTGCTGGAATTTCCATTAACATCTAAAGGAATTGAAAAGGATTTGAGAATTCTTAGGGTTTCTAATCAAGGAATTGACGGAAGCTATAATTTTATTTTGATAATTAAAATAAAGGCTTGCATTAAATGTTTCAAGTTTTGAAGAGATTACAATAGAATTTGATCCTTATACGCTTTTATATATTTGTGCAATTTCGTAAGTATATTTTATTCTTATTTACATTACCAAAATCACACCTTGAGAATTTTGTCAACATATTAAACCATTGATTGCATAATTTTTTCAAATCCCTGAATTTGATACCCTCTATTCGGTACATTTGTCGAGAGGTTTTATTTAAAAACCCAACACCTATTATGACACCCTTCTACTTAAAATTTTTTTTATTTAATAAATAATAAAAATGCGGAAAATAATGTTAAAGGATTACGTATACACTTTTCTAAATAAAAACTTACAAAAATAAGGAAAATAAAGATTCAAAATTAAATATTTTTAAACACTAAAATAACCTTTATAATTTCTTAAAATAAAATTATAATAAAATTCAAAATAATTTTTTTAATAAATAATTTCTCTATCATGATGTCATACATAATTAGAGTATCCCACAAAATAAAGACATAAGAAGTCTAAGCTTCATCACTCTACTTGTTTCCGTCCTTATCAAATGCATGTTTTATCTATAAGAGTGTTCAGTCCAAACAAAAGCACCAACAATACAAATAGAAGAGTAAGGAATATATTTCACATATATTATAAACACGTATAAGAAAAATAGGCAGAACTAAACATGCACAACATAACACACACCATTACGTACTTAATCACAAACTTACTTCATTAACTCAAATGCATTAATGCTCCTATACTTTTATCTCTACATGCATGTGGTATCGTCAAATGAAACACGCATATGAGTAGTTTAGGAATACATGAACTAGCTCATAAAAGACCCTTACAATCCACTCTCAACTAGAATGAGTTTACCAAGAGTCAATCGGGATAGTATAGTTAGTTGTGGTTGACCCTCATCCCACTCTTATATGAGTGGTTTCTTACTCTAAAATCTCCAAGGATAAGGTAGAAGACCATAGAAAACCTCCTTCATAGATTGCTACACCCAAGAAAGTATGAATGAATGAAGTATGAATACACAAATACATATCTCATCACATATTCCATATGACCAAGCATAACTTGGATTTTCACAATGTTAAGCCTCTATTTAGACTTATCAAATGCCCAAGTATAACTTGGATTTTACCTTACTAGGCCAAAACTTAGACTTCTCAAAACACACAAGTAACTTGCAAACATATAAAAAACTCATTACGAGCATCTCAAAGCACAACACAACTTTCACAACATCTCATTCATATCGTAATTTATTATCACATATTAAATGTATCTCTTTCACACACATATATATATATAAGATTTATACATAGAAAATTATTATTAAATCTCTTAAGTTTTGTTTACTTTCTTTTATTTTTTTGTGACCTTTCTTGATTGAAAAATCGATTTAATGCTATACTTATCCAATTAGTTTCGTTTTTATTCTTTTTAAAGATATCACAATTATCTACAACTTTCATTTTTATATAAAGATCTATTTTAATAATTTACTATACTTAATATAAGGAAAAACGTAAAGTTTTATTTTTATCTTGATAACATGAGTTTTACTCACTAAAAAAATCATATCTTGAGCTATACAAACTATTTTTGTATGAAAATAAAATCATTAGTTAGTTAACATTTAAGTCTACAACTTTTATGAATATCATTTTTTTAAATTCGTAGTGAAAACATGCTAGAATAGGCTCGGAACCTCAGAGCAAAATAATCTTTAACCCAATATAATATAATTCTCACATATATTGTAATGATAAATTTAAATCCAAATCATAATGAGCAAAATTTTCATTAATAGGATCTAAAGATTATAAAAAAAAATACAAGAACATAATCAATTAATAATTAAATCGTAATTCATCAAAATCATTATATTAACAAAATTTAATTAAGGGTTTATTATATGACAAAATTCAACAAATCATTATATTAAGGTTGTCTCTCTACTCAAAATTCTTATAAACACTTATATGTGAGACATTTCTCACTCGCCTTCTTATCTCGAATGAATCACAATGCCTTGAGATGTTACTCTCCAAACTCTTTACGTGTCGCATCCTTTCCCATACATTAGAAAATATAGAATGAAAAATAAAGAAAATCTATTGTCTATTTATTTACGTAGAGTTGAGTTTTTAAAGATCAATTCCAACTAATATTATCTTTTAAAATATTAACTATCTCACATTATCTATTTCTAATAACTTAACATTATTTTTTTCTTTCACAACTTTATTTTATTTTATTTTATAAAATATTTTATTCTATTTTATAAATCAAATTAAATATTTTAATTAACCAAACTAATTAAATTACATATTTTTTCTAAAAAAAATAGGACATTACACCTATATACCTGTGGCTAGGCTATAAGCTATGAGATTATTACTTATCTTTGCTTGCATTAGTGAATTTAAACTTTATCAAATGGATGTGAAAAGTATTTCTATGAATGGTTATATAAATGAAGATATCTATGTATATTAGCCACTTGAATTTGACAATCACTCTTTTCCAAACTATGTCTACAAGTTTAAGAAGGTTCTTTATGAGTTAAAACAAACACCTAGACAATGGTATGAGAGACTAGGCAATTTTTTGTTGTCTTAAAGCTTTGAGTGAGGAAAAGGTGATAAAACTCTCTTTATTAATAGTGGATGACATTATACTGGTGTATTTATGATATAATATTTGATTCATTTAATGAAAATCTATGTGAGTAATTTGCAATAATGATGTAGAGGGAGTTTGAAATGTCAATGATGAGAAAACTTAATTTCTTCTTGGGACTCCAACTTAAATATTTGGATCGTGACATCTTCATTAGCCAATTACAATATTGTAAGGAGCTACTAAAAAGATTTGAAATGAATAATTGTAAAGAATCTACAACTCCTATGTCTACAAATTGCTACTTGGACAATGATAATTCTGGTAAATCTGTTGATTCAACAAAGTTCAAAGATTTGGTTAGATATCTTTTATATATATATGCTGCTAGTAGACCTGATATAATGTTTAGTGTATGTATGTGTACTACATATCAATCCTCACTAAAAGAATTTCACTAGACTACAAACAAAATAATTTTGAAATATCTAAAAAGAATTATGAATATTGATCTATGGTACCAAACTAGTCTTATTTATGTGTTGTAGGATATTCTGATTCTACTTTTACAAGGTGTAGATAGGAGAAGTACCAATGATAATTTTCATATGTTAGAGAGTAGATTGATTTCTTGGAATAGTAAAAAATAAGCTTTTGTAGTCTTGTCTACTATTGAGGCTAAGTTTATAGTAGTTGGTAGTTGTTATACACAAATATTGTGACTAAAACAATAAATGGTTGATTTTGACTTGTGCTTAAAAAAATTTCTCGTAAGATGTAACAATATTCGTGCAATTAATTTTATTAAGAATTCTATACAATACTTATAGACTAAACATATTGAGATTAAGAACCATTTCATTTGGGATCATATTCAAAATGGTGACTACAATATTGAATTTTTAGATATTAAACAATAGTTGGTTAGCACATTTACCCAATCTTTAAATAGGGAAAGATTCTACAAACTTATAAATGATTTGGGAACCTTCGACATTGCAAATATTACTTAATATGACTATATTATGTGTACTTAACTATATATTGATTTAGTATTTGTTGTGATCATATGGAGTCATTGTGTTTAATTTCACTAGTTCAATATGTTAATTTTTTATTTCAATAGATTAATTTCAATTAAATAATACATTCAAATAATTTTGTTAATATTTTATTTTATGGTTTAATTTGTTAATTTTTTATTTTAATAAGTTAATTTCATTTAAATAAAATATTTAGATAATTTGTCAATGATATACTATCTAAAATAATAGATTAAATTGATTTTTAATAAAATAATTTCACTAAAATGTGATATATAGAAAATCTATCAATAATCTACTTTCTAGTTTAACAAATCAATTTATCGTTTTAATATGTTCATTATTTTAAAATTGAAAATTCTTAATATTTTTAATGGATTAAAAATGTTTTAATTTATTAATTTCATTAATTTATCATAAATTTATATTCATTCATATTGAATTTTATTTTATTATCTTTTATCTAGTCAAACTTACTATTTTACAACATTTAAATAATATTTAAACCAATTAAATATGCAAATCATATAACCAACAATAAAATTTAAAAAAAGTCTAAAAATTTTAATTGTTATATCATTGTATAGTTATATCACTTAATAAATTTATTTTAAATTTAAAATAAAATCTTTACATTTCACTATTTATTATGAAATCTTGAACTAAGTCTTCTTTTAATATAATTTTAACTCCTTAAAATATATTATTTACTTCACATTAAAATTTATCATTTACTTCATATTTCTATTACACCGTGTCCTTTCTTATCGTGCGTTTTTTATAATTTTCTCTAGTACTCTCTCTAACTTCATTCTCAGTTACTAAAGCTTTCTCATCAAGTGTATCAAAGAAGATGACAAATAGCTTTGCCTCTAGACGCAAACAACCAATTATTGGTTTTGGCCTCTGCAACAATTCTAACATAATCAAGAAAAGTTTTGTATATAGTTATGGCATTGACCAAATTTAAATTTAATGACATATTAGGATCAATATTCTTTATTGATCAATAGGATCAATATGCTTTATCTTTTATCTTTATCTTTTATTTTTTATCTTTTATCTTTTATATTTCATCTTTTATCTTTTATCTTTTATCTTTCATCTTTTATTTTTTATGATAGCTTAGCTTTTAATTCTGTATAAATAAAACAATACAAACTGTACATTTGATGTGTGGAATTTTGATCAATATTGAAAGTATTTTTGGGTTTTTTCTTCTAACATGGTGAGATGAGAAATTTGTCAACCCTAATTTTTTCTTTCAAGACTTTCTTTTAAAAATTCCCCGTATTCCTTCACTCTGCTTTGCTTCAACCATGGCAGTCCCAAATTCCTGAAGATGACTATGTCATCAAATTTTTTGCGTGGTCTCAACGAGGAGTACTCTCAAGTTCGATCCAACATCTTAATGATGGATCCTATGCCCTCCATTACCAAGACTTTTTCTCTGGTGCAACAACATGAACGTGAAATTGGTGGTATTTCAGTAGATTCCCTTTCTAGTGACTCTCCAACAATCATTGCTTCCACTGATGTTTCCACAAATCCTCCTTCCTTTCAACATGGAGGTTTTTCAAATAGTCATGGTCGTGGCCGTTTTGGTAGAGGTAATGGTAAGGGAAATCGCTTTTGTACAAAATGCAAGAAGACTAATCACACAATTGATTCTTGTTTTGAAATTTATGGATATCCTGTTGCCTACAAAAACAATAATAAAGGCACTACCACTTCAAAAGCTTTTACCAATTTGATTGCGGCAAATTCAAATACAACTTCTCAATCCGCTATTCTTGAAGGAAGTTCTAATCAAACTCAGTTTACTCTTTCAAAGGAGCAATATCATGCTTTCCCTGCTCTCATTCAACCCAATAAGGATGTTTCTCCCTCTGTGAATCACATTCAAACTCCTAAACATTCCTCCTCAGGTACACCTTTACTTTCTTCTTGTCTATGGGTGCTTGATAGTGGTGCTACTGATCACATTTGTCCTTCTCGACATTTGTTTGATACTCTTAATCCAATTGAACCTATCCATATTTCTCTTCCTAATCATACTACTGTTTTAGCAAAATTCTCAAGAACTATTAAATTAGGTGATTTAGTTTTGCTCAATGTTTTTTATGTACCTCATTTTACAATGCATTTGATTTCTTTTCCTAGGCTTACTTCTTCTAATTATCTAATACTTTTTTGCGATGCCAATTGTCACATTGTGCAAAAGTCCACCTTGAAGACGATTGGTGTAGCTAAAAAGAAGCAAGGTCTCTTCTATCTTCTGAACTCTGTTGAGCATGACTTGACTGCATCTACTTTAGTTGATATTCATCCTCTTTTTAATAAATGTTTTTCTACTATTGTCCATGATACATCGTCCAACAATGTTGTTAATAATAATAACTTGAATGATTCTATGTTGTGGCATTCCAAGCTTGGTCATGTCCCTAACAAAGTAATGCAGGAAATATGTTCTCAACATTCAAATATTCTTTTTCATAAACTTGAAGTTTGTGATGTTTGTCACTACTCTAAACAAAAAAATTTATCTTTTCCAAAAAGTCATACAACATCTTCCAGATTCTTTGAACTAATACATGTTGATATATGGGGACCTTTAAATGTTAGCTCTTTTTAAGGACACAAATATTTTTTAACTATTGTTGATGATTACAGCCGTTTTACTTGGGCTCATTTATTAAAAACTACATCTGAAGTAAAAGTCATACTTCTCTCTTTTATTACTTTCATTGAAAAACAATTTGATGTTCATTTAAAACGGTTGCGTTCTGACAATGGCAAAGAATTCTACCTTCATGATTTTTTTCAAACTAAAGGTATTTTACACGAAACTTCATGTGTTGAACGACCACAACAAAATGGAATTGTTGAACGTAAGCATCAACACATTCTTAATGTATGTCGTGCATTACTCTTTCAAGCTAAACTTCCAGAAAAATTTTGGTCATTTGCCATTCGACAAGCTATTCACATTATTAATCGATTACCTACTCCCTTATTATCTCAGAAGTCACCCTTTGAGATGATTTATAATTGCAAACCAGACCTCACTAAGCTCAAGGTCTTTGGTTGTTTGGCCTTTGCAACCACTTTATCTTTTCAAAGAACCAAGCTTGATCGTCGTGCATCTAAATGTATTTTTCTAGGCTATAAAAGTGGTACTAAAGGTTTTCTTCTTTTCAATTTAGATAACAAATCATTTTTAATATCTAGAGATGTGCTATTTTATGAAAAGATATTTCCTTATTCTACCAATATACCATCCTCTGATTCCTCTCTACCAAACATTGACCAGAATAATGACCCTCCTATTTTTTCTGATCCTATTCCAACTACTACTTTATCTACACCTCAATTACCTTCTTTAGATACAACTAATGATGCAAGTCAAGTCATAATCCCTCAAACTAGAGCTTCAACTAGAATTAGGAAACCCCCAGAGTATTTACAAGAATATCATTGTGAAAATCTTGCTTCTTCTTCAGCTGCATCTAATTGTCTTTATCCTATCTCTTCTTTTGTTACTTATAATAATTGTTCTCCTTCTCACACTTCCTTTTGTCTTTCTATTTCTGCACAACATGAGCCTACTTCTTTTAAGGAAGCCAATTCAGAGGAATGTTGGAAACGAGCCATGGAAGCAAAACTTCAAGCTTTAGAGAAGAATCAAACTTGGACACTGGTTAGACTTCCTGAAGGAAAGCATCTTGTGAGCTGTAAATGGGTTTACCGTATCAAATATAAGGCTGATGGTAGTGTGGAACGTTACAAGGCTAGGTTAGTGGCTAAGGGATTCACTCAAACAAAAGGGGTGGATTATTTTGAAACTTTTTCTCCTGTGATCAAACTCACTACTATACGGTTTCTACTTTCTTTAGCCGCTGCCAATAATTGGTTTCTTCATCAATTAGATGTTGATAATGCATTTTTGCATGGAGATCTCTTAGAGGAAGTATATATGAAACCTCCACCCGGCTTTAAGATCTCTCATCCACGTCTTGTTTGCAAATTGCAAAAATCTCTATACGGCCTTAAACAAGCAAGTAGACAATGGAACCTAAAATTAATCGAGGCTCTTATTTCTCTTGATTTTATTCAGAGTTCTGCAGATCACTCTCTTTTTATCAAAAAGTCTCATTCTTCTATCACAACTCTTTTGGTTTACGTTGATGATGTGGTTTTAACTGGTAATGATATGGATGAAATTTCTGCTGTCAAAGCACATTTGCATGCTCAGTTTCACATCAAGGATCTCGGCCCTCTCAAATATTTTTTGGGTTTTGAAATTGCTCGGTCTCAATCTGGTCTTATAATCAATGAACGAAAATATTGTTTAGAGCTTCTCTCTGAACATGGTTTAACAGATTGCAAACTTGTGAGCACTCCTATTGATGCCTCTGTCAAGCTTGTTGCTTCTGACAGTCTTCCTTTGGACGATCCTACTACTTTTCGAAGGCTTATTGGTCGCCTTCTTTACTTAACCAATACTAGACCTGATGTTAGTTTTGCTGTCCAGCAACTAAGTCAGTTTGTTGACTCTCCAAGGACAACTCATTTTAATGCTGCTCTTCGCATTCTGAGGTATTTAAAGTCTTCTCTAGCACTTGGTCTATTTTATCCTTCTCAAACTGAGAACCGTATTCAAGCCTTTTCTGATTCAGATTGGGCTTCTTGTCCCAATACAAGATGCTTCGTTACTGGTTTTTTAAACTTTTATGGTTCAGCCTTAATCTCTTGGAAATCTAAGAAACAATCCACTGTTTCTCGATCATCTTCTGAAGCTGAGTATAGAGCCTTGGCCTCTGTTACTTGTGAGCTTCAATGACTGTAATTTTTATGTCGTGACTTGTCTCTCGACATTATTACTCCATTTTCTGTTTTTTGTGATAGTCAATCTGCAATTTATATAGCCAAAAATCTTACTTTTCATGAACGAACGAAACATATTGAAGTGGATTGTCACTTCACAAGATTAAAGATTCAGCAAGATTTGATTCGTTTGTTTCATGTGCCATCCAACTCTCAATTAGCAGATGTCTTCACCAAAGCTTTATATCCGCGAAATTTTGCACAAGCTGTCTCCAAGTTGTGTCTTATTGATATATACAACCCAACTTGAGAAGGGGTATTAGGATCAATATTCTTTATTGGATCAATAGGATCAATATTCTTTATTGGATCAATAGGATCAATATTCTTTATCTTTTATCTTTTATCTTTTATCTTTTATCTTTTATCTTTTATCTTTTATCTTTTATCTTTTATCTTTTATCTTTTATGATAGCTTAACTTTTAATTCTGTATAAATAGAACAATACAGACTGTACATTCGATGTGTGGAATTTTGATCAATATTGAAAGTATTTTTAGGTTTTTTCTTCTAACATGACAGAAAAAAAATTCCAACAAAACTTTATAAGGAAAAAGTAAAGATATATATATATAGAGAGAGAAAATGAGAGCTTACATGAAGAATTGTAGAAGAAAAGAAAGAAAATTGAATCTGAATATATTTAAATTAGCTATTCATAGATGAAAAAGAAAATAGTGTAATATACATAAAATATTATAATAAAATTGAAATCTATTAAAATCAACTCAATAAAATAAAATTTATATTATTTTATATATATTAATTTAATCATAAGATTTTCAATATATATTTTCACGTTGAAACTTCTCACGAACATAATATTAGAAATTTATAAATAATCCGATAATAATTTGAAAAATTTATAGGTAATTCGACAACGATTCGAGAATTTTGTTAAAATAGACTTTGATACCATATTAGTAATGGACTTTAAGTTTAACTTATTTTATAAAATCAATTTAATAAGGTAAGATTGTTAATGAACATAAATATATTTTATTATTTTTTATAAATTACCTGTTAGGAATATTCGATAACTATTATTGTAATAGTAAATATCTTATAATGTCTCTTTTAATTGTATATTCTAAAAAATTTATCATATTATATTCTGCTACCTATTTAAGAAAGGGAGGTTGAAAGTTAGAATCAAGTTTTTCTATAAAGATCGTGTCATATTAGAATATGTTTACTTTTATCTTTATATTTTGAGAAAGATTTATATAGATTAGGATAGATATTCAAAATTTTAAAGATTAAAATTTATCATACCTTTTTTTATTCGATTATTCATTAACGGATCGATCGAAGCTGATCGATTTACCATTTTTTCTTTGGATTTTGATGGATTTGAAATGGTTACACATTCATGCTCATGCCTAGTTAAAATAACAATAGAAATTAGTATGATTGAATGCAACGTGAAATATTTTTAAAACTGAAATTGTTTATGATGATATTGTTGGGAAAATTTCACATTGACTATAAATGAGACCGAACTATAATATATAAGTGAGGTGTAAAACTCACATTCTAAACCGGTTTTGAGGGTGAGTTAGACTCATAATCACTTTCTACATAGTATCAGAGCTTGCTTAATAAGATTGTTGGGTCTAAATTCGGCCACTTGTTAATATACTGAACCTTGGTTGACAGGTTGTTGGACCTAAATTGAGCAACCTATTAATAGATTATGATTTACTTCTACATGGTCTGAGGAGTCTTGATGGTTAACAAAGTTGTTAACGGACCGCTATGTAGAGCCTTTGATTGTTGGCAGGTTGTTGGACCTAAATTGGGTCACCTGTTAACGGGTCACGTTCGAGTTGAGAATGACTCCTCGACGTGAGGGGAGGGTGTTGGAGAAATCTCACATTGACTAAAAATGAAGCCGAACTATAGTATATAAGTGAGGTGTAAATCTCACCTTCTGAACCGATTTTGAGGGTGAATTAGGCTCATAATCACTTTTTATAGATATACATTAAAAATGCTTCAAAATAGTTTTAATCATCTATATTTTAAATTTAAATTAGATTATCTTTTATAAAATACATTATATATATAATGGTATGCTTAAGTTATATTATAAAAATAAATTTTGTCAATTATTTAACCAGACATATGAATTGCTATGAATTTTTCTTTACTTTAATTTTGCATTCTGTTTTTATTTAAAAAAAATTATTTTACGAAGTAAAATAGGTATGATCCTAAATTTAATTTTATCTACCATAAAATTAAATGATTGACAACACTATTAAACATTTCTAGTCTCTTTGACATAAAAGTTTTGTGAATTGTGAATGTAATTGAATACGAAGTAATATAGTGTGTATGGAATTTATAATATCCATCAGATATCTAGACTTTAATGATGTTTCAAGTCATGTAGACTAGGACTCAAAAGTGATGAAGGTCAATAGAAGGTCATAAATTGTTTCGAAAGGGACAATAGATGAAGTTACCCTGAGCCGATATTTAATTGTGAGGTGTTAAAAGATGACCCTAAGTTGAAAGAGGCTTAGAAGGTCGGTTATGCTGAAGATCCTTGATCCTTGGATAAACCTCGAGTGTTAGTCCCAAATATACGAAATCGATATAATCTTCCGAAAATTGTCTATCTAATTTTGTGATTTATACTTGTCCTTTTGGGTGTAAAGTCTAAAATAAACCCTTACACCAACTATTTTGGTATATTATGAATTGGTTTGAATAATATTTTTGAGATTATAATAGTGATTAGTATTCATATTTAAAGTTACTGAATACTTAAAATATATCCATATTCTTGAAATTACAGTAATAACTGATTTAGGATTCAGTTTGGATAATCATATAATTTAAATATAAAAGTTAATATAATTTATTTTGATTTAATTTTAATTCATTATTTTATTATTCAATTTAAATTGATTTTTTTTTGTAGTTTTTATAAGAAAAAATTATAAAATATTTTTTTTTTTAAATTATAAAATTATTTATGAAAAAATTTAGAATATTTTATATTAAAAAAATCAAATTAATAGATTATAAATAGATTTTATAATTTTTTTAATTAAAATTCATAGTTTAATAAGTGTAAATATATTATAAGTTATAATTAAATTATAAAATGACATTAGATATATTATGAATATTTTTAGTTTTAATTAATTTTAAATATATAATATTATATTTAATTATTTAATAAATTGATTTAGTTTGAGTTGGTTGGGTTGTTAATTTTTAATCGTAAAGTAAATCAGATTATTCTATTAAAATATTAAAATCTAAAAAAATAAAAAAAATAATCTATATTAATTAATTTTTAATCAATTTGATTTTAAACACTCTAACCATTATTTTATATAATAAAGTAATGTCCCACAATTAGCATATAAGGGAGGAAGTAGCATTTATAATACTGTTGAGAAAGTAGCATTCAAATTAGAGAGGTTAAAAAATCATATATACACGATTTACTTATTCATAATGTTCTCTGAGTGACACTGATTTAAATATATAAATATAAAAAAAAAAAAAGTATGCATTGGCACAAATATTATAATTCGAATTAAAAAATTAATCATAGGATGAATTGGTGAACAAGTTTCTTTATTTTTGGGATTAATTTTGATTTTTTTTTCTTTATTTAAGAGAAAAATTATCAGCTAAATATATATTTGGAACCTAAGAGACCATTTATCCCACACATTTTAATTTTGTCATTTTCCTATGAATATTTAAACTTTAATTTTACATTCTATTTTTATGAACTAAAATAGGTATGACCCTAAATTTAATTTGATTCACCATAAAATTGAATGATTGACAAACACTATTACACATTTCGAGTCTCTTCTACACAGAAGTTTTGTGCATATAGCAAATAGTCAAGAATGAAGGTCCCCTATTATTTAATGTGCCATAAAAGACAACTAAATTGGGTAGAAAATTATGAATGTAATAAATAGGATTGAATATCAGCATTCCAGTCTCAACAGTTTTGTATTCTTTCCTTAAATGGGTTATTTATGTTGATGCAATGCAAATAATTCACAAAATGGTAACCATCAAAGCATCTTACACTGTTCTTCCAAATCAACCAACTCCTGAGGACTCTCAATGGCTATCTGATATGGATCAAGTGGCGCGTATGCGTCACACACCCACCATTTACATTTTTCATGCAAAGCACAACCATGATATATGATATCTTAGTGTTACTTTAGTTAAAAATTTTTATTATTGTAATTTTATTTTGTTCTAACTCAATTGAACACTTAGTTATGAGTCAAGTTCAGGATTTTAAAAATTAAAAATAGTTAATTATTAATAAAAAAATAAAATTAAAAAAAAAAAAAACCAAACTAAATCGCACCGCAAACATCCCTAATAAAAATAATAATAAAAATAATAAAGACGAAAACCATAATGACAATAATAAGAATAAATTTCAGTACATTATAAATCTTATTCATAATTATTTTTATAAAATAGATGAAGAGGATTTAAGAGAAAGAGAAAAATGTAGTAGAAAATATGTCACTGATACCATAGAGAGGTTAAACAATCACATACTCGATTTAATTATTCATAATGTTCTCTAAGTAAACACTGATTTAAATATTAAAAAAAAGTATGTGTTTGCACAAATATTATAATTGGAATAAAAAACTAATCATGAATTAGTGAACAAGTTTCTTTGTTTTTGGATTAATTTTGATTTTTTTTTCTTTATTTAAGAGAAAAATTATCAGCTAGATATATATTTGGAATCTAAGGGATCATTTATCCCATACATTTTAATTTTGTCATTTTCCCATGAATATTTAAACTTTAATTTTACATTCTATTTTTATGAAGTAAAATAGGTATGATCCTAAATTTAATTTTATTCACCATAAAATTGAATGACTGACAACACTATTACACATTTTTAGTTTCTTTGACACAGAAGTTTTGTGCATATAGCAAATAGTAAAGAATGGAGGTCCCCTATTATTTAATGTACACAAAACACAACAAATAGGGTAGAAAATTATGAATGTAATAAATAGGATTGAATATCTGAAGTTTCAGTCTCAACAGTTCTGTATCTTGTCCTTAAATGGGTTATCTGTGTTGATGCAATGCAAATCATTCACAAAATGGTAACCATTAAAGCATCTTACACTGTTCTTCCAAATCAACCAACTCCTGAGGGCTCTCAATGGCTATCTGATATCGATCAAGTGGCGCGTATGCGTCACACACCCACCATTTACATTTTTCATGCAAAGCACA
Organism: Macrotyloma uniflorum; assembly: GCA_016859785.1. Classification (NCBI taxonomy): domain Eukaryota; kingdom Viridiplantae; phylum Streptophyta; class Magnoliopsida; order Fabales; family Fabaceae; genus Macrotyloma; species Macrotyloma uniflorum. Next base: position 708,649 of record BDMB01000071.1, on the reverse strand, counting down.
ACCATGATACGTTAATTCAACAGATGAGAAACTCTCTTAGCAAGATTTTGTGGCACTATTATCCAATAGCTGGTAGATTGAGAAGGATAGAAGAAGATGGAAGATTGGAATTGGTTTGTAATGCAAAAGGGGTGGTGTTGATTGAAGCAGAATCCACAAAAACATTGCAGGATTATGGTACTTTGGGAATGCTTTGTCCTTAACAGCAGCATCATCACAAGTTGGGGAAATCTTATCAAATTCTTTAAGTCATGCTGCTCAGAAAATAAGGGAAGCAATTGAAAAGGTTACACATGAGTATATAAGCTCACAGGTATACAGGGTCGCATTTTTATATCAGCCTTTAACCCCGTAATCTATACCTTTCTCACTTCTTTTACTGTTTGACAGTTTTTTCTTCTTATTTTTAGATGAAAGACTTAAAATAATTTAGGATGGGCAAAACAAATAAATTAAATTAATTATTGTAAATTTGAAATAAATTCTAAAGGTGATTCAACCATATTGGTTTAGGAAAAGATGAATTGAACCAGATTGGACTGTTTCAAATTATTTGAACTATATGAATTGTTTAGACTACTATATTACTTTAACTTATATTTTTTTAATCTCCTATATATAAGTTTAAACAGTTTTATTTAGGAGTACTTCGGCTTTTTTTCCACCAAAATAGTTCTATTTTTTTTTTCATGAAATTTAATAATAATTTAGTTCAGATTTATTTTTAACATTGAAGGTATAAAATTATACATATGTGATGATTTATTTGGGTTTGACTACTTTTACTGAGAACATGTTTTGTTTTTCTTTTTACATAGATAGATGTGATTAGAGGTCAGGAGCATCTGGATAGAGCAAGGGCTTTGTTCTTTGGGCCAAATGAAGGTAAAGATGCCTTGTTTTATGGGAACCCTAACCTTCAGATTACAAGTTGGATGAGTATGCCGATGCATGAAGCAGATTTTGGTTGGGGAAAGCCTGTGTATTTAGGTCTAACAGGAGTGACTAGACAAGATAGGGCATTGATTATTCAAAGCCCCGATGGTGATGGCTCTATAATTCTATCTATATATTTTCAGATCGAGTACATGGAGCTTTTCAAGAACTATTTTTATGAAGAAATATGAATGCAAGCTTTAGATTTGATATATAATTTCTTATGTTCAATAAATTTAGTTAAACATGTGGCTTACTACAAGCTTGAAAATCACTTATTAGCTATAATGTTGTTGATGATTAGTTAATTCTGCATATTTTGTTTTATTGGAAATTGAACTTTATTGGTTGTTATCTTTTTGTGTGAGTTTTATTAGTCTTTATCAATGTATTGATCAGAATAAGGATGGATGATAGCATTAAAGGGAGGGTGACCAAGTCATGAAATGAATTAGAGAAAATAATAAACAAAAAGTAAGTATAAGATTGAAATTATAATTGAAGTGAATTTTCTTGCTCTGGGTATGTTATTATATAAACTTTTGTAACTTTATCTTGGGTTTTATTTCTTGTGAATTATGTAACTAATAAATACACATTACATATAATTAGTCATGATTTTGGGTTTAATTTCTTGTAATAAAAATATCTAATTATTTGAATGTATAAACTAATAATTAATTATAAAATAATAATTTATTTATAAAATAATTAATGAAATAAATAACGTATCCAAACATTACTAATATTATATTTTAGAATGATAATAAATCTATCAAAATATGATTTATAGAATAATATTAAAAATTTAATTTACACACCACTTCATTCATATTCACAGTAATTAAATACTTTCAAATATTTTATAATATTATTTTCTTAGTCAAACTATTTAGATTTTAATATAAAATTTATATTAAATATAGTTATCCAAAATCATAGAATCATGGAGAGTTATCTATAACATTATTGGCTCACGTGTCGAAACATAATTATCGAAAAGTAACGTTAAGCTAATATCAACAAAACTCTTCTCCATAGTACACAACTACATAATATTTGTATATTCAATTCAACATCAATCTTCATTGTACATAATTTCATATACTCAAATACCTAAAGTTAGACAGATTTATCCAGATAAGGCATATATAATCTTTGACCTTAGAGGCTAACACATCAACATTCTTATCTCACTCCAACAATTCAGTATATAACTTTCTTCTCATGTTATCATTATAACATGCCATTTTATCAAATTTCACACGTTCATACATTAAAGTAACTTCCAACATTAATAACAACATCCTTACAAACTAAAACATTCTGAAAGTCTATACCATATCATACCAAGAATTATTACATACTTCTACTACATTCCAAAACATCATATTTATATTTTTAGATCTAGAAAATCATATTTAAGTCAAGGTATTTTCACTCAAGCGGAACAATTCTTGTTAAAGCGAAAATGTTCCAAAGAACATCCTTAAAACTGGAGCATTTGCTCTCAGGAAAAAGTATTTTCGCTCAAGCAAAATTATTCCCGAGACCAACTTCAAATTTGAAGACAACATGACCTTTATTTATAGAAAAATTCATATATTAAGTTATACATATTATTTTCACGTAAAACAAAATCCATTAACTAGATAACATCCAAGGCTAAAAATTTTATGAAGAACACATTTCCAAATTCGAAATAAAAATATACCAAAAGGGGCTCATAATAGTTCAAAGTGAATATGTTTACTAATAATTTGACCTTTAATTACCAAAAAAATCATATATTGAGTTATACACATCCTTTTTATGTGAAACAAAAGTCATGAGTTAGCTAACATGTAGAGCTACAACTTTCATGAAAATCACTTTTCGAAATTCAAAATAAAAATATGTCAAATTCTCGCTCAAGCGAGACTCTCCTTATTCAAGTGAAAATGATTCCGAGAGTAGTCCCAAGTCTACTCGCTTAAGCGGAAAATTATTCGCTTGAGCGGAAAACTTAAATTAAGCTTAATTCATCTATCCAAATAAACCAAATTCATCCCAATTATACATGCATCAATTCAAATGAACATTTCAACATACAATATAATTTGACCATCAATTTACACAGAATCTGTCTATACATCAATTTCTCCTTAATTAGAAGACACTTAAAGCTTAATTAGCTTTCCTTAACTCAAATTTCAGCAAACTTGAATATCTAAAGGGTTTTTCAGCTGCTAAATGCAACTCCAATTATCTAAGTACACCAAAACATCTTAATTACTCTACTAATTACCAAAAATTGCTAAGGTTTATCTTAATCCCCCATTTTCTCAAATTTAAACCCCAATTTAAGAACCCTAAGATTTGAGATTAAAGAACTCACCTAATTGTAGAATTAAATGGTAGGATTTGCTTCTCTAGTACACTTTGGTGCGATCAGATTCTCAAACTGATGGGTAATTAGAAAGAAATCTCAAGATTTAGTATAGATAATTAAGGAGAGTAGAGAGAGTTTTGAAGAGAATGAGAGAGAGATAAAAAATCTGAAAAGTTACAAATGAGAGGGTTAAGTAAAAATTTGATTTTAAATATCTCCTCCATTCTCTAATCTAATGGACTTAAAATCCACCCAATACACTTTATCTAATTAATTAATTATTAATAATAAATTAATTTAAAAATTATCTAATTAATTAATTACTAATAATAAATTAATTTAAGAAAATAGTACATTACGAAATATATTAGATATGAATAGGTACATAATTAAAATGTTCATTAAATAAGTGTATGATTTATTCAAAATAATATTTTAAGAAAGATGAAAGAGTTTTGAATAATTTTAATTGATATTTTGAGAAAGATGAAAGAATTTTTTAATAATTTAATAGTCTTCGTGTTCGTGTTGTATAACTCCATTGGATTAATAAAAAGTTAATATAATTTTAATTTTTTTTATTTTTGTTTATAACATATTAAATTATTTAAAAAATAGTTATAATTATTATCAAGTTTTAAATTATAATTATTGTAAATAAGTTATAGTTATGAGTAATAATTATTTGAAATAATGTTAAAATTTGATGAATAATAATTATTTGAAATAATGTTAAAATGTTTTAGAGTTTTAAATCTCAAAATAATGAGATCCTAAAATATTATATTTAGTTTTTTTAAGAGTTTTATTTAATAATTAAGTCTAATAAAAAGAATCTATTTAAATCAAAATATATAATTAAGAATTTAAATATTTTAAAATACAATTACATAATAAATTACGAAAATGAGTTGAAAAATCAAGTTTAATAATAAAAATTAAATTAAATATTTAAACTTTGTGTTAATAATTTAAATCAATGTTTGAGTTGTTTGTAATGTATAAAATTGATATAATATAAAAATTAAGTTGGTCGAATTTATATGATTTTTTTATCGGAAAAGAATAATATATTAATAAAATTGGTATGAGAAGTTCCAAAAATAATAATAAATACATAATATAGAAGTGTGTAAAGGTGCGTTAAAAATTAAACAGTTAATAAGATAATTATTCATTTCATTACTATTTAATAGTTTTATACACTATTTAACAAAAGTCCTAAAATTATTATTTATTCTAAAAATTAATAGAAGTGTGTTTTAAACCTAACTCAACTTCATAAAATCGGCTTATGAGATGAGGTGACTTATGAGATGAGGTTATATATATTAATATGGTCATATCTCTAGGCGATGTGAGATTTCCAACACATCCCCTCCATGTCAAAATTTTATTAACTCAAGCGTACGACTAGACATTTGTAGGACAAGACAGTTGTGAGACAAGACATGTGTGGGTGAGGGGTGGCGTGATAGGCCCAACAAACTTATTAGGATAGACTTTGATAACATAACAGAAGTGGACTTTAAGCCTAACTCAACCTCATAAAACCGACTTATGAGGTGAGGTTTGTACCATTATACATACATATATATATATATATATATATAATGGGTTATATATATATATATATATTTATTAATTTGGTCATATCTCTAGGTAATGTGAGATATGCAACATTTATGATCAACGATCAAATTCTGACTTAATTACACCAAAAATCATCTCTTCTGCACTTAACTTTTTCATTCCGAAATAACTCAATTTAAATGTGAAATGTTAAATATGAAATTTTGTTAAGAAATCAAGTTTGAGTGTTATGAAAATAATTGAGTCTGACATTAAAAACTTAAAAGGTGTAACTTGATTTGTCAACCAAGTTCATTGTAGTTAATAAGAATATATGGTAATGCTTAATATTTTAAGTTGTAATATAGCGAGATGCTTATACTTTTGATATTGTACCTTTGTGCGTAACATAATTGGATACTTACACTTGATATAACTTGATGTTCTGCTTCAATGCATAGCATAGTTGGATATGGTTCAAGCTAAAGATGCTCAAAGAATAAGATTAAACCAGATATTTAGTAGTGGAAAAATTGGATTTAAAATCGCACTTTTAAAATCGGTTGTTTAATATAAGATTTTAAAAATTAAGCGGTGGTAGTTTCGTAAATAATTATAATAGTTTTAAAATCGGTTATTTAATATACGATTTTAAAAATTAAGTAGTAGCAATTTCGTAAATAATTACAATAGTTTTAAAATCGGTTGTTTAATAACTGATTTTAAAAAATTAAGCGGTGACGATTTTGTAAATAATTACAATAGTTTTAAAATCGATTGTTTAATAACCGATTTTAAAAAATTAAGCGGTGACAATTTCATAAATAATTACAATAGTTTTAAAATCGATTGTTTAATAACCGATTTTAAAAAAATAAGCGGTGACAATTTCATAAATAATTACAATAGTTTTAAAATCGATTGTTTAATAACCGATTTTAAAAAAATAAGCGGTGACAATTTCGTAAATAATTACAATAGTTTTAAAATTGGTTATTTAATATATGATTTTAAAAGTTATGCAGTGGCAATTTTGTAAATATTTACAAAAGTTTTAAAATCGGTTGTTTAATATACAATTTTAAAAGTTTGCTCCCCCTCTCTTGTATGCTAATGCTTTCATTGTCTCAAACACTTTCATTCTCCGGAACAACACTTTCTCTTAAGCATTCAGCATCGTTCTTTCATCTGGTCTCCATTGTGCTTCCTTCAAACAGTCCCAAAAATTCCCTAATCACCCTCTTTGCTTTCACATCATCAATACGGTACTCTACACTCCCTCTTTGCATTTTCAATTTTTTTCAATTCTCATTCATTCGTTCAAATCCTAAAATGTTGAAAACGACATGTAGAGGGAGTTCGCGAGTGACTCTAGTAAGAAGACTCAATGGTATCGCGATGGCGTCTCATATTAAGAGGTATTTTCGCCTCTGTGTTTCTCTTTTTATCAAAAGACAAAAAAAAAAAATTAGATTTTCTTTTCTAGGGTCACATGCAACTAATATGATGTTGTAAAGTTTATTTTTTTGTTTTGATTTTGTTTTCTGTTTTTATCGTTTGTGTGAGTAGGGTGTTAATGCAACTGTGGATGGGGTATTGAGAGGGTTTCCAAATGTGAATGAGCCTGATATTAGTTGCAGTGAAGATTTCTTGAAGATTCTTCTATCTGAACGTTCTCCTCCTGATAATGCCAGATGCGACAATTCTAATGAAAAGTCAAACTTTTAAAATCGGTTTAAAAATAACCGATTTAAAAAGTAGAGACTTTTAAAATTGGTTAAAAAAAACCGATTTTAAAACCAAACTTTTAAAATTGGTTGTTTTCCGATTTTAAAACTCTTACTTTTTAAAATCGGCTGAAACAAAATCGTCATAATAACCGATTTTAAAAGTAAAAAATAACTGATTTTAAAAGTGTTTTTCCACTAGTGATTGTAAAGACATGAGGTTTAGCTAAAGATACTTAAGGTGAGGTTAAGTTAGACATGTTCAAGGATCAAAATCAAACTAAAGATGTTTTAAGCGTGATGTTGAGTTAAAGATGTTAAAGGTGGGGAACCATGCAAGAGATGTTTAAGGCATAGATTCAACCTAAAGATAAATAGTAAATTCAGGCTAAAGATGGTAAAGGCATGAAATCGAGTTAGAGATACTTAAGTGTTAAGTGACAATATTAGTAAAATACACTCTATATTAACCACTTAATTATCATTTTTTTTTATTAATTAAAGTATTATTAACCTCTTCAAAGGGAGAATATTTTGTTTTTCTTTTTGCAAGAACAGTCATCAAAAATAGAAGAAAAATATCAAAAATATTTGGTAGTAGAATAAGTTTTTTTGTTTTTCTTCGATAAACAAAACCCAAAGGAAGATTTAACCTAAACTTTATTTATAAAAGGAGAGTTTAGGAATGAAACAAAAACACACAAAGTATTGTTGGTGATTTAGAGAGAGAAAAAAAATTAAGGAAGTGTGGGAGAAGATTTAGAATCAATTGGGAAGACGATTCCACGATTTATTCCTCACTGTCGTCATACATTCTTGTACCAAGGCTACTCATGACTATCGATATCTAATTTTTTCGATATTAGAATTAGATGTAATTTATCAAATTGTTCTCTATAACTCTTCTATTATTTTATGTTTTAGTCAATATTAATGTTTTATTTATCTTCTTAGTACTTTGGGGATATTGGGAACAATAACTTATTTGATTTATGATTTAGAGTTTTATTGGGAAATAAATCTTAAATCTGATTTGAATTAAGGCATCTTATATATTTAAGTGTTAAGAATAGATTTAAATATATTTGTTAAGATAGTCTTGGAATTAATTCAAGGGATAATTATTAAAATGATTAGAGGAATAAATAATCATAATAATAGTGACCTTTAATGACATTGATTAATGAGTAAAAATAAGTGAAGAAGTATAGAAGAAGGCTATAGATGAAATTTTATTCCAATACATTTATATTCATTGTTTAAATTCTCTTTAATTGTAATTTATTTTTATTTTCTTTATTGAAAATCCTAAAAATATTTTATTTTTAAAGTGATTATAGAATAAATATTCTGGAAATTCTTATAGATACGATACTCGATATATATTACAGTGATTTAAGTCACTTGCATAATTCATACGTTAAAAAAAATTTTATCATCAGATCAGATAATCAAGTTAGAAATTATTAATATATGAAACTAAATTAAAAATACTCAAAGTTCGTCGACAAATGGTTCAACATATAAAGATAGACAAATTATTGAAGACAAATTGATTCTAATAAAGTAGTTTATCAACTCTGTATTTTATTTGAATAAAGAAAATTCAAAACACATGAACAAATAAATTTTGTAATATATTCAAATGAAATAGTTCAACTAAATTTTGTATTCAAGGTGTAATTAATATTATCAATTTATTATAAATGTAAATTTTTTTAAAAATTTTATGTGTGAAATAAATATATTTAAATTCTTTTATCTTATTTTTTTAAATTTTATATTTATTAATGAAAAATATTTTGGAGTACAAAAATTATCATCAGCTAGATATATATTTGGAACCTAAAGACCATTTATCCCATACATTTTAATTTTGTCATTTTCCCATGAATATTTAAACTTCAATTTTACATTCTATTTTTATTCACCATAAAATTGAATGACTAACAAACACAATTACACATTTCCAGTCTCTTCGAAACAGAAGTTTTGTCATAAAAGACAACAAATTGGGTAGAAAATTATGAGTGTAATAAATAGGATTGAATATCTGCATTCCAGTCTCAACAATCTTTTCTTTAAATGGGTTATCTGTGTTGATGCAATGCAAATCATTCACAAAATGGTAACCATCAAAGCATCTTACACTGTACTTCCAAATCAACCAACTCCTGAGGGTTCTCTATGGCTCTCTGATATCGATCAAGTGGTGTTTCTGCGTCATACACCCACCATCTACATTTTTCATGCAAAGCACCACCATGATACATTAATTCAACAGATGAGAAACTCTCTTAGCAAGATTTTGTGGTACTATTATCCAATAGCTGGTAGATTGAGAAGGATAGAAGAAGATGGAAGATTGGAATTGGTTTGTAATGCAAAAGGGGTGGTCTTGATTGAAGCAGAATCAACAAAGCCATTGCAGGATTATGGTGACTTTTTGGGTGAGTCCATCAAGGACTTGGTTCCAATAGTTGATAACACAAGCACACCAATTGAGGAACTTCCCTTGTTAGTAGTGCAAGTAACAAGTTTCCTTGGTGATGAAGCATTTTCCATTGGAGTTGCTATATGTCATACTTTGTGCGATGGAATTGCTGGCAGTCAGTTCATCAACTCGTGGGCAAAGTTGGCTCGTGGAGAGACATTAGAGTCTGATGAAATACCTTTTTCTGGATCGAACTGTGCTCAAATTCACAGTCCCTCCATCACCACCACGCTTTGATCACCTAGAGTTCAAGCCTTTGCCTCTCATATTAGGAAGATCTGGACAACACTGTTGAGAAAAACAAGAGGGTAAATGCCACTTTGTTGAAGCTGACACCAGAACAAGTGGGAAAGCTGAAGAATAAGGCCAATGATAATGAATCAACAAAACAAGGGTCAAGGCCTTATAGCAGATTTGAAGCTATTGCTGCACATGTATGGAGATGTGCATGTAGGGCTCGTGGATTAGATAAGAATCAACCAACTCTAGTTCGGTTCACTGCTGATATTCGAAATAGGCTAATTTCATCTCTCCCGCGGAACTACTTTGGGAATGCTATGTGCTTAACAGCAGCATCATCACACGTTGGGAAAATCTTATCAAATTCTTTAAGTCATACTGCTCAGAAAATAAGGGAAGCAATTGAAAAGGTTACACATGAGTATATAAGCTCACAGGTATACAGGGTCGCATTTTTATATCAGCCTTTAACCCCGTAATCTATACCTTTCTCACTTCTTTTACTGTTTGACAGTTTTTTCTTCTTATTTTTAGATGAAAGACTTAAAATAATTTAGGATGGGCAAAACAAATAAATTAAATTAATTATTGTAAATTTGAACTAAATTCTAAAGGTGATTCAACCATATTGGTTTAGGAAAAGATGAATTGAACCAGATTGGGCTGTTTCAAATTATTTGAATACATGAATTGTTTAGACTACTATATTACTTTAATTTATATTTTTTTTAATCTCCTATATATAAGTTTAAACAGTTTTATTTAGGAGTACTTCGGTTTTTTTCCACCAAAATAGTTCAATTTTTTTTTCATGAAATTTAATAATAATTTAGTTCAGATTTATTTTTAACATTGAAGGTATAAAATCATACATATGCGATGATTTATTTGGGTTTGACTACTTTTACTGAGAACATGTTTTTGTTTTTGTTTTTATATAGATAGATGTGATTAGAGGTCTGGAGCATCTGGATAGAGCAAGGGCTTTGTTCTTGGGGCCAAATGAAGGTAAAGATGCCTTGTTTTATGGGAACCCTAACCTTCAGATTACAAGTTGGATGAGTATGCAGATGCATGAAGCAGATTTTGGTTGGGGAAAGCCTGTGTATTTAGGTCTAGCAGGTGTGGCTAGACAAGATAGGGCATTGATTATTCATAGCCCTGATGGTGATGGCTCTATAATTCTATCTATACATTTTCAGATCGAGCACATGGAACTTTTCAAGAAATATTTTTATGAAGAAACATGAATGCAAGCTTTACATGTGATATATAATTTCTTATGTTCAATAAATTTAGTTAAACTTGTGGCTTACTACAAGCTTCAAAATCAATTATTAGCCAATAATGTAGTTGATGATTAGTTAATTTTGGATATTATATTTTATTGGAAATTGAACTTTTTGGGTGGATATTTTTGTGAGATTTTTTCTTAGTCTTAATCAAGGTATTAATCATAATAAGGATGGATGATACGGAGGTGACCAAATCATGAAATGAATTAGAAAAAATAATAAATAAAAATTAAGTATCAAATAAATGATGAATTATTATAAATATGTGATATTTTAAAATATATTATTAAATTATTAATATTTAAAAGATATTGTAAGGTTATTGATATTTTTAAAGATATTTTGAGATTAATTTTATTTTAAAAGATAATGTGAAGTGGTTATTATCTTTAAAGATATTATGAGTTGGATTTAATTTTCAAAAGTTCGACTCTACTTATATAAATAGGCGTTGAACACTTTCCATTATTCATTCAAAATTTTTCTTAATGTTTGAGAAAAATCTTAAAGGAGGTGACTAGAAACAAAACCTGATGAGTTGAAAACGTAGCACCTCAAGGTATAGCGTAGCGTAACATCTCAAGACGTTGCGTTTTTTTTTAATCGGCAATGACATATATATTAATAAAAATTGGTACTAGAAGTACAAAAAATAATTACAAGATATAATTGAGTAAAAGTGTGCAGAAAGCTAAATAATTAACTAAATAATTATCTCTCTTCCTACTGAATGATTATCATATACTCATCAAATAGATTATCCAAGACATAAAGAACAAAACCAAGGATCCATACACCATTCTGCAAAAGATCCAACAACCATTGAAACCTTAGACTTGACCCACAATTAGGAGTTCAGTTGAGTTATAAAGAAAATTTCTTCTGCATCTACCTTCTTATTGCGAAACAACGCGTCATTCCTATGCTTCCACAAACTCCACACCACCCCAACCCACACCACCTTCAAATATATGTTAACCTTCTTGTGTTGGAAGTGAATGTAGTGTTGTAATAAATGTTGCTTAAGAGTTTTAGTTCTGCAAGTACTTATGCCAAACCACTTATAACATTTGTTCCATACCACATTAGTTATCTTGCACTCCAAAAACAAATGTGTGATGGATTCCTCCTCCTCACCACATAACCCGCAACTAGTCACAGTCACCTGCACCCCCCTACCCCTCAACTTATCCCTCGAAGTTATACCTTTTGATGCTGCTCTCCACATTAAATGTAATGCCTTAGGGATAGCTTTAATCTTCCAGAGCTCAATAAAAAAACTTTCAAAATTTCCTTATAACTCATTCCGGATAATGGAATAAGCTGATTTAGCACTGAACATTCCCTTGTCATCCCCCTTTCAAACTCATTTATCTTTTCCTTCAATAGTAGGTTGTTTCAATATAATGAAGTCCATGAGTTCTTTTACCAAATCTTCTTCCCACCTAAACCAAGGTCTTCTCCATGCCAGATTCCAAACCCACCGACCATCCTGCCAAGAGCCCTTGCGTAGCGTAACATCTCAAGGCGTTACGAGACATAACATTTAAGATGTCGCGTATCATCATTCGAGATAAGAGGGGAGTGGGGAATGTCTCGTATGTGAGATACTTATGAGAATTTTGGATAGAGAGACAACCACTAAGCCTCAATAAGATTTCGTTTGCATTGAGACAACCATAAGCCCTAATAATTATGATGAGTTGAGATTTAGTTACGAGTTATTTGTGTGTGTTTGAGAAGTTTAAGTTTTGGCGTAGTAGGGTGAAATCCAAGTTATGCTTGGTGATTTGTGAAGTTTAAGCAGAGACTTAGCAATGTAAAAATCCAAGTTATGCTTGGTCATTCGAGATGTGTAATGAGTTATGCATTTGTGTGTTATGTATTAGTGTGTACATATTTCATTCATTCATACTTTCCTTGGGAGTAGATGCGATCTATGAAAGAGGGTCTCTATGGTCTTCTACCTTGATCTTGGGGATTTTAGAATAGGGAACCTCTCATTTGAGAGTTGAAATGAGGGGCAACCACGGCCAAGCTATATTATCCGACTGGCTCCTGTTAGACTCATTCTGGTGAGAGTGGATTGATAGGGTCCTTTGATCCGTTTCATGTATTTCTAGACTACTCATATGTGTTGCGATGGTACCACATGCATTCAAAGATAAAAACATAAGAGCATTAATGCATTTAAGTTAATTGAGTTTGTGATTGAGTATGTATTGGTGCGTGTGATGTGTATGTGTGTGATGTATGTGTTTAGTTCTGCCTATTTTCTTATAAATATTTATACCATGTGTGAGATATATTCCTCACTCTTCTATTTGTATTTTTCGTATTTTTGTTTGAGTTGAATACTTTTATAGGTGAACATATGTTTGAGGAGAATAAAGAGGAGTTGACTGAAGCATAAGTTTGTTATGTCTTGATTTTATGAATGCTCTGATTAGGTGTGATGTCGGAGAATAGAAAGATTATTTATTTTAAAGAAGTCTGTTTGAAATTTATTATATTTTTATTATTAAGTACTTATAGAGGCTATTTAAATGTCTAATAATATTTTATTTAATTTTTCATGTTTGAAAAAAAGTTATTAGTGTTATTAGATATATAGTGTGGTAGTGTGAAAATGTATGTCTAGAAAATTCTCGTTAGGAAATACTTGATATTTAAGAATGTCTCTTAATAATTCACCTCTCTTTTCTTGAAATTTACTGAATATATTAGTTCACAATCTACAATAGTTATTCTAGTAGATAATATTATTTATAATAAAAGTTTTATTTTAAAATTTTATTTAATTATATTTATAATATTTTTTTTATGAAATAAATATTTTTTAATTTTTTTATTTTTATTTTTCACAAATTTTATATTTATTAATTAAAAACGATTTGGGTTAAAAAGATAATTTTGAAAATAAAATTTATTATGACACTATAATTGAGAATACTTTCATACGAAGAAGGAGTGCAGTACCTTCGAGTATAACAAGCGATTGATACTGGAAATGTTATGATTCTTGAAGAAATTGTGTTGCCTCAAATTAGTTGTGTTCATTGCATAACGCAACCTTATAGTAAACTCAAGAAGGGTTGTAGTAAATCATAATTCTTTTTATTTTTTCCCAAATTGGACATTTATAATTTTCATGCTCTAACTTAAAGGAGAAATATTAGTAAAATATTTTGACAAATAATGAAATATATTTCTATAATTACTCTGTAAATAATTTCTAAATTATGATATCACAACATGAAATATTTACTTAATATATGTTCCTATATTCATTTATTTATCTCATATATTAGTTCTGCTATGAATTTGTTAGAAAAGTTTTATATATAATTATCACATTGACCAAATTTAATGACAGAAAAAATTTATTCCAACAAAAGTTTATATGAAAAAAGTAAAGATGTATAGAGAGAAAAGAAAAAAATGAGAACTTATTTGAAAAATTGTAGAAGAAAAAAAAGGAATTTGGATCTGAATATATTTGAAATTAATACATGAAAAGACATAAAATTGAGTTATTCTCTAATAATTTGATTTTCTTAATGGAAAAAGGAGGAGAACCACATTTTCTCCTCCAAATATTAGAAGCTGAAACCCTTTAACTTTCTCTTTTATAAACTCTAAAAATAATATGTGGTTTAGGTTAGATATTCATAATTTTTAAAAACTAAAATTCATCAAAAAGTTGTAACTAACACAGTTTTATTTATCTATACTTTAAATTTAAATTAGATTATCTTTATAAAATACATTATATATAATGGTATGCTTAAGTTATATTATAAAAATAAATTTTTTCAATTATTTAACAAGAAATATGAATTGTTATGAATTTTTTTAACTTTTTCTTTTTTTATAGTACCGATGGGGTGAACTCTAAGGTCTGCAGTTGCAGAAGCTCGAGTACTGTAATGTAGCAGTGCTAACATGGACATTATTCATCTTCTGATCAATCTTTTAATAGTTTTGTCCTGAATATATCATCTTTATTCAAGTTCTGACAACTGATATTGGTTTTCTCAATAATATATTATCATTCCATGATTGGAAAATTATAATGGAATGCTTTATAAGAAAAATAAATCATCAACTGAAAGATGGTTTAGATTTTTCTACATGCCATTGATATTTAATTAAGTTAATTAAATTTTTTTCAAGAATTAAAATTAAAATATAAAATTTAAAAATTAAAATTTAAAAAAATTAAAGAATTAAATTGATTAATTTAAAAATATAAAGATAAAAATAACTTCTAAGATAAATAAAAAAATAAAGATATATTTAACATTTTTAGTTAACACATGACTAGTTACTTTACACAAATTAATTATCTCCAAACTAGTCATTTTACATAAATTAGTCATTAATAATATTATTTAGAAACTAACTACTTATTTTATGGTTCACTGCTCCAACCATCTCCATCAAAATGTTCCAGACCCATATTTCATCTTAGGTTGAAAATGTTTAATACCTATATTTGGTATAAATGTTTTAGAAATTATCACCATGAAAGACTGATTTTTTTTTATATAATCATGTTTTGAAAATAGTTGGAGATATCAAACATATTTATAACATTATTAAAAAAATGAGAAAAAGGATTTAATCCATAAGAAATAGTCCTGTATTCAAGACTATGTTGTTATTAAATTATTATTTTTAACAACTTTAGTAATATTTTTTTAAAAATAATTATCACTTATTTAATATTTTTTAAAAATAGTGTTATATATTATTAACTATGATGATATAAATAACTTTAATGGTATTGTATAATTTCATATTTTCAAAATTAATTAAATTTTGGTGATAATAACTGGTTTATGATTGAGTTTGGTTAGTCATACAAATTTCATATTTTCAAACTTAATTAAATTTTGGTGATAATAACTGGTTTATGATTGAGTTTGGTTAGTCATACAAATTAAACATAAAAGTTAATATAATTTATTTTGATTTAATTTTAATTCACTATTTTGTTATTAAAATTAATTTTTTTTTATCAAAAAATTATAAAATATTTTTTATAAAAAAAATCAAAATATTTTATATTAGAAAATTCAAATAAATAGATTATAAGTCATATATAAATAGATTTTATAACTTTTTAATTTAAAGTCATATTTTAATAAGTGTAAATATATTGTAAGTTATAATTAAATTATAAAATGACATTAGATATATTTATGAATATTTTTTAGTTTTAATTCATTTTAAATATATAATATTATATTTAAGTATTTAATAAATTGATTTAGTTTGAGTTGGTTGGGTTGTTAATTTTTAATCTAAAAGTAAATCAGATTATTATATTAAAAAATTAAAATCTAAAAAATAAAAAAAGTAATCAATTTTAATTAATTTGATTTTAAACACTCTAATCTAACCATTATTGTATATAATAAGGTAATGTCCCAGAATAAGCATATAAGTAGCATTCATAATGCTTTTCACAAAGGTGATGAAGAGGATTTAAGAGAAAGAGAAAAATGCAGTAGGAAATAATGCCAGTGATACCATACAGAGGTTAAAAAATCACATACTCTCTCTATATTTAGTTATTCATAATGTTCTCTAAGTAAACACTTTAAATATATAAAAGAAAAGTATGTGTTTGTACAAATATTATAATTGAAATTAAAAAAATAATCAATGGATTAATTAGTGAACAAGTTTCTTTATTTTTAGGTTTTTTCTTTATTTAGGAAAAAAATTATCAACTAGATATATATTTGGGACCAAAGGGACCATTTATCTCATGCATTTGAATTTTGTCATTTTTCCCATGAATATTTAAACTTTAATTTACATTCTATTTTTATTTTAAAAATATGATTTTATTAAGTATAATATGTATGATCCTAAATTTAATTTTATTTACCATAAAAAATGACTGACAACACTATTACACATTGAGTCTCTTTGACAGAACTTTTGTGCATATTGCAAATAGACAAGAATGAAGGTCCCCTATTATTTAATGTGTCTTAAAAACAACAAATAGGGCAGAAAATTATGAATGTAATGGATAGGATCGAATATCTGCAGTTCCTTAAATGGGTTATCTGTGTTGATGCAATGCAAATCATTCACAAAATGGTAACCATCAAAGCATCTTACACTGTTTTTCCAAATCAACCAACTCCTGAGGGCTCTCAATGGCTGTCTGATATCGATCAAGTGGCGCGTATGCGTCACACACCCACCGTCTACATTTTTCATGCAAAGCACAACCATGCTATGTTAATTCAACAGATGAGAAACTCTCTTAGCAAGATTTTGTGGCACTATTATCCAGTAGCTGGTAGATTGAGAAGGATAGAAGAAGATGGAAGATTGGAATTGGTTTGTAATGCAAAAGGGGTGGTGTTGATTGAAGCAGAATCCACAAAAACATTGCAGGATTATGGTGACTTTTTGGGTGAGTCCATGAAGGACTTGGTTCCAACAGTCGATTACACAAACACACCAATTGAGGAACTTCCCTTGTTACTAGTGCAAGTAACAAGTTTCCTTGGTGATGAAGCATTTTCCATTGGAGTTACTTTATGTCACATTTTGTGTGATGGGATTGCTGCCATTCAGTTCATCAACTCATGGGCAAAGTTGGCTCGTGGAGAGACATTACAGTCTGATGAAATGCCTTTTCTGGATCGAACTGTGCTCAAATTCACAGTCCCTCCATCACCACCACGCTTTGATCATTTAGAGTTCAAGCCTTTGCCTCTCATATTAGGAAGATCTGACAACACTATTGAGAAAAACAAGAGGGTAAATGCCACCTTGTTGAAGCTGACACCAGAACAAGTGAGAAAGCTGAAGAATAAGGCCAATGATAATGAATCAACAAAACAAGGGTCAAGACCTTATAGCAGATTTGAATCTATTGCTGCACATGTATGGAGATGTGCAAGTAAGGCTCGTGGATTAGATGAGAATCAACCAACTCTAGTTCGGTTCAATGCTGGTATTCGCAATAGGCTAATTCCACCTCTCCCTAGGAACTACTTTGGCAATGGTGGTTTGTTCTTCACAACATCATCATCACATGTTGGAGAAATCTTATCAAATTCTTTGAGTCATGCTGCTCAGAAAATAAGGGAAGCAATTGAAAAGGTTACATTTGAGTATATAATCTCACAGGTATATTGAGCCACATTTTTACCAGTCTTTAACCCTGTAATCTATTCCTTTCTAACTTCTTTTACAGTTTGACACTTTTTTCTTCTTATTTTTAGATGAAAGACTTAAAATAATTAAAATAAGATAGGCAAAATAAATAAATTAAACTAATTATTGTAAATTTGAACTACATTCTAGAGATGGTTGAACCATATTGGTTGATGAATTAAACCAGATTGGACTGTTTCAAAATATTTGAACTATATGAATTGTTTAGACTATATTACTTTAACTTATATTTTTTTAATCTCTTAAACAGTTTTGTTTAGGAGTACTTCAGTTTTTTTCCCCCAAAATAGTTCAATTTTTCTTTCATGAAATTTAATAATAATTTAGTTCAGATTTTCTGTTTAACATTGAAGGTATAAAATCATACATATGTGATGATTTATTTGGATTTGACTACTTTTACTGAGAACATGTTTTGTTTTTCTTTTTACATAGATAGATGTGATTAGAGGTCAGGAGCATCTGGATAGAGCAAGGGCTTTATTCTTTGGGCCAAATGAAGGTAAAGATGCCTTGTTTTTTGGGAACCCTAACCTTCTTATTACAAGTTGGATGAGTATGCCGATGCATGAAGCAGATTTTGGTTGGGGAAAGCCTGTGAATTTAGGTCTAGCAGCTGTGGCTACACAAGATAGGGCATTGATTATTCAAAGCCCCGATGGTGATGGCTCTATAATTCTATTTATACATTTTCAGATGGAGCATATGGAGCTTTTCAAGAACTATTTTTATGAAGAAATATGAATGCAAGCTTTAAATGTGATATATAATGTAGTTGATGATCAATAAATTTAGTTAAACATGGGGCTTACTACAAGCTTGAAAATCACTTATTAGCTATGATGATGTTGTTGATGATTAGTTAATTTTGAATATTTTATTTTATTAGAAATTAAATTTTTTGGGTTTATATTTTTATGGGATATAATTTTTTATTTGATATAATTTTTTATTTGTTTAGTCTTAATTGTAAAAGTTTTATTTACCAAATTAATACTAATTATTGTAGTTATCAGAATTTGTTCTCCTTGAATTCTGATTTTGAAAGGGATTAATATAATTCTTTTGTATAAGAGATTACGGTTTTCAATTTCCGAATTTTAACTATTTTTTTTTTAATATAAAAAATATATTTAAATTTAAAATTAAATATTACTTAAGGTATGAGATTGAACTAGAGATACTTAAGGTGAGGTTAAGTTAGACATGTTCAATAATTAAAATTATTACTCTATGTAATATAATCTATTTTGTGTAGGCAAATATTATTTGAGAGATGTAATATTTATGCCAAAAAATTAAATCATTACTCTGTGTAACGAACAAAAAATATACATATTTTGCATCTCTAATAAAATAATTGTCTATTTATATATTATTAATAATTTTTTCAAATTTTCATAAAAGGTGAAATGTTCAAACATATAAATATTTATTTTATCCAAATAAGGTTTATCACTTGAAAATAAAAAGTCTTTAAAAAAATCATAACAAAACAAAAGTTCTAGAATTATTTATTAGCATAAAATTAATTCTGCTTTGAACAAAACTTGAAGTTACTGTTTAGTTTTTACCTATATATTATTTGCTTCTATGTCAAGACACAATCATCGCAATATCAACAAAATCATAAACACAAACAATGAGGGTAAGTTAATGTAAACAAAAACTAATCAAAATATATATAATTTCTAAATTCATCCCCATAATCATTTATCTAAACATATTTAGATATTTAAACAGTCATAGTCCTACTCAATCATATGTATTCATCATACTCACTCATTCACATACACTTAATATTCTAAACAAACTCTTCCAAAAAATTATATGGATTTTGTTTACCTTTGAGGCTAGTACATGAACATTTTTCCTTAGTTACCAAGATATAGTTGAACCCTAAGAGTTTTTTTTATCTTTGAATTTTTCTGCCAATTCTCTTTTTTTAACACCAACACATAAGGGTGATCTCACACATACACTTATCAAAAAACCGATGGCTTAATCCACCAAATGATAAGTGTAGAAGGAACCTCCATCGACTTTTCACCACATGATGTCTCAGTCTACGTGATTAGAATAAAATTGATATTTGAATACCCCATTTGATATCTCTAGATTTTTACATGTACACTAAATCTATATCAAATAGTATTTCAGAATAAAATTGATATTTGAATACTCCATTTGATATCTCTAGATTTTTACATGTACACTAAATCTATATCAAATAGTATTTCATTGTAATTATTTGACTCACAAAAAAAAAATACATAACCATTCTAAAAATTATACAACATATTAAACTAATTTCATTAACATTAATCAATATCATTTCTATTTTCATTGACTCCCTACCATTCTAGTTTCCTTGATACTACTACAAGTCATATTATAAATAAATTTTATAACTTTTTAATTTAAAGTCATATTTTAATAAATGTAAATATATTATAAGTTATAATTAAATTATAAAATGATACTAAATATATTTATGAATATTTTTAAGTTTTAATTAATTTTAAATATATAATATTATATTTAATTATTTAATAAATTGATTTAGATTGAGCTAGTTGGATTATTAATTTTTAATGAAAAAGTAAATCATATTATTCTATTAAAATGTTAAAAACAAAAATATTCAATATTAATTCATTTTTAATGAATTTGATTTAAACACTTTAACCATTATTTTATATATATATATATAAGGTAATGTTCTAGAATAAACATATAATAAGAAAGTAGTGTAACGAACCTAACAGTCAATAATATGATATTCTTAAATCACAATGAATATATTAACGTATGATTTATTGAAGGATATAAAAAATTTACTTTCCATACTACATAATTCTTATACACAGTAATTAAAAGTTCTTAATGGTAATCGAACAATAAACGTTCTCCTATTAGAGTCTTTTTCACTTTAGTACACTTATTTATCCCCTTAGTGGCAATATATATAGAGTGGTTCTCAAACACCTATCTAATAGTCACACCACTACGAAATAGTGTAAGTAGAACCTCCATCAACCTCTTTATATAACGGTATATCTCGATAATTTTATATATACTAAAGTTATGCCAAATAATATCCCGTGATGACTATTTAACTTGACCCATTCAACACAACAAATCTCATTTCATACCAACATTAAATCTCAACATTTTTACTAATCACAGTCTCAATAGAATAGTTCTCACATCTTCCAACTCATCATTATATCAACATTCTCATTCACTCCAACAATTCAATATATAACTTCATTCTCATCTTATCATTATAACAACATGTTATTTTATCAAGCCATATTAGCAAATTCCACACATTCATAAGTTAATATAACTTCCAACACAAATAATAACAAATTAATACATTATGAAAGTCTATACCATACCATCATACCAAGCATTATTACATACTTCTACTACATTCTAAAACATCATATTTATACTTTTAGATCTAGAAAATCACATTTAAGTCAGGGTATTTTCGATTAAGCAAAACAATTATTGCTCAAGCAAAAACGTTCTAGAGAGCATCCTTAAAACTGGAGCATTTTCACTTAAGCAAAAATATTCTTGAGAGCAACTTCAAATATGAAGACAACATGACATTTATTCACTAAAAACATCATATCTTAAGTTATATATATTATTTTCACATGAAATCAAATTCATTAGTTAGATAACATCCAAGGCTAAAACTTTTATGAAGTAACACTTTTCCAAATTCAAAATAAAAAAAATATCAAAAGGGGTTCATAAGTTAAAAGCGAATATATTTCTTGACAGCTTGATCTTTAATTACCAAAAAAATCATAGCTTGAGTTATACACATCCTTTTTATGTGAAACAAAAGTCATGAATTAGCTAGCATCTAGAGCTACAACTTTCATGAAGACCACTTTTAGAAATTCCAAATAAAAATATGTCAAATTCGTACTGAAGTAAAACTTTCTTCGCTCAAGTAAAAATGAACCCGAAAGCCGTCCTAAAGTCACTAGCTTGAGTGAAAAATCATTCGCTCAAGCAAAAGAAACGACGTACAATATAAGAAAACTCAAATTAAGCTTAATACATCACTCCAAATCAACCAAAGTCATCCCAATAACACATGCATCAATCCAAATGAACATTTCAAATCATATATCACTTATTCAATCAACATATAATATAATTTGACCATCAATTTACGCACAATCAATCCATACATCAATTTCTCCCTAATTAGAAGACACTTAAAGCCTAATTAGCTTCCCTTACCTCAAATTCCAACAAACTTAAATATCTAAGGGATTTTCCAGATGTCAAATGCTACTCCAATTATCTAGGTACACCAAAACATGTTAATTACTCTACTAATTACCAAATATTGCTAAGATCTATCTTAATCTCTGTTTTTTCCTTATTTAAAGCCCAATTTAAGAATTCTAAGATTTGATATTAGAAGAACTCACCTAATTGTAGAATTTAAATGGTAAGTTTTGTTCCTCTAATGGCGAACTTCCCTCTGATGTAGTCGGATTCCCAAACGAACAAGAAATTAAACAAAAAAAATCTCAACATTGAAGTTAGAAGATTAAGGTTAGAAGATTAAGGAGAAAAGAGAGAATTTTTGGAGAGAATAAGATGATAAGAAATATGAAACTTTAGAAAATAAAGAAATTTAGTAAAAATTAACTTTAAATATTCTTTCCTCTTTTTTTCCCTTTTTTTTTAATTAAATAGGTTTAATATTCACCCATAATACTCAAAAAAAAAAAAAATAATAATAATAATAATAATAAATAAATTAGTACATTATAAATAGTATTCATAATATTTTTTATAAAAGAGATATTCATAATATTTTTTAAAAAAGAGATGGAGAGGATTTGAGAGAAAGAGAAAAAATGTAGTAGAAAATAATGTCACTATAGCAAAGAGAGTTTAAATAATCACGTACTCACGATTTAGTTATTCTTTGCTATAGTTTAAATAATCACGTACTCACGATTTAGTTATTCATAATGTTATCTAAGTAAACATGGATTTAAATATATATATAAAAAAAGTGTGTTTGCACAAATATTATAATTGGAATTAAAAAAATAATCACGGGACGGGATGAATTGGTGAATAAGTGTCTTTATTTTTAGGTTTTTTCTTTATTTAGGGAAAAATTATTTTGGGACCAAAGGGACTACTTATTCCATGCATTTTAATTTTGTCATTTTCCCCATGAATATTTAAACTTTAATTTTACATTCTATTTATATTTAAAAAATGAATTTATGAAGTAAAATAGGTATGATCCTAAATTTAATTTTATTCACCATAGAATTGAATGACTGACAATACTATTACACATTTCGAGTCTATTTGACACAGAAGTTTTGTGCATATAGCAAATAGACAAAAATGAAGGTCCCTATTATTTAATTTGCCTTAAAAGACAAAAAATAAGGCAGAAAATTATGAATGTAATAAATAGGATCGAATATCTGCAGTTCCAGTCTCAACAGTTTTGTATCTTTTCCTTAAATGGGTTATCTGTGTTGATGCAATGCTAATCATTCACAAAATGGTAACCATCAAAGCATCTTACACTGTTCTTCCAAATCAACCAACTCCTGAGGGCTCTCAATGGCTGTCTGATATCGATCAAGTGGCGCGTCTGCGTCACACACCCACCATCTACGTTTTTCATGCAAAGCACAACCGTGATAGGTTAATTCAACAGATGAGAAACTCTCTTAGCAAGATTTTGTGGCACTATTATCCAATAGCTGGTAGATTGAGAAGGATAGAAGAAGATGGAAGATTGGAATTGGTTTTTAATGCAAAAGGGGTGGTGTTGATTGAAGCAGAATCCACAAAAACATTGCAGGATTATGGTGACTTTTTGGGTGAGTCCATGAAGGACTTGGTTCCAACAGTTGATTACACAAACACACCAATTGAGGAACTTCCCTTGTTAGTAGTGCAAGTAACAAGTTTCCTTGGTGATGAAGCATTTTCCATTGGAGTTGCTATATGTCATATTTTATGCGATGGGATTGCTGCCATTCAGTTCATCAACTCATGGGCAAAGTTGGCTCGTGGAGAGACATTACAGTCTGATGAAATGCCTTTTCTGGATCGAACTGAGCTCAAATTCACAGTCCCTCCATCACCACCACGCTTTGATCACCTAGAGTTCAAGCCTTTGCCTCTCATATTAGGAAGATCTGACAATACTGTTGAGAAAAACAAGAGGATAAATGCCACCTTGTTGAAGCTGACACCAGAACAAGTGGGAAAGCTGAAGAATAAGGCCAATGATAATGAATCAACAAAACAAGGGTCAAGACCTTATAGCAGATTTGAATCTATTGCTGCACATGTATGGAGATGTGCATGTAAGGCTCGTGGATTAGATGAGAATCAACCAACTCTAGTTCGGTTCAGTGCTGATATTCGCAATAGGCTAATTCCACCTCTCCCGAGGAAGTACTTTGGGAATGGTTTGTCCTTAACAGCAGCATCATCAAATGTTGGGGAAATCTTATCAAATTCTTTGAGTCATGCTGCTCAGAAAATAAGGGAAGCAATTGAAAAGGTTACACATGAGTATATAAGCTCACAGGTATATAGGGCCACATTTTTATCAGCCTCTTAACCGAGTAATTTATTCTTCTCTCACTTGTTTTACAGTTTGACAGATTTTTCTTCTTATTTTTAGATGAAAGACTTAAAATAATTTAGGATGGGCAAACCAAATAAATTAAACTAAATTATTGTAAATTTGAACTAAATTCTAAAGATGATTCAACCATATTGGTTTAGGAAAAGATGAATTGAACCAGATTGGACTGTTTCAAATTATTTGAACTATATGAATTGTTTAGACTATATTTTTTAATTTCCTATAAATAAGTTTAAACAGTTTTGTTTAGGAGTACTTCAGTTTTTGTTATGAAATTTGATAATAATTTAGTTCAGATTTTTTTCTTAACATTGAAGGTTTAAAATCATACAGATGTGATGGTTCATTTGGGTTTGACACATTACTTTTACTGAGAACATGTTTTGTTTTTCTTTTTACATAGATAGATGTGATTAGAGGTCAGGAGCATCTGGATAGAGCAAGGGCTTTATTCTTTGGGCCAAATGAAGGTAAAGATGCCTTGTTTTTGGGGAACCCTAACCTTCTTATTACAAGTTGGATGAGTATGCCGATGCATGAAGCAGATTTTGGTTGGGGAAAGCCTGTGTATTTAGGTCTAGCAGCTGTGGCTACACAAGATAGGGCATTGATTATTCAAAGCCCTGATGGTGATGGCTCTGTAATTCTGTCTATACATTTTCAGATGGAGCATATGGAGCTTTTCAAGAACTATTTTTATGAAGAAATATGAATGCAAGCTTTACATGTGATATATAATGTAGTTGATGATCAATAAATTTAGTTAAACGTGTGGTTTATCACTTATTAGCTATAATGTTGTTTGATGATTAGTTAATTCTGGATCTTTTATTTTAATGGAAATTGAACTTTTTAGGTTGATATCTTTATGGGATATAATTTTTTATTTGTTTAGTTTTAATTAATGTATTGATCATAATAAGGGTGGATGATACCACTAAATGGAGGTCACCAAATCATGAAATGAATTAGAGAAAATAATAAATAAAAAATAAGCATAAGATTGAAATTATAATTGAAGTGAATTTTATTGTTCTGAGTATGTTATTTTATAAACTTTTATAACATTATCATGATTTTTATTTCTTGTGAATTATGTAACTGATAAATACATATTATATATAATAAGTCATGATTTTGGGTTTAATTTCCTATAATAAAAATATCTAATTATTTGAATGTATAAATTAATAATCAATTATAAAATAATAATTTATTTATAAAATAGCTAATCAAGTATATCAGTACATATCAGTACATAAGTTTCTCAAATTTTTTTCACATTAAATAAGTGGATGATTTATTTAATTTATATTTTATGAAAGATAAAATAGTTTTGAATAGATTTTATTGTATGACTTGATTTAATTAATAAAAATTTAGTATAATTCTAATTTGTGTTCATCTTTATAATTCATTAAACTATTTAAAAAATAGTTATAATTGTTATTGAGTTTTAGATTATAGAGTATATATGGATAATAACTATTTGAAATAATATTAAATTTTTTTTAGAATTTTTATGAATTTCAAAATGATAAAATCTTTGAAATGACTATGTTTTCTCAAAAGTTTTATTCAATAAGTAAATTTAATAAAAAAAATTATTTAAACAAAAATATATAATTACAAATTTAAATATTTTTAAGAATCAATAACTTTAATAATTTAAATCAATGTTTGAATTTTTTATAATATATAAAATTGATATAATATAAAAGTTAACTTTATCAAACTTATAAAATTCACCTAATATAAAAATTAAGTTTGTAAAACTTATATGAATAATTTAATTTAAATATGAAAATTTGTTAAAAAATAGATTTATATGTTATAAAAATAATTAAGTTTGATATTACAAATTTAAAAGGAGTAAGTAATTTATCAATCTTTATAATTAATAATAATATATAATAATGATTAAATTATTTTAAGTTGTAATATATCGAGATGTTTATATTTTTGATATTATATATCGGGATGTAACATAATTAGATGCTTATACTTGATATAACTTGAGGTTATGATTCAATGTATAACATAGTTGAATATGGTTCAAAGTGTAACATATTTAGATTATTACACTTTATATAATTTGATACTATGACTTAATGCATAACTAGACACATACGTTTGGTATAGTTAAATGATATGACTTGATACTTGACTAGTATAGAAGTTCATGAGTTTTAGTTTAAGTATAGTGAATTGTTAATAAAAAAATTATAAAAGTGTGAGGTCGAATAAGATATGTTCAAGGTATTAGGCCAAGTTAAAGATTCTTAATGGATAGTCAGGTAAAAAATACTAAGAGCATAAAGTCAAATTAAAAAATGCTCAGAGTATGAAATTGAGGTAAAGAGGCTTTAAGTCAAAGTAGAGTTAAAAATATTCAAGATAGGAGATCGAGTTAAAGATGTTCAAGGAGTGAGATTAAACCAAACATGATAAAGACACGAGATTGAGCTAAAGATAATTAAGGTACAGTTAAGTTAGACATGTTCAAAGATCAAAATTGAACTAAAGATGCTTTAAGTGTAATGTTAAGTTAAAGATATTGAAAGCGTGAGACCACACTAGAGATATTTAAGACACAAATAGTAAAGTTCGGTTAAAAATGATAAAAGAATGGAATTTAGAGATACTCAAAATAGAGAACCAAGTTAGAAATGATTAATACATGAAGATGAATTAAAAATGTTCAAAGATCCTCAACAAATAATGGTGAAACATATAAGGATAGACAATTTATTAGAGAGAAGTCGATTCTAGTAAAGTAGAGTATCAGTTCTATATTTTATTTAAGTAAAAAAAATTCAAACACATAAAAAAATAAATTTTGTAATATATCCAAATGAAATAGTTCGATTAAATTTTGTATTTAAGTTGTGATTAATCTTGACAATGTGATTATGAATATAAAATTAATTTAATATATTCTCTTAATCATATTTTATAATTACAAGAAAACGAAGATTATACTAGAGATTCGTTCGTAAAATGTAATTGTGTCTATATAACATTGAAAAGCACGTTCATATATATAAAAATTGTATCAAAGATCCATTCACATAAAGTGATTGTACTCAATGGATGGGTGTGAGAAGAACATTCAAAAGAGAAAATTATATCAAATTTTTAGAGAAAATTATATCAAATTTTTATTTACAAATGTATGTCTATGCCCCATAGACGTGGAAGATGCATTAGTATAGAAATTATATCATAAATTCACATAGAAGATATGACTTCCTCCACTTGAGTCTACAAGGTGCACTAGAATATAAAATTATTTCAGAGATTTGTCCAAAAGGATGTGGTTTCACCTACATAAGTGTGGGAGGCGTGCTAGTATAGAATCACAAGAAAATCGATAAATTCTATCTATCCAATTTGTGTTGTTCAATTTGGTAAAAATAATTGAAATTAATGATACATTTTAATTTTAGAGCACCAAAATAAATTAAAATAATATTATATTGAATATTAATAATTATTTGAATAATAAATAAATTAATAAAAAAAAATTCTCTTTAATAGATAATAAAGAAGTTAAAACACATACTTAAAATGTCAACATAAAAATATTAAGACAAAAATACTATTATTAATTTTTTAATAATTTCTTACATTTATGGAGATTCTTTTAAAATCATGAAATTCATAAGTTTGTTCATTATCAATGTATATTGATTAAAATTACTTATTCTAAATTGTAAATATTGAGATCAAATTTAAGGCATTCAAAATATTACATATAAAATTATTATAATGAAATTCTTAAAATTCATTTGAGATTAAGTATTGAAAAGTTTATTATATTTAATAAATTATATCCATATAGTATTGTAAATATTGTATGAGATATGAGAACTATCATTTATGATAATCAAATATTAGTAGATGATTAATAAGATGATTTCAAAAAAGTGAACTTTTGATTAGTGTGGCATTGATTATTAATATAACTTGATCTCAATATAACTTGATCTCAATTGTGAAAGAAAATAAATGTTCAACCATTATCAGTTATTAATAGAAAAATCATATTGAAAAAAAAAAGTAAATTAAATGAAAGAACTCAAGTCTCATTTCTCATTTCACATTTCATTTTTATATACAAAAGTTTATAAAACGGTCCAAATAATATATTAGTTTTGACCTTAGCGTGTTCATATCTTTAATTTTTTTTTAAAATAAATATCATTAATAAATCAAAGGAAAATGTTGAATCTTGATAAATTATTCAAAAGAGCATAATGATTATTTTATTTGTTGAGTAGAAAATGCTTTATTAAAATTTAACCATGGAAACCAAATATTTTTATTAGAAATTAAGAATTGAGTTCTTTGTCAAATATATTATCCCATATCTTTTAATTTAAGTAGAGAGGTTGATCATAACCAAAATTCATCATAAAACCAAATAAAGATCTACCTATAAATGATATTTTAACATGTAACTCAATAAATAAATGAGATAAAATAATAAAAAAATATATAAAATTAAGATTAAGTTGAAGTGAATCTCTATATTATAAATATACTTTTTATATAGATTTTTATAATCTTATCTTTTAGTTAATGATTTATTAATATTATAAGTGAATAATATATTAAAAATAAAAATTGATAAGTAAAATATTATGTAACTTAATAAATAAATAAATAAATATATATATATATAAAGAATATATTTACTTTAAAAATAAATAAAAGAGGCTTATTTTTCAATCTTATTATTATCATTTATTTTTTTATAATATAATTGATGAGTAAAATGTTATGTAACTTAATAAATATATATATATATAAAAGGAAATTATTTATTTTAAAAATAAATAAAATAGACTTATTTTAAAACTTTATTAATATTACTTATTTTCTTATAATATAAAGACTTAAATTAATAATTCATCTTAATAATTAGGTTATAATAAAAATAAATGATAAAAATAAAAAATAATTTTTTAATTTATATTCTTCAAATAAATAAATTTTTTCAATTTATTTATATAGATTATAATTAAATACCTTGTAGAAAAATAGATAAATAAATGACTAATTTCAATGTATTTAAGATTTATTATTTATAAAATCTTTGTTTTTTGAATTTTTTTAATCCATTTATTTTTATTTTTTGAGATAATATTGTATATTTAATATAATGAAATATAAAACTTTAGGATAACATTAATGTCTACACTAATACCCACTATAAATTATTTAAAAAATATAAATAGTAAGTTTTTGTTTGAGGCTAACAAGAATGGGTTAAGCTAAATAATTTTATAATAAAAAAAAGTTGTGAGATTCTTGCACAATCTTAAGAAAAAAACAAAACAAAACTTGGAAATTAGAATAACAATTATGAATGAGGACAAAAATGAAATAGAATAAGCCAAGTGTGTATTTGGATTAAAGCTTAAAACACATACAATAATTTCAATGCAAAAATCCTAAATGTCAAGACAAATCGAAGAAGGAAAATGTTATTACTTTGAGAATAAAAGTAATTTTGAGTTCCCCAACTAACATTCCTAACTTGTACTAAAATGAATGTCACTTCTTAATTCAACTAACAATCTCTAATTAGTAAGAAAGGTGGTCCTTCCCATTCTTTTATTCCATTGAGTATTAGATTTCTTTAGAGTACAATATTTTTTATTATATCAAAAGTAATTTTAAAAAAATTCATCATATTAATAATGAAATTTCAAAATTATTTTATAAAACTAATTCAACAAAGTCATTTTATTTACTATACAGAATGAATTAATTATTTACGAATAAAATTGGTAGGAAATACAATAAATTCGTAAATTATTTATAGTTTTCCTACGATAACAAATCCGTAAGTAAAACTTTCGTAGCTAATTATTCATACAAACTCAACTCTAAGTAAATAATTAAACAAATTAAGTATCTTTCAAAGAGATGATAAAAGACCTAATATCCAATTAATATAGAACAGCGAACCACATAAACTATAACAGAATATGCAGAGAAAATAAAATTACTCTCAAATTTGTCGATGCGAGAGGGAGGGAGATCCGTCGACGCGAGAGGGACCGAGATCCGGCACCGGCGATGCGAGAGGGAGCGAGATCCGATAGCAACGACGAGAGATCTGGCAGCGACGACGCGAGACAGAGCAAAATCCGGCAACAATGACACGAAACAGCGATCACGAAGTTCAGGGAGGGAGATACACAAAGGGGGATGTAGGGAAGGAAATGCCGTGAGGGAGGTGAGGGAGATGTAGTATCTAGGTTTTCTTAATACAGAATCGTATCTTAGCGTAGGAGAAGCAGCTTAATTACTATAATATAATATTAATATTTATAATAAAAAATTAAATAATAATAATAATTATTATTATTATTATAATAATAATAATATAAATAAAAATAATTATAATAATAATAATACAAATCATAATAATATTAAAATAATAGTAATAATAATATAAATAAAAATATAATAATAAAAATAAAGATAATAATAAAATAAATAATCATTATAATAATAAAAATAATAATAATAACTAATTTATTAAAAAAATTATATTATTAATTTAATAAAAATAAAATAATTATAATTTTTTATTGTAAAATATATATTAATTAAATATGAATATATTTTATTTAAAAAAATTAAATATTATTAAATTATTTACTAATTTTTTTATATATAATAATATTAAAATTATCTTAAAAATTTTGTATTTAATATTTATATGTAATAACGTGAATTTTTATATAAATTATATTTATATAAATTTACTTACCAATTTTGTTTCTGTATTTAAATTTTTATATATAATTAATTAAATTATTGTAGTGACATTTCTCACTTACTAACTATGTTTATATATAAATTTACTAAAAAAATAAATTTGTAATTTATTACAAATTTTATTTTTAAATAAATAATTCTTTCCATTGCATTGTTTATACATTATTATAAATATAATATATGGCTACTATATATACAATATATGAAAATTATAATTAGTAATAATAATGTTTAGGTCTTTTAAAAAATTGTAACAGAAGACAGTTTTAAACATACTCGTAAATAAGAATACTTGTCCCATTAATACCTTTTTTTTTTCTGTACTTTTATATTTGAGTAGTTTTAATTTTAATATTTTTAAGTGAGGGTTTCAATTGCTGAGTATGATCATATATATTTTATAAAATAGAATTTCTTCCCCTCTTCCACATCTAAATAATAGTGAAATTTGTTTACATAAGATAATTCTGGGGAATAGTAATGTGTATCAAAATTCAATTATCATATACATAATTTTTTTTATAATAAATTATTTTTTTATTATATTTATATATTATTTAATATAATAATTATTTTACTGATTTTTTTATTATAATTTAATTTATTAAAATTTCATAATCATATCATATGCTAAAATTAATTTAAAATTTTACAAAATGAAAAAATATATATTTTTATACGTTATTCTTTATTATATAATTTACCATCATATAAATTTTTTTTCGGATAAAAGATTTTATTCATTTTCAATTAATTAATAATTATTGAAGAAACATATTATATATTATAAAAATAAATATGAAATATTTTTTATAAAAAAATTTTATGAAAAAAAAATTATCTATTAAATATTTTTTATATAATTATTTTTATTAAAATTTTTCATAAATTTTCTTTTTAAAAATTTTTTTATTAATTTATTTTGTAAAAAAATTTTCATAAATTTATTTATAAAAAAAATTTTATAAATTTTTTATAAAAAATAATTTTTTATTAATCTTTTAAAATTATATTTTATACTAATTTTAAGTATTATTTATAAATTTATTTTATGAAAAATATCAAATTTTTTTTATAATAATAAAAATATTTTAACAAACCATATTGGAGTTTACTGGAGTGTTTCACCTTTCTTACACATATCATACTTTTCCATTAGAATAATTTCATAAAGAAAATAATGACTTTATATTTGTGTCATTTTTGTCAAATAAGGAAGGGAATAATTTAAATATCTAATAAATTTAGGAACTAAAAATAGCTCAATTAGAAATATGGCTGTAAAACCACCAAAATTGTCTTTAACCAAAATTTGAAAATCTATTACAAGTATTCTCTAATGATATATGTATGAGAGATGAGTTTCACGAAGAGAAGAATGAATACTTTATCTCTCTAATAGAAAAATGTTTCTTCAACACTCATGTTAATTTAGTTTACACTTGAAGATAGAAAAAAAATAAAAGGAAAAAATAATACACAATTTTTACAATTTAATTTGCACTAATTTTTCACATCAATGTTGGAAACAAAAACATAAATAAAAACTATATATTGTGGCTTCTAGATTACACTCATTTTATATCCAAACATATAGATAATCTATCAATTTATTTCATTTATTTTAAACAATTCTAATTATAAAATATTTATTTTAAACAAATCTAAAATCAATTTTCACATTCTTGTACTCATTGCAAAGTTAAAATCTTTTAATCGAGTTTAGTTGAATACTAGTCTAAATCTCACTCATGTTCCTAAAATACTTTTTTAATTATTTATATTTTTAATAAATATATTTTATCAAAAAAAATATATGCTTTATATTTGTACTCTGGTTATTTTTGTTATTCTGACAGTTTTACACTAATAGTTTTAATTTTTTTTTTTATTTTAAAATAACTAGTGGTTATTTTTATTTTTGTTTATTAAAGTTTTAAATATTTTAAAATAGCTTTAAACTGTGACAATTATTTTATTAATTTTTTAAAAAACATATAAACTACCAAAATCCTATATCTTAAGAATCATTAAACCCTAGAATTATTCATCAATTTCCTTGTACATAAACTATAATTTCATGCACTTTCAATCTCAATCAACCACCAGAATCTCAATCTGAG
This sequence comes from Macrotyloma uniflorum, assembly GCA_016859785.1. Lineage (NCBI taxonomy): Eukaryota > Viridiplantae > Streptophyta > Magnoliopsida > Fabales > Fabaceae > Macrotyloma > Macrotyloma uniflorum. The sequence continues at coordinate 675,205 of BDMB01000071.1, read as the reverse complement.
AAAGACAACAAGTTAAGAAAAGATTTCGTTCGGGACTTCAAACGAAAGAGATTGATATGTCGGTTTGGATTTTAGGAGAGTAAATGTTGATTTGAATTTTATTTTATTTTACTTAATAAAATTATGAAATAGAAAATATTTTCCTAAAACAATCAATTCACATAATTTATTAAGTAGATCGTATAAATAATTATTTTTTTATATTTATTAATATTTTTTTTTAAATTATTTAAATAAAATATAATGTTTTTAATTTTATCTTTCAAACATATAATTAAATTGAAATAAAATAAATACAAAAAAATTATTTAATAAAATCAACATATTATAACTGATTTAAACTTAATTTAAATATCATTAATAATGAGTTAAATATGTAATTTTTTTATATAAAATGTAAATAATAGTTATTTTTCTCAAAATATTTAGGTAATTTAGAAAGAAAATTAATAATATTTATTTTATAAATAATAAATTTATAAGGAAAATAAAATTTTCAAATCAATAAATTTTCTTATTAATAAATTTTTCAACATTCTCAAACCAAATTTTCACCGTCTATTTACTTGTGATAATATTATTTAAAACTTTTAAATAATTCTTTTTTTACATAATTTGATTATATAATCTTTGTATACATTAAGGCATGAGCTACTTCACTATCTTAATTTATAACAAAATTTTGAAATTATATTAATATATTAATATTAATATATATATATATATATATATATATATATATATTATGATTTCAGTTACTTTAAGTTATTTGTAAGATTTTTAAAGCATATAGGCAGTTTGAGTTAAATAATAAATAACAATAAATACTAATTAATATTTAACTAAAACTTTTCAAACTGGCATTTGACCAAATAAATGTTAGAAATAATAATTGCCTAATTAAATTTGACAAATTTATAATTACCAGATCAATGCATTTTAAACATTTGACTAAAATATTAAGAGAATTTATTGATTGCAAAAGAACAAGAGTTACATACTTATCCATTCATCCCTCCTCAAATATTAGTTGTTAAAATGATGTCCCAAAGTCTATTTAAGAATGTTAATAAGAAGAAGAAAGAATGAAGAAAAGATGGGAGAGAAGAAAGTTTGGGGTGTTGTGATAGTTTTTCTGGCTTATGGTTTGGGCATGACAACATTGAGTGAAGGTCAACTTCCTCAACAATGTGAAGATTATGAAGCACTAATTTCCCCTTGTGTGCCTATTTTGGTTACTCCAAAATTTGTGCCTCCACCACCTCCAAGTTGTTGTGCTGAAGCAGCTCTGGTTTTTGGAAGAACCAAGAATCCTGAAGCTGTGAAAAAACTTTGCAGTTGTCTGGCTATTGTAGGGTTTTATCCTCATAACTGGATACAACTAACACCAGCCTGCAACATTAAACCTCCCTTTTCTATTAATCAATGTATAAATGGTTAAACTTTGGCCCTCCACCATTGAAAGCATTCATCACAGTTGAATTGATAAGTAAATAAAAGAAATTGATACTGTGTAAGGAGGTTTGATCCATGTTGGTGATGAGATCTATATCAAGACATGACTTTAAAGTTTTAAACTTTGAAGTATGTTTTTAAATTTTGACATGTTATTGAATATTATTAGAGGTAGATTAGATTACATTAAATGAGTAAAAATCTTATTATGAAGATATTTTTTATTTCAAGATTATATGTTTTAACTATAATTAAAATGAAACTCAACCGATACTCTATTAATAATTCATTACTACAATATTTTTTATGTTTTGTAGAACGTTTTTTGTTAATGTTTTTTATAATTTTTATAAAAATTTACATGAAAATATGAACAATTCTACTGATAATTATAATAACAAAAAAGTTTATAAAATAATATTAGAAAATAAATTTATTTTTATAATTATAAAAACTAAAATAATATAATTTTTCATATTCTTAATATTTAATATATATATATATATATATATATATATATACAAAAGTCTAAATTAAAAGGTATTATAATATTTAAGGAAAATTGCGTATCATAATAAATAGCACTCACCCATTTTAAAATTAGGATTCATCTATGTTTTTAATAAAAAACTATATTCACGTCCCCTTTTCTTTTTAAATATCACATTCCTTATTCTTTTAATAAATGACACTCATCCAAGATGGTTTTAACATTTGGTAGGTGTTTGGAAAATAATAAATCAAATTTTCTATGTGTACAAATTTTAATTTTAATTAACATAAAAAAAATGTTTAATTTTTTTTTTTAAATATCAAATACACTTCTTCTTTACATCTTGAACCACGAAAATTCACATTTGAAAAAAGAATATCTTCTGTGCTTATATTTTTCTGAGAAAGTCTGGAGAAGATTCTGAGTTAAGCTGATGTTACCGTTTGATATCTACAGGTGATATTGTTTTTTTGTGTTCATCCTCTGAGACGGTTAAGAGGAGGTGTTTGTCATTCTTTGTGTGATTCAAGGAAGGTGTTTTCATTCCTTGTGTGACTCAAGGAATGTGTGACAATCTCTTGTGGGTTACAAGAGATAGTGAGGCTCAATCTTTAGTTTTTTTATTTTGTATGTTTCACTTGTATTAGTGGTTGTAAAACTCTGATTAATTAAAGATAGTGAGAGTGTGTGATTATCTCAAGTTGAGGTGATTCGGAACTGGATGTAAGGTTAAGGATTTAACCTGAACCAGTATAAATCTCTGGTGTTATCTTTTTCTTTCCTTTATCTTTTATTTGTCTGTTGCGTATTTTATAAATTCTATTTGACTAAATAAATCAAGAGGAATAAAATAAAAGAAAGCGATTAAAGTTTTGTTTTTAATTTTTTTTTATTACATCAATTCACCCCCTTTTGATGTCACTTGATAACATTTTCTTCACTACTAGAAAAATATAGTCGACATCGCATTTATTTATTTTTTTAAATTTCTTATCTTTTAGTTTATAATACTTTATCATCTTCTAATATATATACATATAATATAAAATATTATTTTGGTATATTTTGATTTTTTTTTAATTGATGATATTTGTTAAAATGATATATAATACAAATACAAAAACTTATTTTTTTGGAATTAGACAAAATATTTTCTTTTATATATAAGATTATATATTTAATTAATTTAAATTAAAAAAATTTTATTTAAATTTAATCTATAAATATTATTTATATATAATTTTATACCATATTATGAGATAATATATTTTATAATTTAATTATAATTATATATAATAATAAATAAAAACTAAAATATTAAGGAAGTCATAATCTCCTCTAATCTCTCTTTAGTTCCGTCGTAACTTTATATTTTAAATTTTACGTATCATTTCTATTGGTTCTGTTATCTCTTTATGATTCTTAATAGATGAAAAAATAAAAAGTAGAATTATATTAACTTTATCAAATTAATTCTTATTTTTTTTAGATATAATATAAATATATACAACTTTTGTTTAATTCAAGTTTCAACTCAATAGTTTATTGTTCTAAAAGAAAGAAGAACATAAACTTTTATCAAAAACTTGATATTTTTTTACTAAAATATCATAAATTTTCCATATTATTTTTTATTCAAGTTAATATCATTACTTACCCAACTTTTAGGGATACCATTTATGAAGACTATTTGGTACAAAAATATATTTAAATGGTATTATAATTTCTACGCTCTCTTGTTTGTCTTCCAAATCTTTAGAAGCAAACTATGATATAATTTATCTTCTAGTGTGTCTCCCATATATTTGTGTGGACATAACCCCACGCCTATAGGTGAACCTTTAATGAAATTTCTACACTATCTTGTCTCCCACACCTACACCTTTGTGACTCATGTTAATATTTTATTTGTGAATTTTTAACTTTTTTTTTTTCAAATTAATATAGTTTTCACATATATCTTAATCATAAATTTAAACTCTAAAATTCAAATTCATTCAAATATTTCAAAGTAAAAAAATTTACATAAATAAATCAATTTATATATTCTTTTATTAATTGGTTTCGAGATTTTATTTTGTACTAACAACATTTTCAATGTTAGATTTTATAATATCTCAATCAAACTTTCAATTTTAATACATCAATTAGTACCCCACTAACAAGCACAATTTGAATAAAATAAATTAAATTAATTTGTATCATTCAAATGATCAAAACTTAACCATTTTTATCATGAATTGACTCTTAATTATTAAATATGTATCATGATTTATATAAATCTTTCAATTTGTTAGTTTATTTATACATTTGTTGTGATTGTGTTAACATATAATAATGTGTGCCCATGTCTATATGTATGTATGATTTATAGATAAATTCACTTATTCTAAAAGGAAGTGTAAAAAATTAGTCTTCATCTCCATCATTCATTTTTTTCTTTTTCATAATTTAATGGTTTGAATAACTCTCGTATACTTAATCTTAGAATATATATATATATATATATATATATATATATATATATATATATTACTGTGGAGGTGTAAAAATATATTAGAGTTATTTAAAATTTATCGTATAACAAAATTTTGAAATTAAATTAATGTAAATTCCAATTTATGTTATTTTAAGTTATTTTAAAAATATTTAAGATATGTAAGCAGTTTATGTTAAAAAGTAAATAATAAATAAAATTATATTTTAATTAATATTTAACTAAAACCTTTTGAAACTAAAATTTGACCAAATAAGTGTTTTAAATAATAGCTACTAATTACAGTTGAGTAAACATTTGACTAAACTGGCATAACGTTAACATAGAAAAGAAATAGACAAAGAATTAACTTTGAAATTATTTCAATTATTTTAAGCTTAACATTAAGTTTGTATAAATAATGAGATGCTAAGAATGATAATCACAAGTTGAAAAGAGTGAAAACAAAGAAGCATAGATAATCAAAGATGGGGGAGAAGAAAGTTGTGGGTGTTGTGATGCTGGTTTTGGCTTATGGTTTGGCCATGACAACACTGAGTGAAGCTCAAATTCCTCCAATATGCAATGAGTATCAGCCATTGATTTCTCCATGTGTGCCTTATTTGGTTAATCCAGACTTTGGATCTCTGACTCCCAGGTGTTGTTCTGGAGCAGCTCAGGTGTTTGCAAAAGCCAACAATCCTGCTGCTGTTAATAAACTCTGCACTTGTCTGGTTGCAACTATACCTAATTTAGGGTTTTTTCCTCAGAATTTGATTCAACTCCCAGTAGCATGCAAGATTCATCTTTCCTTTTCTATGGAAAAGTGTATAAGGGGAGGTTTAGATTAGTCATTCAAATGGTGAAAGCATGCATTCACAGTTGAATGGATGTGTATTTATGTATAAGAAATAACTCTGCAATGACTGTTGCTGATGACTCTATGCAAGGACATAACTTTGAAGTTCAATACTTTCAAGTGTATTTCTAAAATTTGAGATTTTATTGAATAGATCATGATGATTTTTGTTCAATGTTTCATGATTTAACTATAGTTGAAATGAGATTGAACCCGTATTATGATGATAATAATTGTAATATTAAATAATGTGTGAAATAATATTCAAAATATAATTATCACGAACTTTTTTTTTAAAAAGAAAAATTATTTATTAAATATTTTTTACATATTTATTTTTATAAATTTTTTTATAAATTTATTTGTAAGAAATTTTTTATAAATTTATTTATGAAAAAATTTCTTATATTTATAAAAAAAATTTTACAAATTTATTTGTAAGAAATTTTTATAAATTTTTTGTAAAAAATAAATTTTTACTAATTTTTTACCTATAAATTTGATAATAAAAAATTTGTGATAAATTTATAGGAAAATTATATTTTTTATTAATTTTAATAATACTTATAAATTTTGTTTTATGGGAAATAAAATTTTTTTAATGAATATTATATACTCATAATTCTAAAAATTAAAAAAAATAGTTTTACATTTTTTTAGAATATTTAAAAATTAAAATCTAATATATTATATTATTTAGGAAAAAATGTACTTATTTCCCTTATGTAATATTAAATGAAATTAACCTTGCTTCTAATTTTGAAATAAGTATCTATCTTCTTTATAATACACTCATATCCCCTCTTATTTTTAATAAATGATACTCACTTAGAGTCGGTCGAAATATTTTGTGAGTCATAAAAAAATAATAAATAAGGATCACCTATATACAAATTCTAATTTTAATATTTACACGAGTATTTTTTTTTTTTGAAAATATCATAAATAATCATTTTTTAAAATAATAAATAAGGTTTTTTATGTAAACAATTTTTAATTTTAATTAATATAGTAAAAGTAATTTTTTGAAAAAAATAATGTAATTTTAAAATTATCAAATGTAACCTTTTCTTTGGACTCCTCTTGTTCTCTGGGCTTTGCGTCAAGACACTTCTTAGGATCGGTCTCGCACTTACTTCCCTTATTTTAATAAAATGACACTTTTTTTTTTATTTAAAAATATCATATTAATTAAAATTAAAATAAAATTTATGAAAATTAAAAATTTAAATTTTAAAATAATTATTTTAAAAAAAAATGAATGATCAAATTACTAAATATTTAAAATATTATAAAAAAGAAGTGAGTGTGAAGTCACTTTATTGAAAACCTAAAAAAATAATATTATTTATTAAAAATATGAAAAGTTTAATGTCATTTATTAAAAAATAAAAGGGAAATATCTATTTAAAAATTATAAGAGTGTGAATATCATTATAAAAGTATAAGGGAGGTGTGAATCTATTTTAAAACTAGAGGGTGAGTATGTTATTAGCACGAATTTCAAATATATTTTCTTTTAAATCATATAAGATACCATCTCTTTTATCATTATGTTTTTCTTAAGCAAAAAACTATCACTTGAGTGTAAAATATTAGAAATAGTGAAGATTAGGTACCATACAAATGTTTTTCATTAATCAAGTTTCATTTTGCATAACAAATCAAACAAATACAATATTTCTAATCCAACCAAAATATATTTTTATCACATATATACTACTTATATTTCATTTCAATTTATACAATAAAAAAAATGTTCAAGCTAATCAATTACCCAAAACACTTATTAATATAAATATATATATATAAATGAATAATAACTCCTTATTTAAAAAATTCTTTTTTAGATAATCATTACTTAAATTTTACTTCAAATCTTAAAAAACTCAGTTTAACTAATTAATCAGATAAAAAATTTCTTTATTTCTTTAATTCTTTATTATCTCTTTCAAATATGAATAAATTTCTTTAAAAAACTTAGAAATTTTTATGTTTAGAAAAATAAAAATTTTATAAAAAATAAATTAATTTAACTCTTTATTTACAAAAATTTAGAAAATAATTAAATTTATTTTATTTATTTTTCACATTATCATATTTTTATTTCTCGAATATATCTTTCTTTCAAATATTAATTATATAATAAAATGGATATAAGGTTAATTTATTTAAATATACTGTGTCATTATTAAAAAAAATTAGTCAGACTAATAATAAACTTAAAAGCATATCCTACTTTATTTAGAGATGCACAACTAAATTTATTCATATTTGAAGTATTCTTTGTAAAAAAAATTATAATAAATGAATTTTTCATAAATTTTCATGCAAATCTTATAAGATAAAAAAATATAAGAAAATTATACAAAATATCAAAAGTTATAATAAACTTCTATAGGCTACTCGGGAAAAAAATTCATAAATAGAAAAAAAATGAAAAAAATATTTAATTTAAATAGATAAATTCAAATAAAAAAGATACAAAAATATATTAATAATTTAATCTGATTTCATTTAAATATTTATCTTTACAGTAATAGAAAAAAATAAATTTATTAAATAAACTATTAATATTACAAACAAGTATTTTAATTTTTAAAATATTAAAAAAATAAAAAATAAAAATACATCGGAAAAATAATTTAACTTGATTTTTCATTAATAAATAGATTAGAGAAGTTTAATAAGTTGAAATCTTCATTCCACCCATGAATTTAATGAATTTAATGGCATGCATTCTCGTTCCTACCAAATAACTTAACTTCATCACCCCTTCCAATATCAAGTTTCATAGGTGTAACTAGCAATCTGTTATAAAGCCCAAAATGAGCCCAATTTGTTATTTCAATAAAGCCCATAATGAGCCCAATCTGTTATAACATGCGTGCTACATTAATTTTTTTTCGTAAATTATACTACCATCGGTTTTAAGATTTTTTTTCTAATTACGATAATATTCCCGTTTTTTTTTATAATTACACGCAATTTTTTATTTTAAAAATATTATATTATTAATTCTTTAAATTAGGTATTCATTCTTTAAATTTTAAATACATTACACTTGCACCTCCTAACAAAGAAAATCATCGAAATAGTGAAAAAAATAATATATATATATATAATTTTAATTTAAAAGAAATATAAAGAGAGAATCATTTAAATTTAATTTTACTTTTTTTTCTTATTGTTTTTAGCATTAATTTTTTGTGAGTGCAAACTTAGTGGATTATAGTAATAATTTGTCAAACAACCATATTACAAGAAGATGGAATATGTTTTATATATTAATAATAAAAAATTGAACTTAACTATATGAGGTTATACTAAAAACCACATTACTTATAGTTTTAAAATAGTCATTCACAATATTTTTAATAAAATAACATTCATTTCTCATATACTTTTTAATAAAGTATTGATTATCTCTCTTTTTCTTAAAAAATAACATATTAACTTAGTTTTAATTTAAAAGTATGAAAAAAATAAATTTTAAAATATAAAAATTAAGGATATTTTTTTTAAAATAAACATTGAAAAATTTAACTATGAAAAAATTGCATCCATCCTTTCTGAAGTTCTTTTAAAAGACATTCATACTATTTTATAATTTAAAAATAGATGTTTGCATTCCATGTGTTTGTAATAGTTTTAAATGAGATTAATGACGTTTTAATTTAACACTCTACGCTTTATTTGATTTATGTTTATATTTTTTTTAAAATTTATTTATATTTGTATTAAAACCATATTTAAATATAATAACAAGTTAATAAATTTAATCACATATTCTATAACTATTTATTTATTTTTATATCAAGGCAATGTTTTCTAAAAAAACACTTATATTTTTATGAGACAATTTATAATTGAGTGACAATGTGATTTTTTTAGATATTTTTAATAAATAATAATTGAATTATTCATTTTTTAAAAGTTTTTTTATATTTTGAAACTTTAATTTTTATTTTAAGTTTTTAATAAATATTTTATTTTTTAAATAAATAAAAAAGATAAATAACATTTTATTAAATACATAAATAGATAAATGCTATTTTATTAAAATATAATAAAATTCAATATTATTTAAAAAAATAAAAAATATTATTTTTATTTTATTAAAAATTTAAATTAGAGGATATAAAGATATAAGTATAGTTTTCTTGATGAAGGTATGATGACAAAACCTAATCATATAAGTGTTATCTCAACATATTGTATATATAATTTTCTTATTCCATCTTTACCACCTCAAAAATTATAATTTAATCCTAATTATTATATGAAACTGTCTTTAATAATCCTTTTCTCATCAAATATATATATATATATATATATATATATATATATATATAATCACAATTGAGTAATGGAATATCAATTTTATAATTTTTTAAAAGTAAGAATTCTTCAAATTGTTAAAAAAAAAAAAGTCTTATCAGAACATTTTCAAACAAAATATAATATAATATATAATAATTACGTAATAATAATATTAATTGATTATTAAACATGTGTTGGATTCTTAATTTTGTGTATAAAAAATTTAAAATTTTTAAATTTATTTTATCTTATTTAATTCAAATGAAGAAGGAATAGAGAAAGGTTTTCAAATGAGAGTTTGTTAATTTCTTAATTTTTGGAGAAAAAGAAGAAAAAAAAGAAAAAGCAGAAAAATTGATTTGTATATTCATATATTAGCTTTAATAAAATTAAGATTTCCACTTCAGTCACTTTTGGATCTGGTTTATAGTTCAATGATATATTTACTATACAAGTATGTGATTAGAAAAAAATTTAGGTTTCTTATTTTTTTTTAAATTGAAAGCTTTAATATTTAATATTTTGATGTATTAGCTTGTTGTAAGCATCTATTTGTATATTTGTATATTTGATTAGACTTTCTTATACTTTTATTTAATTATAGTGGAGTTTGAATGACTAATTTATATTTATAGATTTTTAATTCTCACATTCAGGTTAAAAATATATATATTTTTCTATGATTATTATTATTATTTATTGTTGTTGTTGCTCCTCGTTAGTCTTTACAAATTGGAAATTTTATTTAGACTACGAATTTTGGTATGTTTGATTATTGTGTTATTGTTTTTTTTATTAGAGTGGTATCAAAACTTGTTTGAAACTATATTTACTTGCTTTAATGATAGAAACATATACTAATATGATTGTTTTGAATGGTACAAATTATCATTTGTGCAAAGATAAGATGAAAGTCTTATTGTTTGTAAAGAAATTGCATCTTTCAATATTTGCTACTAAAAATTTAGATTCTATACCTAATGAAGAATGAGACTTTAAGCACCAACATGTGTATGGTTTTATTCAGCAATATATGTAGAAGACAATATTTCTATCAAGAAACATTCTAGAACTTTGTGGGAGATGATTGAATCTTTGTATATTTTCAAGCACCAATAAGTTATATTCTTTGAATTGTTAGATAAATTTAAGCTATAGAGAAAGTTCTTCCATTTTAGATCAAGGGCTCTTAGATCAACTATCAAGAACGAGTATCAATTTTAATGAAACTATGGTACTATGATTACTAAATACTCTAATTGAATCTTAATAAGATATTTTGAGTTTTAATTTAATTATAAACTTAATCCCTAATGGTATTATTGCTTATAAAGGAAAATATTAGTTGTAACACCCTTCTATCCCAAATTTATTAATTAATAAATATAAAATTTTTGAAAAATAAAAAGTAAAAGAATTCACATGTATTTACTTCATAAATAAAAACTTACAAAAATAAAAAAATATTTTACTATGAATAATATTGTCTACTAGAACACTAGTGTATATCTAGTATATTAGGTGAGTTCCTAGGAAAGAGAGGTGGGTCACTAAAGAACACTCTTAAATACCAAGTCTTTCCTAACCAAAACCTTTTTAGACATGTACTCTCACATTACCATACTATATATCCAGTAATAGTAATAACTATTTTCATATGTGAAAAACCAATAAAATATTATTAGGTATTGTAATAATTTTTATAAGTTTTTAATGATAAAATCATAATAAAATTGAAATCAATTTTTTTTTAAATAAATAATCTCTTTATTGTCCGATGTTACACCTAATAAGAACATCCCACGAAATCAAGGTATAAAAAATCTATGTTTCATCAGCCAACTTCTCTTTGTCCTCATCAAACATATGTTTATTTATAAAAAGTGTTCAACCCAAACAAAAATATCAAAAATACAAACAAAAGAGTGATGATTATATAGATACGTATTGTAACATCCCAATTTTTGAGAAAAAAAAATGTATAATAAATAAATAAATATATATATATATATATATATTTGTAACTTAATTATTTAGTTAACTAATTATAATTGGGTTTACAAGATAAAATAAAATATTTTCTGAAATAAAATATTAGATTAGTGGTTATAAATAGATATTGTGAAATTATTAATATTTTATCAGATATTAACAGATTATTAGTATTTTAAAATATATGAAATTATTATAAAAGATATATCAGAAGATTATTAATATATTAAAGATATTGTGAGATTATTGATAAAAGATAATTTTTTTTAATATTTGGAAAGATATTATTAATCGAATCTGTTCTTTAAAAGCCCGACTCTACCTATATAAATAGGCGTCAGACTCTCTCTATTTTTCATTCCAAATTTTCCTAACTTTTGGGAAAAGTCTCAAAGGAGACGACCAGGGGTGATACGTGAGGAATTAGGAGCATAGCGTCTCGAAGCGTCACGGAGCGTAGCATACAAGACGTCTTTATTCGAGGTAAGAGGGAGAGTGGGGAATGTCTCGCATATGGGATGCATATGAGGATTTTGGGTAGAGAGGCAACCCCTAAGCCTCATAGGATTGTTTATTTTGAGGCAACCATAAGTCCTCAATATGAATTTGAGGAAATTATCCTATATTTATAAAAGTTGATGTTTTTATAAATTATTATAAATTGTTCTTTTTATAAATTATTATAAGTTGTTGTGTTTATAAATTATTATCAATTGTTGTTTTTATAAATTATTATAAATTGTTCTTTTTATAAATTATTATAAATTGTAATTTTTATAAATTATTATAAATTGTTATTTTTATAAATTATTATAAGTTGTTGTGTTTATAAATTATTATCAATTGATGTTTTTATAAATTATTATAAATTGTTGTTTTTATTACAAGTTGTTGTCTTTGTGTATATATAAACAAGGTATATAGGCTGGAAACCAGTTGTTAACATCCCTTCGTTTGAAGGTCTAAGATGCATTCTGGTATAACAACGCCACGTACCACTTTTNTTAGTTATGTGATGTGTGATTTGGTGATGTATTGTGATTGTAATTGGATTGTGAAATGTGATATTGTGAAAATTTTAGTAGAGTATTGAGAGACTCATGAGTTATTGCATTGTTTGCGAGTTTGTGGTGTGTTTTGAGAAGTCTAAGCGATGGCTTAGCAATGTGAAAATCCAAGTTATTTTTGGTCATTTGTGAAGTCTAAGCAGAGGCTTAGCAGCGTTAAAATTCAAGTTATGCTTGGTCATTCGAGATGTGTTATGCGTTTGTGTGTTGCATTTGTGTGATCATATTTCATTCATTCATTCATACTTTTGTTGGGGGTAGATGCGATCTATGAAGGAGGGTCTTTATGGTCTTCTACCATGACCTTGGGGATTTTAGAGCAGGGGACCTCTCATTTGAGAGTTGAAATGAGGGGTGACCACGGCCACGCTATACTATCCCGACTGGCTCCTGTTAGACTCGTTCTAGTGAGAGTGGATTGATAGGGGCCTTAGATCCGGTCCATGTCCTCCTAGACTACTCATTTGCGTTTGCGTTGCGATGGTACCACATACATTTAGAGATAAGAGCATAAGAGCATTAATGCAGTTGAGTATGTGATTGAGTATGTATTGGTGTGTGTGATGCCTTTTGTGTGTGTGCTGTGTGTGATTAGTCTACCTATTTTTCTTATAAGTATTCATAACATATGTGAGATATATTCCTCACTCTTCTATTTGTGTGGTTGGTGTTTTGTTTGGGTTAAATGTTCTTATAGGTAAACATGTCGGTAATAAGGACAAAGAAGAGTTGAATGAGAAAGCTAAGTCTCCTAAGCCTTGATTTCGTAAGTGCTCTGATTAGGTGGGAAGTCGGGGAATAGGAAGATTATTTATTTTAAAGAAGTATATATAAAGTTTATTATGTTTTGTTAATAAGAACTTATAAAGGCTATGTCAATGCCTAGTATTATTTTATTTTCTATATCTTGAAAGAATTATTATTGTAACTGGATATACAGTGGTGGTGTGAGAGTGTATGTTTAGAAAAGTTCTGGCTAGAAAAGATTTGGTATTTAAGAGTGTCCGTTAGTGACCCACCTCTCTTTCCTGGGAACTCACTGGGTGTACCGATTCACAGTCTACCGTCGTTGTTCTAGTAGGCAATATGACTCAGAGTAAGAGTTTTATTTCGAAATTGTATTTCTTTGTTTTCATAATTCTTCTTTATAAAATGAATATATTTGAATTTTTTTACTTTTATCCTTTGTCAATTTATATTTATTAATTAAAAACGTTTTGGGGTAGAAGGGTGTTACACCTATAAGAAAATAGGTAGAACTAGACACGCACACAAATGAAATATGTACACACAAACACATCACATATCTCAACTGACCAAGCATAGCTTGGGATTTCACACTACTAAGCATCTGCTTAGACTTTTCATCTGACCAAACTTGAAATTTTATAACTGACATTTGGAATTTCACAATTGATCAAGTAGAACTTGAAATTTTATAACTGACCAAGTAGAACTTGAGATTTCACAACTGATCAAATAGAACTTGGAATTTCGCAACTGACAAAGTAGAACTTCAAATTTCACAAATGGTCAAGTAGAACTTGGAATTTCACAACTGACCAAGTAGAACTTGGAATTTCACAACTGATCAAGTAGAACTTGAAACTTCATAACTAATCAAGTAGAATTTGGAATTTTACAACTGATTAAGTAGAATTTGGAATTTCACAACTGACAAAGTAGAACTTGAAATTTCATATACACACATATAACTCAACAATTAAATCATCACTCATTATACTAAATTGGATCACTTGTTAATATATTGAACCCTGATTAGCAGGTTGTTAGACCTAAATTGGGTCATTTATTAATACATTATGATCTTTTTTACATGGTTTGAGGAGTCATGATTGTTAACAAGATTTTTAACGGACCATTATGTAAAACCCTGATTGTTAGTAAGGTTGTTGGACCTAAATTGAGTCACTTATTAACTGGTCATGTTCGAGTTGAGAAAGTCTCATCGACGTGAGTGAGGATATATATTGGATGAGACTTAATTATAATATATAAATAAAGAGTAAATCTCATATTTTAAATCGATTTTGAAAGTGACTTAGATTCATAATCACTTTTTATAAAAAAAAATAATAAATTTAACCACGTATGAATCAAAATTTCCAAAATTTAATATTTTGAAATTTTGAATCGAGTAAGCATGAAATAATTTGTGGTAGAAAGCATTTCAATAATTTTTTCCAATTGAATTCACTAACATGAACAAACACAAGAGTCTAATAGAAACCTCCCAAAAAAGAGTGTATAGCTAGGTTAGCAAATTGCACCATCTTTTCTTAAAGAAATAGATGGTGAAAGAAAAGAGGAAAAGAAAATGGGTATGTTTGTGAAGCGGTTTTCCTCTTGAAGTACTTCAGATAACTTTGGTACAGAAAAAGTATAACATAATAGATGCACATAAGCTATGGAAGTAATATCTAACGTACGTAGCTGTATTGAAAGCGATACTAAATAGCATATTGAAATCTATGCATTCATAATGTCAAAATTATTAATTGAAGATAAGCTTATTGTGTTAGACCACAAACCACACCCTACCTACTCTTCTATACTAAAACATACACGCAATTTCAGAAAGAAAATTAACTCGTTTTCTCTAGTGATTATCCAATTTATCTTAGTTTAAAATAAAAAAATAAATAAAGCACTCAATTTGTTATGACCCAATTTGTGTATTTTGGTTATGGAAATTAGTGAATTAAGTGACCTAATTTGAGAAGGTGTTATTGTATTTATTTGCTATGTGGGGGAGTTTTTGTTTTTTCTATATCTACTATTGATGTAGAGTAGGGTTCTTCTTATGTCTTTACTTTGATATATTCTTCTTTTTATTGGTAGAAAAAAAAATCAAAATAAATTTGAAATTTCATTCATACAATTCAAACATTTCACCAATAAGGCGACCAAGTGGATTGCTTAATATTAGGTTTAGGAATTCTTTTGAGGATTAAATTTTAAATTTAGCAACTACTCATTTAATGTTTAATGTTATTAGTTTATGATTCTTCTATGAATTCATTTTTTCACACCATAATTGATAAACTTTCTTTCCTCTATAATTAATTCAACCCTCTATTGTCAAGTTATTAAAGATGTTTGACAAACCTTAACCTAGAAAGTCCAATTTTTTAAAAATAAAGATCCTTATACATTACAACTATTCTATTGGATATTACTTACTTGGTCTAATTAATACTCTAATTGTGCGATCTTAATCGGATTAATCATTTTTTAAAACAATTATTCTTTATAAACTCTATCAAAAAGTTGTAAAAATATTACTTGTTTTTAATGTAAATAAACTATTTTAAAAAAAGTTCTTTTACAAAAATATCAACGATTATATATGCATAGAGTTTTCAGATATTTTTCATTTTTTACACCAAATATTATAAAAAGTTATTATGGGCCTAATTCAGTCGATATGCGATTTCTAATACATCCTCCTCACATCGAGACATTTCAACTTAAATGTGGACCAACATATGGGTGGTCCAACAACAATTCACTAACAGGTGGTCTAATAGTCTTAACAAACTTATTAGGATAAGTTCTGATATTATGTAGAAAGTGATTATGGGTCTAACTCACCCTCAAAACCGATTCAATAAAATGAGGTTTATATCCACTTTATATATATTAATTTAATTTTATCTCTAATAAATATGGGATCTTTAACAAATATCTCACATTTTTATTCATTAGATGAAAGAAAAAGCAAGAGAGAAATTAAATTGGAGTGGACATTTCGAATGAAAAAAATTATGACGATGAATATGAAGTTATATTCAAGAATTGAGGCGGGTTAATTGATTGGATCATTGTTAGTGAAAGAACAAAGAACATTCTTAATAGCAATAATAGCTATAGGGAGCTACAAACTTTGAAAATTTAAAGAGAAATACTATCCACACATTCTTTTAATTTGTTACCACACTTTTGGTTATTCATCGAAAATTTATTAAAAATTACAAACTTTGATATGATTTTTTCTGTAAATTTTCCATAAAATTTATAGAAAAATAAAAGAAATAATTTCATACGAATTTTTCTAGAAAATTCATAGAAAAATTTGCATAAAATCAAGTTAAATTCAATGGCATAAATCACGACTCAAAATTAGGTTTCTCTTTAGTGAAGATAAGAGAAAGTGTTGGGAAATTGTATACTTTACTGCAACAATGTCACTTTGACCTTCTGCCATGAATATTGCGGCTATATAATAGCAATGATACTCACCAATCATTCAACCTTTGAAGCCAACCATAAACTTTAGCTGCATTCAAATTTTATGTCTCTTTTTTCGTCTCTAATAATAATGTTATTCTTATATTCATGTATATCTTACCTAGTTAATGATAACTGTCTCCAAATCATGGTCTCTTTTCCTTATATGAAATAGAAGAATATTTAATATAAGAAATTCAACATTTCACACATTTTCACTTGTAGAAAAAAAGAAAAAAAAAAACCCTAAACCCTAGATTTTATATACAGTAACATAAATATTATTAATATTCTTCAATTATATTTATTTATAATTTCATCTGGATAATATATATTTATTTATTTGCATTTACCAAGGTAAAATTTTGAATATGCTTAGAAAATAGCACCTACTAGTACGATAATATCTTTAAGTTTTCTCTGCAGGTATATAATTCCCCTTGTCTATATAATTAGATACATAAAGAATGAGGTATATAAATTTAAGAAAAAGTGAGCTGTGTTGAATTGTGAAATTGAATTCATAATGAAAACAAATAAAAACAAAAAATTTAGCTGTGTTGTCGATGTCATTGTTTCGTGCTGTTTCATATTTTCTTTGGTCTATATTATGATAAAGTCACACAAGAATTAGTCACAAAAAATACTTTTTCATCGTTTAGAAATGGCGTCACAAGAAATTAGTGTAAATTTCAAAAATTATATTTCATTATTAAGATTACTTTTTTTGCTGTATACAATGCATAAAATTCAATTTTTTTTATATTTAATGAAGCTTATTTAAATTGAAAAAAAAAATTATGTATCATCATTCTTATGGTAGAACTTATTTCAAGAATACGAGGAATTCAATTATCAAAATTTTATCCAAATTAAAATATTTATTTATAAAATATTTTTTACAGATTTATTTTTATAAAATAAATTAATTATTTATTAAATATTTCTCATAAATTTATATTTATATAAAATTTTATAAATTTATTTTTGAAAAAATTTTCATAAATTTATTTGTAAAAAAATTTTCTGTTTGTAAGAAATTTTTTTATAGATTTATTTGTGAAAAAAATTTTATGAATTTTTTGTGAAAATTTCTCATAAATTTTTTGTAAAATATAATAAAAAATAACTTTTTATTAATTTTTTACCTACAAATTTATAATGGTGGAAAGTTTGTGAAAAGTTCATGAAAAAAATTGTATTTCTCATTTATTTTAAGTACTACCTACAAACTTATTTCTGAAAAATATAAGTTTTTTTATAGTGACACTTCCTTCTTTTTTGTTGGACTAAGAGTTATTATTTTCGATTTTTATTTTATAAATCAGTTAAGAATATTACGGATTTTATTTACACTCAAAACTGATTTAAAGCATGAGACTTACTCATCACTTATATATTATAATTAGATCTCATTTTTAGTTAATGTAAAATTTTTTTTAACATTTTACTAAAAAAAATGAAATAAAATATATAAATTAACAAAATCATAACATCAAGAGTTTCAAGAATTATATATATATATATATATATATATATATATATATATAAAAGCACGTGAGATATTAAATTCTTGAGTTTCAATTGATGGATAGAGAATTACCTAACCCTAATTCGTCTATAAAAAAATGTCACGCGTGATTTAAAACATCACATTCTCTCGTTTGTTATTATTCTTTTGTTGAAGTATGATTTATTGATGAGAGGAAGAAGAAAAAAAGATAAAAGGGGCATAACTTATTTGAATCTAATAGTTCCGTATTTGCTTTGTTAATATATTAAGGAACTAAGAACAAAGAAAGTGTAAAAAGAAAAGTTGGTGTGTATTATACGCAACACACAAAGTGTCTACTACAACAATTGCGGCCACAAAACCACATTTCAAACACATTTTCGACTTCCCCAACATACTTTACTTTCACTGATTTACGAGTCTTTCATAATTCATATTCTTTTCATTTATTTTTTTTTTTTCTGGTGATTTTTCTTTTTCAATAAGCCAATATTATTGCCCTAGATATAAGGGTACCCAAACATAAATATAAAAGGGAGAAACCCTAAACAAAAATTCAATCTACTCCATATGAATAAGTCCGATTCATATAAAAAAAATATCAAAATGATATTTATATTTGAATTAAACAAGTAGATGAGTTAAAAATTTATTAATTAAGAATAGAAATATTTATGAACAAAATGAAAACAAGATGCTCTTAATAACACTAACATGTAAAAAAATATTATCTAAAAAAATTAAGAATTTTTTATTAATATACTTAGATTATCTAACAAAAATTTAACTAATTTGTGTGTTTTTAATTAGAAAAAAAAATTTCAATATCAATTATTTTTAATATATAACATCAGTTATATAATCGATATTGATGTCAATAATATTCAAAATTATTTATTTTAACATTGATTATGAACAAATATTATATATTAGCACGTGTAACATCAATGTATAAGAATTGATGTTATATGTATATTTTTGAAAAAAAAAAAACAATGAAAGTATGCATCTCTCTTTGTTTTCATCAATTTTAGCATTTTAACGGTATCATTTGACACATTATATTACTATTCATTAGATTTGCATCATTAGATTTATAAAGGATGTAATTTTATAAAAACAAATGAGAAAATAATAAAGTGTTACGTTATCAAATTAATGAAATAAAGTAAAAAATATGAGTATATATAACATTAGTTGTTTAAACAACCAAAGTTATATATAAGTTATAATATTCCAAATATAACGGATGTTATATGTAAGTTTAACCAACCAACATTATATATAAATATATATATATATATATAATTTTTTTGTACATGTGACATAATCATTTAATGTATTTATAATATCAATTATTAAAAAAATCATATTATAAGATCGATCTATAAATACATTAAATAAAATAAATATTTATAATTATGTATTTATGTAATCGATTCCTAATAACTAAATAATATAATATGTTAAATATTTTGTGAAAAAAATAATATTACAGATGTAGGTAGTGGCGGACGCACGTAGATTTTAGAGGTGCAAATGCATCCCTTCATATTTAATAAACCATGTTTTATTTATTTATTTAAGTAATCATTTTCCAAAGATTTGAAATATACTGCTTATTGTCCCCACTAAGATATTTAAATTACTCCTACTAAGGGTTTTAGATCCGTCACTGGATGTAGGAGTAATAAATAAATAAATAATTCCAATTTTTATTTAGTCTACGGTGAATTTCTTTTAACTTAATTATTCACCATTTAATTTCTTAAGATTTGATAAACTAATCCTTAATCATGTGTAAGTAAACAAAGTAAAAGCTTAGGTGGTGAAATTATTTTCAACAATTATTAATTGAGGAGAGTGGTTTTATGAGTAAGTGGAAAAGTGGCCACATGGTATGTCATGGTGGGGACCATTAAAATAAGGCATGTGGAAATAGAAGCAATCAAAAAAAGAAGAAAGAAGACTTTTCAAAGTTTGAAATTAAAATTCCATTTGTCTGACATAACAAGGAAAGGGAGCACAACTGTAGCAGATAATACCTAACAGTGTATATACACATTATCAACAATCTCATTAATTTAGTGTAATTTCTGAAGATTAATTTTATGTCCCATGTCACTTTCACAATGGAAAACATTATGGAAATGTACAATGTCCTTTGTTCTTTTCTTTAGTTTCATTCTTCCTTTTTTAACTCATATTCTTCTTTTCAATTATTAAACCTCCTTAAAGCACAAATTATGGAATAAAAAGTGTCTTTTAAGATAAATTAAGAAATCAAAAGTAAAAAAATTTGTTTAATGGTACATTTTACTATTCAATTATTATTACCTTTAAATTTCATCATGACTAAAACATTCTCATGTATTGAACCATTACATATTGAATGATGTATTAAAAGAACCAAAATCAAGTTAAAATGAAATCGTTTCACAAAAGTTTATAACATAATGAAATCGTTTTAGGTTTATTGTTTTTATATGTTAATAAATATGTCATTGTACATTTAAATTTAATATATTGGTAAAATGTTTTAAAATTTTTTTATAATAATATTGATGAAGTAATATTTTGCTTAACTAGTGTCTAGGAACAGTACTTAATTATAGGGCCTTTACAAAAAAAAAATTCCATTTATGGATTGTTTAACTAGTATCTTTACACTGAGTTAATGAATGATAGAGGAAAAAAAGGTTAATTTTGATATTTAAAAAATGGTTTTTAAAAATTCTTTTACTTTGTTAAAATTAAAATTTGTATAGATAGAAGACTTTATTTATTATTTTGAAAAATAAAAAAGGTTAGTTATGATATTTTAAAAGAAAGAAATTAAAATTTATATATGTAAGGAATCTTTAGTTATTATTTTATAGTAAGTTAACAAATGTAAGAACCAATCCTACTTAACTAAACCTAGAAAGAAGACCCTAAACATTCCTACCCCAAGAAAAGAAGAGAAGAACAAAGTGGTGTGAATGAAGAAGCAAAGCTTTGTTTGCATGCTCTTTTTTATGGGTTGGCTAGCACATTAGGGTATACGTGCATGGAAGTGGGACCAAGTTCTGATTGTTAAGGGCCTAGTCAAATTCATGGCATCAAAGGCTATCTGAGATGGCAAAGAAAGGTGTGGTCCATCATATTTTCATAGACAAAGATGTATAGGAATGTGACCCACTTATACATAATTTTTTTTTTATTATTATTATTATAAAAAGTTATTATTAATTTAATTCATTCGGGTGAAAATTCTTATTAACTAAACATAAGATTAATTTATTGTATATTAGCTGAGTACAAATCTTACCTAATCAGTTTTGTGATTTGTTGGGTTAAATTTAAAATACACTTTTAATATAATATTAAAATCTATTTTAAGAAGATTATTAGGTTTATTGGTTCATCCGCTATCAGACCATCAATAATTATTTAATCGCCCATTCAAGTATTGAGAGGTCTTATACTGGAGATATAGAAAATTTTACTTTACCTAAAAATAAAATTAATTTAAAATATATTAAATAGATATAAATCTTACTTTATGAGTTAGTTTCGTGAATCTCTTCTTCAATAATAAAATAATAATAAGAAAAATGAATGAATGAAAAATTGAAGAAATTCTAAGCATAAGGTTCCTTTTTCCATGGTGCTTGAATTTTGAGGGTAGTTTAGTGTTGAACACGGCAGCACAGAGATGAATGCATGGGGCCAAAAGTAGGCACCGTCTATTATTGACGTGAAATTGATTGGAATCAGAGAAAGTGAAGGCAAATTGCCCTCTTCTATTTTTTCACAATCTTGACTAACACACAACTTTTTTTTTTCTTTTTTTTTTTCTTTTTTAATTTTATCAGTGTTGTCAATATCTCAGCCATTAAAATTGATTTCAAATGATTACAAACCTATTTAAAATGAAATTCTTTATTCTATAAATACAAGTGTGAAAAATATTTTTCTTTTGCTATCTCTCTTGTTCAAAGTTCCCTCTAATAATTGATTAACGACAAAATCATTTTTCTCCGCTTAAGCTATGTATTTTCGACGTGTGGTGCGAGTCTAATCACATTTTTTTTCAATATACTCGTACGTTAGCATTAATTTACCAATAAATATTTCTACATAACCTTTGGGTGCATGTTTAGATTGATTTTTTCAGACTTAAACTTTGATTAATCTTGAATTAGTAAAATCATTTATTTCTATAAAACAAAATTTTTATGTGTAAATATACTTAAAAAACAATAAATTTCTTAATTAATTTTGAAGAAATATATGTTGTTCATTTAAAATGTGGTGATGGAAATGTAACTTTTTCAACTAATACTTTTCTACAAGTTTATCATATAAAAAATATTTTATTATTATTATAATAATAATTTCTAAGCATTTTACGATTAAAAAAAGTGTTTTTGTTGTTACTTTCTTCTCTTTATTGGTGGATCTTATACCAATGGGTCATGCATGACTGACTACAGATAAATACGCGTCTTAAAAGCTGCATGTGATATGTTCTAGGTATTTCCCTCGTGACCTTTTAGATTTAACACGTGCGAGAGAGAGAAAAAGAGATAACAAAAAGAAAAGCTATATATATATATGGAAATAATGTTGCAGACGTATATTTTCGATAACTACGAATTTTTCTTCTTCTAAATCTCAAGAATCAACCTAATTAATCATATATTAATTATTGATTAGTATCAGTGCAAGGTTTATGGAAGCATCTGTTTGGATATTAGTGAAGTTTTGAAACGAATTAATTGACTGATTAAGTTGACTAACCACTCATTAGAAATAAGATTTTTAAGTAAATATTCGACGATATTTCCTACGATTCTTTTCAATAAACTCATTATTCAAAAGAAGACTTACAGGGTATTTCTTGGTGCTGCAATTTTTTGAAAATAACAATCGTATAAATTAAAATAGTATTATTAACTAGTGTAATTAGAGAGGGAATCTTGCTCATAATTATCATAAATTAAAAGGCTTCTAAAAATTTCAGTAATTTTTTTTAAATTATAAAAAAATTATTTCAATTTATTTTACTTTTTCTGATAAACATGATATTGAAAAAATTTTAAAATTATCAAGTCTGAAAGAAATTCTCCGGATCACAGTATTATTACGTGTTGTCTTTTGACTTTTCTGGCTTCATCCAGTTTAATTTTTCTAATATTGATAATATTTTTAGGTATAGAAGTATAGAAACTCTCTTTTTGTTATTATAGAAATTATGAATAATAGTTATAAATTTTGAATAATTTTGGAAAATAATTTTTTTCAACTTCTAAAATTATCAACAACTGATGTTAAACATTGTATTATAATTAACTTTTGAACTTTAGTAGATGAACTGATATTTTGAACAAATGATATTACCCATTTTTGAATTTCAATCAAAATCTTTATATTCCATCTTCTAAAATTTTAAAGATTATAAAGAGTTGTGCATATCTCAATATTTTTTACAACATATTTTGTATTTCATTTTCTCTCTATATATATCTTTCTATTGTATAACATCCTATTTCCAGGATAATTTTATAAAAAAAAATGTATTTTTTTAAAATAGGGATTAATTTCTCATATTAACAAAAAAAAAATGGGAAGAAATTGAAATTTGATCAATAAATAGAAATTTCTTTTATATGCTGCAACTTTTATCTGTGATCTTAATTACTATTCATTCACTTCTTGACCAAAGATAAATGATGAAATAACTTGCAGACAAGAAACTATAGAACTATTCAAAGCAATTAATTGATCACCTTTAAAAAAGTCTGATGGAATCTATTTCTCAAATCACACATTTATAATTATTATTATAATTATAATAATAATAATAATTATTATTATTAATTTTATACTTTACAATCTAAATCAAAGGGAATGTTCAATATATATCCAACCAAAAAGTAAAAAGAATTGTTTTCCCTGAAAAACAAAAGAAGACAAGAAACATATTACATAAGAATATGAAAAGTATATGTTTTAACAATAATATCCTTTTTCTGAAAAAGTCATTGACCTTGGACACACAGAAAACATTCTATGGTCGATGCTGCTTTCATATTAGATGCAAAACAAGTCTTATTTATTTATATTTATATATACATATATTCTTCCATTAAGCTTCTCTTGTTGCTGCTTCTTCACCACGTGAAACTGCAGAAAATGAAGAATTCTAAGAAAACGGGTGTACGGAAATACCACAAATCGGAAAATCCACGTCTGCGATGGACACCTCAACTCCATGAATACTTTGTTGAAGTTGTCGAAGGTCTTGGTGGAAAAAACAGTGAGTTTTTCCTTCATGAACTTGATCTAGGGTTAGCTTTTTCATCTCTTCACATGTCCATATCCATGTCCATTCCCAGAATTTCTTTTTATTTTCTTTAATTATCATTTTCTTTTGCTTTGATCCTTGGCTATAATTAACCTACCTTAATTAACTTCTGCTTTGAATTTCTTTCTCTTTGATTTCAGAGGTTTTTCTTGTACTTATTCCTCTGATATGACTGTGAAGGGAGAAAAATACACTATTAATTACATAAACAACCTACACAAATCATGATTATTTTATATATTATATACTGATTTATCTTCTTTTTTCCCTCTCTTAAGTGTGATATATATGAAACGAAAGGAAAAGGAAAAAGGAAATTTTTTTGGCTATATTTGAAGTTCCACTGTAGCTTCTGCTAACAATTAAGCAAACTGGATTTTGCAGAGGCAACCCCAAAGAGCATTCTTCAGATGATGCATGTGAAAGGACTAAGAATCTCTCACATTAAAAGCCATCTTCAGGTATATATATATATATATATAGTTATCCCATGTGGTCCAAAATATATGCTTATACATAGATATATATACTTATATTTATATATAATACTTGTGCAGAAGCTTTATTTATTTTTCTTAGAAGTAGAATTAAAAGCCTTTGTTTTTGTGGTTTGGGGAATGAGGGGGTAGGTTAACTTACAAAACCCCAAGAAATGAAGAATATAAAGCAATGTTTTTTCCTAATATGACAATTTCTTTGGGTAATTCTTCTTCCTCACAAGGAAAAAAAGGTCCTATTATGTTGTTCTATTTCATCAAAATCAATCAAATTAGGGATGAGACAAAAAATACGGTCTAGGGAATTGTTTTTTTTTTCGTACCAACAATAATTGATGAAACAAAAAGGAAAAAAAAAACTGTAGTTTGTGGAAAGCAAGATTTGTCACAATGGCTAGATATATGTTGCTACGTTCATTCATGATTATATTCCACTGCTTTTCAGCTGACGACAAAGTTCATGAAGAGCCATATATACCCCATTATTATCCTCACTTCTTTATGCTGTTACTTTAATTTTGTTTTTCTAGTACTTATGTTGTTTCTTTCAATTACTTGGTACAAACAAAATATCTTATCTATGTATATTCATATTAATAATTACACCCTTTAGGTTATATATATATATATACACCTCTTGTTCATATCAAAAGAATGAACAAAAATTGCTTTAGTATTAAAATGTATTTTATGCACGCGCAAGTTATAAAAATAATAATATATATCTTGGTTAGGTACATGTGCATATGCAACACGAAAAAATATACATAAATTTTGAAGACGTGAAACTCTTTTTCTCTTCTTCTTTCTTCTTTAGCAAAATCTGTGAAAACAAGTTTTGTTGGTAGCTTGCTTTTTGAGATGCCAAAAGCGAATATCTGTGTAAGCTTTAAAGAAAAGGAAACACTTTTTTTTCCTTTATTAGGCTTGAAAATCTGTTCTACACTACACCTATCTTCAGTTTCAATGTACTATATACTAGGCTTTAGCATATTATATTGGCATTTATAACCATGCCTTCTAATCTCATTACATCAAATTGAGTACAAATTATGAGAAGAGAATAAGCTGATATTCATTTTCATTGAATCTGGAATCACTTTTGAGAGCTTTTGAAAGTGTTTTCAAAATTGTTCTGCATATATTCATTAGAGTTTTAGAAGCAGCACTAGTTCTATCCAAACATATCTATTGTAGTGGATAGTGAATTCTCTTATTTTTAGTTAATTTTACATTACTATAAATCATTTATTGATTTTATTGATAATTAGTTTTTATTCAGTAATTTAATTCATTAATTTTTTTTTTCATTTATAATGTTTAAATTTAAGACCTTACTTAAAGAATATCAACCTAATTCTAATCATATATATAAATAGAGTTTAATTAACATACGTATCAAAATGAAAACCTTAATATAATTGCGGCTATACCATTCTCTTTTTCTTTTGATTACTTCCTAAAGATAGGTAACTAAAGACAGATTCTTGAGGTCATAAAATTATTATATATATGCATGTAATTGTGTGCATTACCTATTATTTCCTTCTACTAAAATTTTCATAAAATAAAATTAATTTAAGGTTAAATGTTTTCTTTATTCTAAGAAACTTTGGGTTTTAGATGTACAGGAACATAAAGGGACATACGATTCTTGCATCAATGCATGAGGAGATGGAAGGGAATGAAGATGTTAAAGATCTTCCAATGTGCTCCAATTGTTCTTCCCAAAGGTATTCAAAATTAATCCTTACATTTAAAATAGGATTTTCTTTTATAAAAAATCATATATATATATATATATATAATATTTTTTTTTTTTTCTTTCTCTTATTTTCTTTTTAATGTTTTTATCCATTAAGATAATATTAGAGACAAGAAAGGGTGTGACATAAGAATTAAAAATAAAATACATTTTTTATTTTCAGTATTGGTGCTTTATTTCTCATTGTTATAGTGAATTCTCGTACATGTTTTTTTCTACTCTTCAGATCACAGGGAACAAATTTTAGGGCATCAAAATACGATGTTGGGATTGTCAACGAAGAAATTCACCCTTCAGAAAATAAAGGACTTTCACAGACCAGTGAAACAGATTACGATCTAAATCAGGTACTGTTTAATTTACTATTTAATTTCATACACTACTTTTTAGAAATTCAACCTTTTCGAGTTTTACAGCATTGAATCATTAAAGGAAATCTAATCATAGTCCAGTTCAAATTACAAATACAGTTGTTTGATTCATACAATGTAAAAAGACAAAAAAAAAAAAAACATATATGAAAGAAAAAATGTCCAATATTGGTGAGATATTTCATTATGATTCTAATTGTAAGAATATAATGGAAGTATAAATTTTATCTTTTAAGAATAAATTAGATATGAGTTAAGATTAGATCATTTCTTAATAAACTATTAGAATTCATGATAAATATATTGATATTTTACATATATTTTGGTTTTTTAATCTTCCAGAGTTTACACTTTTATTCCTTCATAATTTAGTTTTAATGAAATCAATTAATATTATTATTAAGCTACTAATTAACTAAATGACACTTTAATTTACATGGATAAACTTCTAGAACACCATTGGTATAACATTTATTCTGCTATTTTGCAGGAACCAGAGTCAAGTGCATACATAGTTAGTGATATGTCAAATGAAGCAAATAGTAGGACATTGAAATTTCTTGATCTCTCATTCTCTTTTAGCTCTCCACTAATTCCAACCATGCATGGTAATCAAGAGAGGATGCATTTTTCTTCACCAAATACAGCAGATAATCATGTCATGGATTCCAATTCTGTACAATCTCATCAGAACAATTATATAAATTTAGACCTAACAATATGAACATCGATCATTTCTGTAACCAGGCATTGTTTAGAGTTAGGGTTTTGGCAAATATTTGTAAAAGTTCATGAATTATTGTATCATCTCTAATAATTATAAAATTTTAAGCAGTCTTCTAATCCTTTTCGTGACATTTGTAATTTAGTGAATATATTTTCGTTTTTAAAAATGCAAGGTTTATCATGATTGAACTCAAATTAAAGTTTCCACTTGATAATAAATATTTCGTGAGTATTAATGCTATGTAATATTAAATATATTATTTGGTTAATACATTTTTAATATATTTTGTTGAGGGTGTGTGTCAATTTTCGAGTGGAGATTAGATAGATGAAATTATAATTGAATTGTGATAAAAATCAAATTGATTAAATCATAATTGAATTATGGCATTTTAATTGTTATATTCTTAAATAAAAAGAGAATTTTGTTTATTATTAACCATAATTTTTAATTTTATAGTAAACTATTGATAAAAAATTAAGAATTTGATTTCTAATAAACATTAAGTGAGAGAGGCTATTAATAAATCTTATCCCTTTAAAGATATATATGAATTAATTAGAAAGCTTTGGTTAAATTTAAAATGATTAATAGAAAAATACTTAATAGAATTAAATGGTTAAAACAATTTGAATAGCATTAATAAAAGATTGAATAATATACTTTTCTTTCCTAAAACATAAAAATATGCATTATCTATTAGTTGAATGAATGATGGAGAATAAAAAAATGTTTGATAGTAAGGTTTCCTAGATAGGATTCTCACTAAACGTTTTTTACTGTGATTTCTTTTTTTGTAATTTTATTGTCATCGAATTACTGAATATTTAATATATATATATATATATATATATTTATATATATGAGAAATTTTTTACTAATTATAGATATAATTAATTATAATACATAAATAAATGCAAATTTTATATAATAAACTGATTTAGATGGTATTAAGTATAAATAATTGAAATTTGATGTAGATTTGGGTTATATATATCCTCGTCTTTGGAGTTAATTAACAAATGTAACATTATCAAAATAATCTCATTAATTGAAAAATTCATTTCAAAGATTTTCTTTAGAGTCGAGAAAAACACTATTAAAGTTATTCTAGTGGTAAAAAAGGCCACTCAATTTTTTGAGTATACAAGTTGGATTACAGAGAAAGAAATACTTCTAACAAAAAATATTTTACTAACAACTTCTTAATAAAACTATTTTAATTACTGTCTAATAATCTTATAATGTCTAAATTATATTATTCATTATTTTATAAATTAATTTTATAAAATTTATTAGATACTATATTTACTTTTTATTGTTATTATAATCTAATTTAAATATAAATTTAAATAAAATTAAATCTATATTAATTTAATTATTGAATTTATAAAATATATTTATGTATATAATTTAAATATTAATATAAGATTGAGTCTAATAAATTTATATTAAATCTCATATAAACTCAAATTTAATTTAATTTAATTTATATGAAACCCAAACATAAACCTGAATATGAATCTAGCCCTACTCAAACTTGATCTAAATCTAAATCAACATTTTGTATTTAGAATTAAACTAATTTTGATTCAAACTTTAAGTTCGATCCTGACCAAAATTTAGACTCAATTAAAATCCAAAATCCAAATCTTGATTTCTTTAATCTAAATCTAATTTGATGTAAACTCGTATTTAGATTTAAACCTAATTTAAATCCAAACTCAAATTTAGATTTGAACTTAAGTGAAACCCAAACCTTAATCTAACTAGAACCAATCCTAGATTATGATTTCAGATCCGAATTCGAATTAATATAACTCTTATCTAATTTTGATTTTAATTTTTAAAATTAGAAAAAAATATAATTTATATATAATTTAAATCCAATTAATTAAATTAAATATAAAATCTAAAAAAATAAATTTGAATTTGAATGTAATCTATTAAAATAAATTAGGATTGAATTTGAATAATGAAATTACTCCTATTTATTTTGGTTTTCGAAATCAAAATCCATGTATTTATAAGATCTCATATATTTAAAAGAGATAAAATAAATTATTTTTTTATAAGAATATATATATATATATATATATATATATATTAATCCAATACAGCATTCTCCTATACCTAACCAATTACCTATTCTGATTTTAGAATATAGTATATAGCATGCAATTAAGTGGAAAAAAACAGAATTTAAAAGTTTAGTAAACTAATTGGGTGAGAAATTTTTATGGAGCAAAAGGAGAATAAGAATATGATGAAGCATATATTAAATGTATGGCTGGGAGTACTTATATTCTTCACGAATAATGCATCATGAAGCATATAAGTTAGGAAACTATCACAACAAAATTAATGGACCAAACCTTCCCAAGATAATTACTTTCACTTTTACATTTTCACTGCGGCACAAAATTTTTAATTTTTTTTTATTCATTTTTCGGTGTCATTACTGTTAGGATTTTCTTTTTCAGTCAGAATTAATATTTAAATAATAAAATTCATTTTTTTTTACAAAATGTAATTTTTCTAAAGTTAGCTAGTCTACCGTTAATGTTCATTGATTCAAAATTTGTTTTAAAATTACAATTAATGTCATTAAATATAATTATTTCTTAATTATTTAATTTTATAAATATTTCTGAAACAAAGTTTAAAGTTTTGATATTGTTAATGAACATTAACTAATTTAACTACATTTTTATATATTATTCTTTACTTCCTTGCTTCAACAAAAACAATCAAACTATGCATACAACTTTAAAATATAACAAGTATGATTAAATGATTAAGAGTATATTTAGAGAAACATTTTTAAGAAATTAAATTAAAAAAATTAAATTTAAAATTAATTTATATATAAACTAATTTGTAAAAACTCTCTCCTAATTTTTTTTAAAATTATATAAAAAATTGTTTATTTATTTTTCTTTTAAAAGTGTTCGAAAGAAACTTTATTAACAAATTCAAAATATTTTCTATGAAGGAAATTGTAGATATGTTGGCTTTAATTGCAATTGGGTCCTCCAATTAAGACTGAAGAACAAATTATTGTTATTTTCAGTGGCTTGCCAACAAGAATATGATTCTTTAATTATTTCCATCATGTCTTTTTTTTTTTCTCATCATCATCATCTCAAACTCCTTTTTCTCAATAATTTTCTAGACATTCCTTTCAATTTCCAATATCTATTGAGTCATGTGTTAAGAACAACAGTGTGTATTTCAAATTCCACGCTAATAACCCAATGTTGTTAAAAGGACAAATTAAAAATGGTTTATAAGCTTTTAAGGCATCAACATCTCTAATTCCTTGTTTTTGAACATGATTCACGTTGTAGTTCTCATCATGTAGCACCAATTCCCTTTATTATAATGTAGCAGAAAATTGTAAAACACAATATCAAAGTTCTTTTAGCACATGGTATACTAGGCTAGCCTCATGCTTCTTTTAAGATTTTATCTTTTCACTAGACAAATGTAATACTTTTGCAAAGATGAATAAAGATAATATATTATGAGTATTGATTTATTAGTTAATTATGCCTATCATATATTATAATATGACTCCAAATATTTTTTTTTAAAGAGAATAGTTATTATATTTAAATTTAAAAATTAATATTTATATATTATATTATGATTGATTCTATATTATAATGAAGTATTAGTTTGACTAACTTATATATAATGTAAGATTATTAGCGCCTTCTTTCACTCATCTTAATATATCTTTCTATAGTTATAGATATGTCAGTAACTATTTTAGTATAGCTATCACACTAATACATACTCATATCTCCCCTGATATCATATATCATATACAAACATAGCTAATTCTAAATATCAACTATAATGACTTAATTTAGCCACACTTCATCCATCATACAACTAATTCTAAGTACTAACTCTAACAATTTAGCTCGACCTCAAATTACATCATATACTTTAACACAAATTATAAATTTTCTCATTTAATTCCAAATTTCCATCTCATACATAAACATATCTCATAAATTAGATTCACATCCTTCTATTGAAGTCATCCATTTTCATCGATCAATTTTCACTTGAATAAACATCTCTCGTTTGAAAAAAATGAACTTTAATCTTATCTTTACCTCATGATTTTCGCTTGAATGACATATCCTTTGCTTGAGTGAAAATCATGTTGAGACTATTCTCTCTCTTGTGGAGTATTTTTACTTGAGCAAAATATCTCTCGTTTGAGTGAAAAAAACCTCTACCTTAATTTTTGCTTAAGCGAAAACTATTCACTTGAGTAAACTGTTACCACTAAATGCCACATCTTCTATCGCTATATTTCACTTGAGCAAAATACCTCTCATTTGAGTAAAAACACCTCTACTTTAATTTTTTCTTAAGCGAAAACTATTTACTTGAGTAAACTGTTACCACTAAATGTCATCTCCGCTACATTTTCACTTGAGCGAAATTCATTTTCTTTGGAAATTTTGCTCAAGGAATTCATTTCAGATTTGGGCTACTCTTGGGTCCAATCCAATAAGCAGACATCCGTTAAATGAATTTGTCCTGTAATCATATATTTACTTAAATTCAATTTTAAAACTTAATAATAAGGAAAAAGGTGGATGAATACTAGGTATCTAAATAATGAAGTTTGATAACTTAAGTTGACAATGAAGCTAATGTATATCCTATTGAGAGGATATTTAAATTATAGTCATTATAAGGATGCTATAAAGTTTGGTAATTAGTGTGTATAGATTTAAGGATGTGTAACTCTAATGGTATTATAAGTCATATAAATGAAGATGTCATGTGGTAAAAAGTTTATAGAGGTCATGAAATTTGTTTTTAATCAATGATGTTATCACTCTTTGAAGACTGCACAATTCTGCACAAGTGTTCCAATGTTTTAATAATGATCAAGAATCAGGACAACAAATGAAGATCAAGATATTCAAAAGAAATTCAATTGAGAAGCTCAAGAAAACTAAAGTTGAAAGCTCAAAGATTTATAAGACACACAAGATGAGAAGACTTTAGTTGATAGTTAGTTGTGTCCTATACCAAAAGGAGTGACTGATGTTGAAAGGTAATCATCACTCAGTTCAGAAATTTTCTCAAAAAAATTATTTTTTAAAACTATAAAATACGTATTGTGATAATCGATTATATGAAGAACATAATCGATTATGTTTTCTGGAAATTTTTAAAAGAAGAATTTGTTACTGGAATAATCGATTAAGTATTTTGAAAACTGAAAAGCATTTGTCACTGGAATAATCGATTAGGTAATCGATTAAGTATTTGAAAATTGAAAAGAAATTTCTCTCTAGAAAAATCGATTATGTAATCGATAAGTATTTGAAACCTGAAAATAAATTTCTCTCTGAAAAAATCGATTATGTAATCGATTAGGTGCTTTTAAATTAAAAAGATTTGTGTAGAAAGTGATTATCAGTGCCTAACTCACCCTCAAAACCGGTTCCGAAGGTGAGGTTTACACCTCACTTATATACCATAGTTCGGCCTCATTTTTAATCAGTGTGAGATTTTCCAACAATTTGTCACTATGATAATCGATTATGTAATCGATTAACTATTTTTTGAAAAGTTCAAAGCACGGTCATAATCGATTATGTAAGTACCTTAATCGATTATGTGAAATTTTTTGAAAAGTATTCGTTGCATAAAATTCTCCTAAAATAAAGGATGATTATATTTTTTTAACGTTGGAGAATATCTGGAGAGAATAAAAATTGATTTCAAAGTAAAATAAATTAAACAAAAAATTAGTGAAATTTTTAGCTATTTATAAAGTAAATCAAGAGTTATCATATACACTTTCATAACACTTTTTCTGTACATCTTGAGCCACGAAAATTCACATTTGAAAGAGAATATTTTCTGTGCTTATATTTTTCTGAGAAAATCTTGAGAAGACTCTGAGTTAAGCCGGTGCTACAGTTTGATATCTACACTCCAAGTGATATTATTTTTATGTGTTCATCCTCTGAGGCTATTCAGAGGAGGTGTTTGTCATTCCTTGTGTGATTCAAGGAAGGTTTTTTCATTCCTTGTATAACTCAAGGAAGGTGTGACAATCTCTTGTGGGTTACAAGAGATAGTGAGGTTTGATCTTTAGTTTTTCTATTTTTGCATGTTTCACTTATATTAGTGGTTGTAAAATTCTGATTAATTAAAGATACTGAGAGTGTGTGATCATCTCAAGTTGAGGTGATTGGGAACTGGATGTATGGTTAATGATTTAACTCAAACCAGTATAAATCTCTGGTATTTTTCTCTCTTTTTCCTTATCTTTTATTTTTCCATTGCGCATTATAGAATTTCTACTTGACTAATTAAATCAAGAGGGATAAAAATTTAAAAGAAAGCGATTAAATTTTTAATTTTTATTGCATCAATTCACAGTTTTAATTTTTATTGCATCAATTCACCCCCCTCTTGATGCCACTTGACAACAAATGAGGCTTAGAAGGGACAATCGATTGAGGTTACCTTGATATATGGTACCTGTATGGGGACAAGTTGAAAGACATTGAAAGTGAAAAAGATTTAGAAGGTCGATTTGTAGGTCCGGTACTATTATGCATTACTTAGGTGTTAGTTTTCTAAAAATCGTTTATCTTAATTGTAATTATAGATATATAAATTTTAGATAAATTTTGATTGTATTTTATACCTAGAAATATAAATATATGATAGATTAGGAGGAGATTCATCCATAAGCAAAAAGTAAAAAACAAAATAAATAATTTTTGAAATATTATAAATAAATAATATAAACATATATATTTTAAATATTAGTATATTTTGAATAATATATTTGGATTATATAATAAAATTAGAAGTATTTATATCAGTTAGATGCTTAAAAATTATATTATTATTATTTTGTTAGTTAATTGGATCGGTGAAATCAAAATAATTAAAAAAATAAAATAATTCAGTAAAATTATATTTTAGTGTTTTATATTATATTTTTTTTATAAATTTAATAATCATATTAAAAATTAAAATTACAACTTTGTAATAATATTTTAAATTAATCATTAGATTCAATAACTAAAATATTTCTCAAATTAGTATCTTATTTTTAATACTTTCCCTTTTCTCAGTGTAAAAGTAAACTACTTTATCACTTTACTAAAATTATTTAGAGCCATTGAATAAAAAGAAAAAGAATAAGAATAAGAAATTGAGTGCAAATATAAAACCTTACTGTGTAGTAAGTAAATCGTCTCTGGTATATATAAATATATATATTTATAAAAAAAAAAGGTTTATACAATAAGTTCAGATCCACATGGGAAGCAATGTGAGGTTGATATGAACACGGGTAGGGGTAACCTATACATTTTTTTCTTCAAAAATTTTCACTAAACAGATTATTTTACTGCCTCTTTGCCAATGTCTTCTTCAAGCCTTTTATAATCTTTGCGAACCAAACCAAGTTCATAACAGATAGCACCACAGGCACAACAACAACTAGTATCTGCCCAAAGGGCTGCATCTGCTCAACCTGTTCAATAAGATTAAAACAAAAATGACCCAACAGCTAAATTCTAATACAACTAGTCAACACTATTATATACATATTGGTTGCAGATAAAATTGTTTTCACCAGTCTCGAGTGACAAATAAGGGGCATTTTTTTTTTTGTTTCTATTTCCTGTTTTCACTTTTTGATTATAAAAATGTCACTTTATTTTTAATTTGTTTCTTGTTTTCAAATATTTGTACAACAAACATTGAAGGCAACTTTTTCTTCAGTTTGTTGTTTCCTAAAAAAATCTTCGATAACATGAAATAGATTGAAAACAAGGTCATATTTTTGTAATTAAAAAGTGAAAAAAAAAGAGATGAAAACAAGAGAATTTGCAAGTAAACTCTCCCTAAGTTATCCAACAAGGGTGCCAAAAAACATAAATTCATTAGACTAACTTTACAATTTGGCCTCATTAGTTATTGTATAAGCATATGGGTATGCAATACATGTATTTATAGACAATCATACTAAATATTGATCCTTGCACCACAAGTCAACAAATCCTCCTTCTCCCAAATGGCAAGCCTAAATAACAATTTTAGTTAATAATGAGAAATAGATGTTTAGAAGTTATCTTGTGTGCTACAAAGAGATCCACGATCAAGGCCAGTTATCCTCCAAGACAATAATGAGCAGACATATTTTGAGTTTTAATGGCCAAAAACGGAATGTCAAAATCTGTTACCTATAAAGCACTACACAAGAGACAATTTCTAAATTCAGGGTGCCAATAGTTATTTACCTGATCAAAGTGCAAGTAGACGTGGTAAAACATGTAAATAAACAGAAGTATTCTGGCAACCTGCAGATAGACCATTTTGGTAAGCAACCCAAGAAGACAAGAACGACAATTCTATCAGTCTTACCAAATATGATAATACTTTATTAGATGACAATATAAAGACTTTTACACTGTTATGTATATTTCAATGTCTATGTGTGGGCGTGTATGTATTTAATTCAAACTATGACTCACCAGCCAAGAAATGAATATTACAAACCCATTGATGAGATAAGCTTTGGACTTTTTCATTCCAGCTACATCAAGATACCTTCACAAACACTTCAACATTAACCAAAAGAAGAAAAAAATATAATGAGATATTAGAATTCAACTATAAGAGAAAGATTTACTTACCATCTCAAATTGATCCCTGGAGTAGTTGTCTCAGAGATCAGGACCATGAACGTGTAAAGCTGTCCTTCCCCACTCAACATTGAGTATGCTACAGCTACTAAAGAAAACAGATGATGAATCACCTGAACCAATGTTAATATGAAGTCAGGTTAAATCCCGACCATAATCATCTCCAGCAGGGTTCCTATCAAGTGAAATATCTTAAAATTGATTAAGAGAGTTCAACTTTATAAGACAGTTTGGATAAAACTATGCACGTTAAAAAGATATTATCCTTACATACTCATATCCACCAAGAGAAGGAAAAAACCATAATATCGTCCCTAGATCAGAAATGAAGTAACCAACAGAAACCTGTAAGAATAAATATCAAACATAAGAAATAAAGACTTCACCAGATACAACAAAGTGATGCAGATCACAAAATGGTTGTTGAATGTATCAAGACAACCAAGACAATAGCAAATCCAAAAGTCGGTCTCAATCATTACAAGTAAAAAATATAATAAAT
Source organism: Macrotyloma uniflorum (assembly GCA_016859785.1). Taxonomy (NCBI): domain Eukaryota; kingdom Viridiplantae; phylum Streptophyta; class Magnoliopsida; order Fabales; family Fabaceae; genus Macrotyloma; species Macrotyloma uniflorum. Next base: position 637,848 of record BDMB01000071.1, on the reverse strand, counting down.
ATCTGAAAAAGGAAATACTAGAAGATTACGAAGACCAAGAAAATGAGAAGAGCTATTGAGTCCAAACATGGCCAGCACATTGTGTCAATCGAAAAACATATTATGGAAAAGACAGAATAGTATGTTAATGGAAGGATAAGTAATTGAGGATCTGACAAAAGTCTCAAATCTAGTCTGCATAACAATTAAAAATAATAGCTCATAGGCATCTTATACAAGAACAAACTCAATGAATTATTAAGCTTCAGTAGATCACAGAACATCTAAAGACCACAGAATTAGCAATCAATATAAATGGTTTCTAATAGATGCTAGTTAAGAAACACAATGGAAACACCTTTATTTCTTCTGATAGTATAAATGTGATACTGAATAGAGACTCAAGATAGTACCTTCCAGGCAATTGAGAGACCTGGACCTCTGCCCTACCAATGAGTTCCCAAAATATAAGCTACTCTCCTCTCATGGTTTCCCTCCCTTTTACAACAAACTCCCCTCTAGTTTGTTATCTGAATAACTATAGCTAATATTCTGTTCAGTTACACTGAATAATACCCATTGATTCCTAGCTGCCAAAATATTCCTCCTCCTATAGTTTTTAATGGAGAAACTATCAGTTTAATATGCTGAGAAAAAATTCTTGACAATTTTCATTGAATGTCAAATAGAAAATGTAACAAGAGGACTCCAAGTTTTATTTATGTTTGTCTAGATTAACAAGATTCTTGCCTATGCAAGTCCCAAAACCCACCACAGGAGGAAGTGTTGGAGAAGGTTTATTTAATTGCATGTCCAAATCAAGAAATAAATAAAAACTTCGGCAATCAAACAGCATTCCTGCTACAGTTCTATAAATTTCTTAACTTGTCATACATAATCAAACCAAGGTCAAGTTGCTAAATAAACTGTACTTGAGCGTTGCTTCAATGATGCAACATGCATTATTTTCTCAACTCTAGATTGGCACTTCTTTATCATATCAGTATGTGATTCTTTTGTTTTTTTCTCCCCGCATGTGAGTTTACAAATTTGAAACTCCACTCCAAGTTACTCATCAAAATGTTAGACAGGATTGTTTAAATTTCCATGGAAAAAAATGCTACTCATCAAACTGATGCTATTTATGTACAATTTCTGCTGGTCACATAGACTAAAATAAAAATAAACTATCTCCTTGTTCTATTCATTTATTGAACTCGATTTACCGAAATTACCTTCAAATTGACATAACTTAAAGACCTTATACTTTATCATAAGTAAGACTTGTAGTGGTAAGTTGCAAAAAGATTTAATAGACAAACTACCATTAGTCACAAATCCTTCTATATAGGCAATGTAGTTTTTTTCCTTTACATCAAGCTATATATTGAATATAAAGTTCACCAAGTCAAGTAGCTCTTTTATTTCTGTTTTGTGTGGAGAAAACAGAAGTCGGTAGCTGCTCTGCTTTTCACTTTAATAATTCTGTAACCTAGAAACTCAAAACCAAAAGCAAAATTTCATGTGCACTAGACTCAAATACTTGTACGTACAAAAATCACTTGAACTGATCTGATACTCATAAAACAAATATATACACATGCTCTGGAACTTGCATTTGAACAAGAAACTACTCAGTCCTAGGGGCAAGGAGTCAGAAATTTTATGTGAGGGCCGAACTAATTAATATATATACATTAAAATTAATTATAATGTAAAAATAAATATAATAAATAAAATAAATAAAATAATTAATAAATTATAAATTATTTATATATATTTAAAATCAACATAAATAATTATATATAATGTCAAATACATATCTAGTATATTTAATTTTTTAATTGTATTTGACAATATTCATGTTATAAAAATCATCAATTATCACGTATGTATTGAACTTTGCAGCAATCTCTTTTTTCAATATAAACCATCATGCAATCAGTAAGAAAATCATCTTACATCCTATTCCGAAGCCTTGTTTTAATAATCATAAATAGTGATACGGTCCAAACTTTATATAGGCTATATGAATTTTATCTATTTGATTGACATGATAATCATAAATTTGTAAATAGAATCACATATCAAAATATCAATATCAATTTTTTCTTATATCCTCATAATTTTATAAGGAGATTTTTGAATAGGTTGATCAATTGTTTGTATTGTGGGTTGCTCATCAACATCATTTTCTTCAATATTACTCGTTGAATTTAAATTTGGTAGATTAGAGGTTATTTCATCAATCTTATCAATCTCTCTTTTCTTAAAAAAACGAGTCTATAGTTCTTTTCTTAGATATCTTTAGAACTTAACTTGAATTTTTCAATATTTTAACATCGAATCAAAATAGATTATTATAAAACATTAAAACAACTAACAAATTGATAACAAATAAAACAATTATATTACAAAAAATATTTGTTCTTACTTTTTTTCTTCACTACAAGAAAAATATAGTTGGTATCGTGTCTGTTTTATTTTTGAATTTCTTATCTTTTAGTTTCTAATACTTTTTAATCTTCTAATATACACATATAATATAGAAGATTATTTTGATATATTTTGATTTTTTTTTTTAATGGATGATATTTGTTAAAAAGGTATATAGTACAAATATAAAAATTTATTTTTTTAGTAATAGACAAAATATTTTCTTTTATATATAAGATTATATATTTGATTATTTTAAATCTAACAGATTTTATTTAGATTTAACCTATATATAATATTTTTATATAATTTTATATCATTATGTCAAAATATATTTTATAATTTAATTATAATATTATATAATAGTAAATGAGGATAAGGCTCCGCCCTGCTCAACCCCTCTAAAGATATAAAGGAATGAGAATATAGGTTCCATACTTTATCTCACATACCACAATAGTAGTGACAGGAATTCAAAGGATAAGAAAATGCAAAACAATAGGAAAAGAATTTCAGATTGTTCTTACCCCCAGTGAAAAAGTTGACAATGAAGAGCTTCGAACAGTAATAAGTTCAGAAGAATGATTGTCCCAAAATAGATTTGAGCAAAACACCAAGTACAACGACATTGTTGTTATGAAAATGGCATGCATAGTTGATACAGCACTGCACAAAGAACAAAATTCTATTACCATCTTGTTTTATTTAGTAAAAAAAGAGTTTTTCTACTAAATAGTATATAGTCACCGGTTATTCCACTCAATACGTTGGATTCTGGAGAAGCTGGAATAGATCCTAAAGTAATTAGAACCAATAAGCTGAGTAAGATCGAAGACCTGGAAAGCAAGAAACGAAATCATGAAACCAAAATATGTCTTACATGACATTCTTGAAGAAATTAGAATGATTACATTATACAATGTAGATACCATCTTGCAAGCTAATATGCCAGTGATAACAGATGTATATGGAATCAGAGAGTCTGCTAGTAAATATTCCTGCACAAACAAGTTAGCCCGGTTCTGGTAAGATTTGAATGTCATAATTTCTTCAGAAGCCAACATTGCAACGCTACCCGTTGATTGAGAAGCCTCTTAAAAAGAATATATGCTCTTCTTCTTTCCACCTCCACTCACCTATTGCATGAACAAATACAATTTGAAGACAAGACATTGAAAAAATAAATCCAATAGGATAACATCACAGCATGGAAGTTAAGGATCAAAACAAGCTGCAGAAAAAGTTATCAGTATCCATGGAAAAAGACAGATGAGAAAAGGAGAGTGGCACATGGTTAAACAATGGAAGAGCTTTAGACACCTTGTAATTCTTTCAAAACATGAAACTTTACAAAAATAACATTAAACATCCCCCCCAAGATTCCACAAGGTTTTTTCTTTGCTAGTTCTCCCACTGATAGAAATTTTCTATTAACAACTATAAAAAGCTTAAGTTTTTTCTAGATGAAATAAGGTAACCAAAGAAAAACAGGGTAAGGTATCCTTACTATAGAAAACAATACAGAATATCATAACAAGAAAAATTAGGATTAGTGTCAAAGAGCTTTACAATATCTATCAGCCGGCTTAAGAAGGTGATTCCCAGGAAGAAACCACCCAACCACATCAAAAAGAATAAGCGATGAAACTATCTTCTCCTTGATCCTGCCAGTGTCTGTACATAACAAATTTTCACCAAAAGATCCAATATCTATATTCCATTTTGAGATGCAAGAAGGAAAATAAATAACAAAAACTAACAGCAACAATATCACTAATCCTCCAACCAACAAAAGCAAAGGAAAACCATTAACATCGCATTGCAAGACAAAAAATTATTCATTTTGAGATGCAAGAAGGAAAAGGAGACTCTAACATGCTTCAATAATGAACACAGTTCATAAACAATGGAGTTATTGAGGATAATAACACTAAATAACTAAAATCAAGCCTGATTAGTTACCACTCCAAATAACTATGCCCAGAAATGAATCATGCCAGTCCTCTGAACATCAGTTACTAGTAAAGTATGCAAAGCTGATAATTCAAAAATGAATAACAAAAATCGCCCACTCAAAATTACAGAGCCATAGAAAAAAGGATAAATACAAGTACAAATTTATAAATATCAAGGCCAAACAATGAGTAATAAAACTTACATTTTAAATTGACATTTTGCAATTGATAAAACTGTAAAAGAATAAATCACAAACAAATTCGACCGAGAAAACCTTTTAAACTACAACATTGCACTCAAATTAAAATCTTTTATGATTCAACAAAATTATGAATAAAATGTAACAATGCTGTGAAATTACATCTAAATGTCCCAATCAACAGAACATGAGATGTGAAATTTCTGGATTTGGAATAAGGATCAAAACACCGTACCCTGTGGAACGATGCTGTGCAGGAATCAAAGCTATGGAAAAACTGAGATCTTATGGCGTGTTTTGAGATTCATTCAGAAACGCGTAAATTAACTTCGGGAATTCTGGAAACCCTAGAAGGATGAACATGATTTAGTAATTAGATTAAGATGCCCAACAGAATCGTTACATAACCGCCAACCGTTATTTTTGTGTTTTTACTTTTATTTTCGAGAATAATAGGATACTAAATTACAAAGGCATTTTATTATTTCTGTCAATTCCTAACTATTGGTTTTTACTATTTTAGTATTTTCAGGGTAAAATAGTTTCCTTTTATATTTAATTTGGATTAATTTAAATTATATATAAAAATTTGATTTCGGATTTTTGTCAAAAAGAAATTCAAAATTAGTATTTGCCCTAGAAGGATGATCATTGAAAATATTAAAAGCTATAAATAAAAGTATAATTATATGATGTTGGTTTATTTATATTATCAATTAGAAAATATTATAATTAGTATTTCTAAACTAGTTAATAAACTGATTATATATTTTTTCACATTATCGTTTACTTGAATTATATATATATATATATATATATATATATATAATTAGTTAAAACGAAAAAAAAAGTGTTTTTTTTTTAAGGTAAGCATTTTAAGCTCCAAGAATTTTTTTTACTTTAAATTAAGACATTATCTTCCTTTTTTAATTTTTTTTTTTAAAAAAAATCCTTAACTATTAATTAAATTGATTTATTTGTGAAATTAAATAAAGTTTTAGAAATAATAGAAATTAATTTAGATGAGATAAAATTTTATTTTATTTAAAGATAAAAATTTGTTTAATTAAATTTAAAAAAAAAACATAAATAAAAAATTAAATATTTTATTTTTTATTATTCTAAAATTATTATTGTTCTAAATAACAAAAACTTAGATAAAGAAAATTAGGTTGTTTGTTTAAGATTTTTTATAAAATTATAAAATAAAAGACAGAGAGATAACTTTTTTTCATCAAATCAATTTTTATTACTATTTTAGTTAATCTATAAAAATATCATATGATCCTTTTACACTAAGCTTGATATTAATTATCGTGAATGCTATTTATTAATAAAAATAAATAAGTTATTCAAAAACTAACATATTAACTATTAATATTTACTAATGAAAAAGTTAAAGATATATAAAAGTCTTATAGAAAAAATCATGGAAAGAAAATTCAGGTGAAAAGTAATTTCAATATTTCATGTGTACGAAAATAAATATAAGGTGATACAAACTTAACTTTAGTGTTTTATTATGATGTTATACTTTTGTCAAATCAAAAACTATTTTAAAAGTCATAAAATAATTTAAATATAGAATCAATTTAGACCAAATTGTAAATGAAAATTGCCATTTTGTTTGAATTTAGTATTGCATTAATCTCCCTGCTATATTTTATATTTAATTCAAATGACTTTTTATTAGAAACTTTATCAAACCGAATTGCATGTAAGAATGGTAATAGAAAATTTATCCACATGAACTACATTAGGCCTTGGTTGAACATTTTCCTTTAGAAAGTAGGTTGGAACAAAGTTTTTACAAAAACCTATCTGGCTACAAAGATCATATCTTAAATAATTGAAAATGTCACCTAACATATCAAAATATTTTAAGTAAATATAGATAATAATAACTTATTATTAATATTATTTTCATAAATAATACAATAAGTTGACTACTCTTATAATAAAATAAGTTCTTAACATCAAACTGATATTTGTGATGGTAAATCATTCTCACAAGGTATCAGGTTCTAATGGCAGCAAAAGAAAGACCTTCAAGCAGTTAAGGTCATTAACAAAGGCATAAGATAGGTAAATGAATTACACTCAAATTTTAACTTTTAAGGAAGCAAGACTCGTTCATACCCAAGTCTGATCCCATCTATTTCAACCCAAATCATCACAACAAAAAGGACTAGAAATAGAAACAACTAAATTGAACACTAACATCAACACTAACAATGTCATTATCATAAAGGACATCAACCTCAAAAGGTTTAAAGGAAAATGTTTTATAAATATCCATATTTTTAAGGATACCTACATAATATCCCTATTGAGCGCATTATATTTACGCTCAGCAAATTGAGGATGTCATGTAGGTGTCCCAAAAAACGTAAGTATTCATAAATCAGCACTATTTAAGGATATCATATCATTGATACTAACATCTATATAGGAGAACAAAGCAAACAACGTATAATAAACACTAATGTGTGTATTAAGAGATAACAGCTCAATAAGACACTGCTACTTGAGCAATGGGAAACTGGACTAATTGACTGCAACTTGAGCAATGAGAAAAAGGACAAATTCATTCACAGAAGTGTTCCCACTATGTTTTTGGTGCCATGAATGATGTAAACAAAGTTATTTCCACAAATTCATCCAAGTTAGTTTCAGATTATCTCTAAGGATACAATTTCTTTTCCAAAAGCTCTCTTATAAATTTGTCAAGCAAATACTTCCACAAACAAATCATGAATTATTTATTGCCTATGAACTGGAAAAAAAAAAAAAAAAACTTTCAATAAATAGTCTATTAAAACATCACCCTTTTGTTCATTAAATGAATGAAAGGCAAAAAAAGCACATTAGCTACTGATTAATTAATTCCATTAGTCAAATAACAATATAACAACAGATAAAGATTCTTAGATTATAAGAGGAAGTTCAAATCCAAATAGTGTATCAGGTTAATGTGAACACTTAAAAGTTAACTAAACAAAGCAAAAATTGTAGCTGAAAGAGTAGTATGCCAAACTTGTGAGCATGTAATGTGCTCTGCGTAAACCAAATAACCACAAATCAGAGTGGAATTGAACATAGCTCCTGGGTGATAGAACATACGAGTGATTTGGCATTACTAAAAATCAGTGACAAACTATAAAGCAAGAAATGAAAACCAAAATAAAATTAAAAGTCAATTTCAAGAATCAATCAAGTACAGCCAATAAAAAGTTCCATGTTCAAGGAATACATAGATGATCAATTTGACTTCAGACCTTTGTACACTTCTAATAATAGTGGTTCATTTTCCTGATATTGGGTCACATATTTCTCCAAAAACGCTTTCTCACTGATCTTCATAAAGGTACCTATTTGCAAATCTCTCTTTATCAAACCCCTTGACTTCAACATTTTAATAACTGCAAATCTAGGGATGATTGTCTTCTCCAAGTTGCGTTTAAGAATTGCAGGGCATTTAGCAATGCTTTCTACCGGCACATCCATATCTTTCTTCAAGAAGCTCATTATTTTCATGATTTTCTTTTCTGACAACATCATAAACTGGGGATCCCTTTCAAAAGCTAAAAGACAGATATCACTGGACAAGCCCCACCTCTCAAAAGCCTCTAATTTTGATTTCCACATAGTATTATTCATCTTCGCAAGAACTTGAAGTGCCGACACAAAATTTGATTTCAAAGGATCAAACCCCATTTTCTTCACTTTCTCCACAGCCTCAACAAATCTCGAATGATTCATAAACATCACACTTGGAAAATTTGTTACCACGAGGGAAATGAAACGTTGAGGCACCCCAGCCTGTCTCAAAGTCCCTACATTTCGAACTGAATCAATAATCGACATTTGACGGTTTAAGTGCCACCTATCATGCCTCAAAGTGGAAACCACTTCCTTATCACTGTGAACTAGACTCTTGACGATCTCGCAACGAGGGATAATGCTTTTGTCCAAGCTCAATTTCAAAAATGAAGTGTTTCCAATGAGGAATCTGGGAAGGTCAGTAGTTGAAAACCCAATAGATTGGAAGTACTTCAATTTTGGCAAAAGGGTCTGTTCAGGTTTTGAAAAAAGCACAGAAGGGATTTTCTTTACAAGGCTACACAACTGGGTATGGGAGAACCCATAGTTCCTTAGAACATCAATCACGGCATTTGCCCCATCTGGGTTCTTCAGTTCTATCCTTTTCGAGAGTTCCAGAGCCTTTTCCGATGACAACCCACATGAATTGATGATTTTATATACGTTAAAGGAGTCACTTTTGTGGTGATTTGTGTTTGATACAGATAGAGTTCTTGAAGTGAAGAAAATAACAGCATTGTGACAGAGAAAACCAAAGTGGGGGCTCCTAGTCGTTAACCTAGAAATCAGAAAATGGTGCATTTCTAACGAATAGCAGAAGATTGGTGACTCACCAGTTTCAATTTACACGACTTTGCTTCCTTCCACGAATTCTTCACAGCTCACTGCTTCAGACTCAGAGCGATAAATTTTCCGGGGGTCAACAACAACCTCGTTGGAATTGAATTTTAAAGGACCTGGAACAAGAAACCACAATGTAAAGCCACCAAAATTAACCGGTAAAATATGAAAAATGAAAAGACTTAAAACATGTTATTTTATTACAGAAATATAAATAGTTATTTTTTTTAGGTCTTTCAACAATTTTTGTTTGATATTTGATTCTATAAAAAAAATATTTTTGGTCTTCTTTTTTATCGTTCTAATTATTTGTAATTTCACTTATTTTTGTCTCCACCTTAATTCTTTATTTCGATATCTTTAACAAAGGATAAAATTAGACAAGAAAAAAATATAAAAAAATATAAAAAAATATAATATCTTAATTAAATTTGTAATTCTTAAAATTGGGAGACGATGATTAGATATTTTTTATATTATTGTTTTAATTTTTTTAATCAAACATGAATTTTTTTATGAACATAATTTCTTATAATATTTTTCTTTCAACTTTCATTTTTACTAATTCAAAAAAATTTATTCAACTTCTTTTATTCTTATTTATATATAATAAAAACATTTATTTTCATTCTATTTCTATCACACCCATTAAAAAAAATCTTCCTATTTAGTTTTTTAATTATAAAATTTAATATTTATTTATATTAAAAATTATATTTACATTGAACAATAAATATAGTAATAATGTTTATCTTAATATTTAAAATTTGATAGAACATAATGCTATTTAAAAGAGAAAATTATTATTTATGGGAATCTCTAAATTTTTCGAATATATAAGAATATAACTATTAAAAAATTATTTACAACCTCTTGGCATGATAGATCTCCTCTCAACATATTTTTATATAAACAAAAGATTAAAAAACTATTAAATATGACTTATTAATAAGAAGTACTCTAATATACAAGATTATCAAAAGAGGCAAGTATAGAGTATACTCAATTTTGATTAATGAATGATAATATAAATATATAGACGAACTTTTAAAGAAAAGAGAAAGAACTAGTTGAACATCTTACTTATAGAAAAATATTGGATTTATTTCATCTTATCAAAATATTACAAACCTTCCCATTTTATAGGGAGGAAGTCTCTTAGTTCGATCTTATCTTACCTAGATAAAATTTTACACAATCTCTACTTAATTTACACATGGATATAAGACTTTCAACATTATCTTATATGGGCATGTGAGTATTGACCCTTGCCGTATACACAATTCAGACAAGGACTTTTGTACAAACTCTTTACTTTATTCTCACTCATCTTACAAAGACTTATGGTACAGACTCTTTACTTTACGTAACATAATTAAAACAGATTCCGTATTGCCAACGGGTGACCATTTAGTCTTCGAAGATATGCTCATGACTCGGAGAGAGGTTTGAATCTGTAGATTCTGAGTTAGTGTCTCTTTTGTTGCTCCCATGAAATTTGGTATTCATCATCTGTAATGGTCAGGTCTTCTGTTTATTAAAATTGATCATCAGGGACATAATATTTTATTATAGATTAAAAAGCCTTAATTCTTAGATGACTAGAAGTAGTTGGGGTTAGGCGATTATAGCTAGTAGAAGTAGTATGAGATTTCTTCATGGATAAACTATTTATCTCCTTGAGATGATTTTTCAACTAACATTTGTAGCTTTCATTTAGTGGATATTCTTCAAAAGTTTCCCACATATATGCTTCATTTTTTTTAGAATAGGAATGATAAATAATAAAAATGGATGTAAGAGATTGGTACAATTCAATAAGCATATTACGTCCATCATGAAATGTTAATGCACTTTGTAACTCGACCTACCACCATGATAGAGGGAAAAACCATTCTAATAAAGTCCAAAAGAAGGAATTTCTCCTTATAAGGACTCATTAGAATATCATAAGCTACCTTTAGCTTTATTGCGATGGGTATAAAGAACTAAACAAATTTACACCCCATAGAGCAGGTTCACATAGATTCCATCAGACATCGTAGAATAGTTCAAAAACTCCTCCATAGACATTATTGAGATCAAATATAAAAGGTGTAGTGTATTTGTACTTCATAGTCTCATGGAGAAAGTAGAAGTAATGTGATTCATCATACCTTAAGATGTCCTAGGTGAATGTGGAGTGAGTCTTGATGGATATTTCATTTGGGTCATAGCTTTGTTTAGCAATGATTTAACCATGAAGATCAGTGGGAAATAAAGGGTAGTTGTGATCTCTTGGATCACTCTTTTAGATCTTGGGAGAAAATATGAAATTATGTTTTGACTACCCTTAATATGTTTGAATGTGAAATCATTTCGTGAAAACTAGTCCTTCAATCTCAACACTTGAGGGTCAGGTGATATTTTGTTTTTGAATTCGTGCATCTTTAGGAAAGAAGAATTATCCATTTATACCTCAAATTGATGATCTCATAGATGAAAGTCAAATTTTTTATGTCATTTTTAATTGTCAAGGCTTCTTTAAAAGTTGTATGATAATGTTTTTCTACGTCTCTGAATTGCTGACTAGCATGCCCTGAAAATTTGAGTGTTCGGGTGTTTTTTGCTATATTCTTCAATTCTTGAACAACTTGGGTTTGTTAGATTTTCCAAGAGGAAGGATTTTTCTTAAGGAGCTTGGATAGTCTATTGGTGTTTCTTGACACAGGGAAATGAAATCTATGATATAATTGACAATCCTAAGAAATTGTTGGATTTGTTTTATATTAAGATTGTCATAAGGAAAATTAACCAACTCTTGTGTTATATGAGGTTAAGGTTGGTATGTTCCTCGAGAAAAATGCATCCCTAGAAAATCTATTTCAGTCTTGACTAGATGAATTTTCTTTTCTAAGAACATTATGTCATAATGATTGGCTATGTCAAAAAATTGGTTGAGGAGAGAATGATGGGTTTATATATCTTTGGAAAAGAATAAGATATCATTAATGTAGATGGTAACAGTTTCTAACAAGGGCTCAAAGATTCTAGTTATTGATTTCTAAAAAAGGGAAGGAGTAATCTTAAGATCAAATGGTAGTATTGTCCATTGATACTAAGCACTAGGGATACAAAAGACGGTTTTATGTTTGTCCATGGGGTCAATCCCTAATTACCAAAATCCTTATTTGAGATCAAATTTTGAAAGGATATTAGATTCTTTTACCAGGATAAGTAATGAAGAAGCCTTAGGTATTGGGAACTTATCATCCTTAAGAAAATGATTAAGTGGTTTGTAATCTATCACTAACCTCTTTTTACTTTGTAACCTTTCTTATCTCTTTTCCACATAAAATGCTTTGGAAACCCAATTTAATTGAGTAGATCGATCAACCCTTGTCTTAAAAAGATCATGACGTCTTCATTGAGTTTAAAAGGAAATTTAATCAAAAAGTCAAATTTTTTTTCAAGAGAGTTAAATGATTGAATTTTTTATAACTATCTACACATATAAATTTTATCTTTTTCTTTGATTTTTTTACTTTTTGAAAGATAGAAAGAACCTTAGAAATAAAAAAAAAAATAATGATTACAAAATTAAAATTTAAAAGTAATTATTTTATTAATTTAAATTATTTGAAGTTAATTAGATAATATGAATAATTTGTATGGATAATATAATTATTTAAAGGTTTTTATAGATTTAAGTTAATTTATTATTTTATATCTTATTTAAGACTAAATATATTTTTAATCATTTAAAATTGAATAATTAATTTTTTGGGTTATAGTAAATGTTCTTATTTGATTTAATTTCTCTAAAATTCAAAGTTAATACATATTATGCTTCATAAACAACTTATTTGCCATGTGACTATCATGTTGAACCCTAAATTAATGAATACTAACCATGTATCACAAAATGAATGTTGGGAATGAAAATCAACAATTTAAAAATATGAAGGGATATTTGTTTAAAGCTGCTAAAACTAAATTTCTTTCATTTTACAGGATTAAGAATAACGATTTCAATTTTTAGATGGAAAAATATAAACTAAAGATAAAAATGAAAATGAAGACATTTTTCATGGAGATTGAAACATATTTAAACATAATATGTAATATTGAAATAAAACTTTTCTTATCACTTGACTCAATCTTAGATAACCATGGTCAGTCACCAAATACACATAAATGCATACTAAATGAAAGTTTGATCCCACATGCATCAGGAAGACTCACAAGTTTCTCTTCTTGAAAGTTTAAAGTTGGTCCTGCAACCCTGAGACAATCACAAAGATCTCTTATGCCTTGACCATGGGGAACAGCCATGGCTCTTTCAAATGCTTCACTTGCTCCATTGCAACAATCAGAAGATGGATTTGGTATTATATTAACCAAATAAGTTCCACAAAATGTAAGCAACTTTTCATCACCTTGGCATGTTGGAGGAATATCAGAAACAGTGAATGTTGCAGATGCCAAACCATAAACCATAAAGAACATCACAAAAGCCACCACTTTCTTCTCTCCCATCTTGTCTTCAATATCTATATATATATGCAACTTTCTTTCAATATTCTTGTGTTTTGAAGAGAGTTGCTTAAATATAGATATGTTACTTCAAGAATAACGTTGAGTCCTTTTACAACCACTTTCAATTCTTTATATGATAAATATTACAAAGGTTGACCAAAATAATCATTAAAAAATATAATATTAAATAAAAAGTAATTATTTACTAATTTAATTCCTAACAATACACGCATATTAAGTTAATTGAGATTTAGTCCTAGTAAAATTAATTTTTTTTTTTAAATTTTTATATTTTTTAACTTATTTTATTTTTAAAATAATATTATAATTTTTTTTAAAATATTATAATTAAATTAATATATATATAAAATAGTATAAATTTTACATTATTGAACCGATTTTATGAATATGAGTTAAGTTTCAAGTTCATTATTAATATAATATTAAAATTTATAAAATTTCTTGTTCTCAAGACTGATATTTCAAGTGTTCGAATTTGAGGATTCTCGACATGAAAAAAATGTTGAATATCTCATATTAAAAATATGACAAATTTTATCCATATCAAAATTTATAATTTTTGTTATTATTTAAAAATTTACTTTATAAAATGAAAAATACAAATCTTTACTTTTTTTACATATTTTCCATACCTTAATTTAAATATTATTTTAGCCAAATATTCATGTAAATATTAAATGAAGCAACTATTAATTTATTCAGTTATTTTTATATTAATTTAGTCAATTTTTAAATTCAATCTGAATTAGTCAAACATTTTTAAAAGGTATTAATTTAGTTACATATGAATTCAAAGTTTAATCAAATATTAATTAAAATATATGTTAACATATAATATTTTCCATCATAAATTATTATTTAAATACATTTTAAAAATGTTTTATTTTGTCGTTTGAATGAGGTATTTGATATACCAATTTTTTCTTAATAGTGATTTCCTCACTTGATAATGAACTGATTAAATTACATATATATATATATATATATATATAATGTAATAATTTTTAAATATTAATTTTTTTTTATTTGGATTATCTTGTTAATATCTATTTTCACGTAAAACAACACCCACATTTCAACTTAAGACTTTAATGTATGGATAGCATCCTTAAATAAAAGTTATTAAATATCTTCCATCAACTTAAAATTCTTAAAAAATCTTCTTAATTTTCTTCCACTAAATAAAATCCAACATAACTTTAATATATTTCTCTTAAAGAATTTTGAGAAAATTTTAAATTAGAAATAAAAATTTTATAAATATAAAATAATTTAGCTTTTTATTTATAAAATTTTTAAAACCTGTTAAACATATTTTATTTTAATAAAATTCCTATCTCTACAAAATAAAGAGAGGAACATAAAATTGTAGTGCACATCGCACGCATTATATAGAGTAATCAGAAAATACATATCAAACCCCATTAATTATTTTTAAAGAATTTTAACAAATACATAAAAAAAATGGCACACAAATCAAATAAATATTTTTACAATCTAATTTTTTTTCTATAAAATCTCATTTTTATAAAATTTAATTTAATAAAAAGTAAACTTTTAATTAATTGAATTTAAAACAAATAAGTAAAAAAATTAAATAATTTATTCTTTATTATTCTAAAATTACTATCAAATAATTTTTATAATATTTTATCTATTTCCTTTTGCTTGTTAAATTTTTACTAATTTAGTCAAATGTTTAAAATATTAATTAGTCAGTTAGTATTAATTTAGTTAAATTTAATTATTCAGTTATTATTTTAAACATTTATTTGGTCAGTATTAATTAAAATATATGTTAATTTAGTATTTATTTCTATTCTTAATTTATTTAAAAGTAAACTGTCTATATATTCTAAAACTGTGACTTTAACATAAACTACTAATTAAAGTAACTGCTTATATATTTTATTTAACATAAATTTTGTATTTAAAAAATTTTAAATAGAAATTATGAAATGAAATTAATTTTCTTGAATTTAATAAAATATTTATAATATTTTATATTTAATCCTCTTCATTTTTATTTCATAATATATATATATATATATTAAAATTAAGTAAAAGATAAGAATATAAATAATAAAAACATATTACCTTCAACTTTGAAAATTGTTTAAATAGAAATAAAAACTTTTCAAAATTCTGGTAATGAATTACCTATATTCATTTAATTTTATCATTTTTAAACTTCAAAAATAATATTAATTATGTTTTATTTATACTTTTATCTTTCATCTAAACTTTACTTAATTTATATTTATTTATAGTGATGTAGGAATGAAAAGATACAATAATAATAAATATTTTATTAAAATAAAAAATAATAATTACGTTTCTTGATGTTCTCAAAAGAACATTAAACCGTTGAATTTTGACTTTTGAAAAGTTTTTTCTATTTTTATTTAAATGCAATTTTCAAGGCTGAAGAAATAATAATTATTCTTTTTTCATTTATTCTGTTATAAATAATATCTGAAATCTCTCTGAATAATTTTTATATATTTATTATGATGGAAAAATAAAAATGGTAAAATTGGAATTTTAATAAACATTACGAATTAAATCAATTGTTCTATAGTGAGAGACAAATATACCAAGTCACAATCGAATTAAATTTCTAATAGGACAATAATTAAAGAAAAAGTTACTATAGATTACATTAATTATTGCATAACAGAAGTTAAATTGACTAATTCATAATCAAATTTCTAATTATTGAGGGAAATTGTTGTAATACCTTAATTATTAGAATATTTGCTTTAATAATAAAAACTTGATTCAATAATAAATATTTTATTAAATTAAAAAAATTTAATAAATTGTTGGATTTTTTTTAATCTTAAATAACATTTAAAGAAAAAGATAAGAGTATCATTTTAAATTTAAAAACCATTTCCTTTGTATGTATTGAACTGTCAAATCTGTAAAAATCTTTGTGCCATTCTCAAAATTTAGAATAATATTAATTATTTTTTGTCATCTATCTTATAACATTGTCCTAATTTATAATTATTTTACATATTACATATTATAGGAAAAAAAAAGATAAAAGTAAAATACAAGATGTTATGAATATTTGATTGAAATAAAAAAAATATATTATGTCTTAAAAATTACGGATATACGTGTATTAATGCTTTTAAGTTTTTTTAGACTTATGAATAAAAATAAATATATGTCTTTTTTTTATAATTTACTAAGATAACTTTATCTATTTTCTAAAATTATAATTACTCTGAATATAATTCTTAATTAATATATCATATAATTGCTAAATAAGTTATATATTTTTATTTGAATGGAAGAATTTTTTTTTGAGAAACTCCAAATAATACATAGTAAATTAAAATGTTAAATATATTAGACCAACTCATTCACTTATCCCATGAACTCCAAATTTCAATATTAATTTTCTCCAATCATTCTAAGGTTTTTCACATTATATAATGAATTCAAGTCTTCAAATTTTAATTTAACATAATAGTTACAATTTTTTTTTTTTCTTTTACTTATGGGTTTATGGGAACCCACGAGTTTATTCTATTATCCTAAGTGGTTGGTCTCAATTTTTTATCTATTGTCAAATTCGTTTTAGATTTTTAGTTCGATTTTATAAGTTTAAGTCAATTTTAACTACTTTAGAAAAAAAAACGAAATATTAAGTTTAAAATTAAAAATAGTAGGTTTATTGAAACAAAATCAAATAAATATTAAGTAATGATTAAATTATTCTTTTGTTTCTATATTTTTATAATTTTTTGATTTTAATTTTTTTTTTAAAATATTTAATGTGTCATTTGATTGTAAAAAAAATATGTGTAAACTCACACTTCCTGATTATTTGTTGGTTAAGAAGTTATAATATATCGAATATACAATTTTAGTCAGAATATCAAATTTAATTTAAATTTTATAGTTTTTTAATTATAACATGATGTAATTCAGTGAGAGTCTTAAGACACGAATCCTTATATAAATCTCAAGATTTTAACGTGTAATTAATTTTTAATAAAGAAAGAGAATTTATCTTTATCATTTATTACATTATTCAAAAAGTTCCAACAACTTTAATGATGAAAAATATTTTTAATTTTGTTACTCTCTTTTTTTTCCTTTTAAATCTTTTTCAAAAATAGTACTTTCTTTTTTGTTTAAATGTTGAGAAACCAATTAATAAATACATTTTTATTTTAATAAATGATTAATTAAATTATTAACTATTTTTCATTTCTATATCATACTAAATATATATATATATATATATATATATATAAAAGTCAATTTTTAAAATTTTAAGCTCAATAAATAAGTAAGTAATTTAATTAAAATTTATTTATTCAAAATAAAAAATATATATAATTTGAACAATTAAATACAAATAAGTTATTACTTATTATAAAATATAAAAAAAAATTAAGTATTAAATTTGAAAAAAAAAATCTTTTAAAAAACATGTTGCACAATTTAATCATAATATTCAAATATAATATAATAAACTTTAAACTTAAATTATGCATAAAATATACTATAAGTATATTTATTATAAAACTAAAATCTCATTAATAACTAATTTTTTTATAAAATATAATATAATATAATATATATATATATATATATTATTCTTTTCAATAATATAAATTAAGTGTCTCTTCTTTTAATATTAAAAAATAATATATTATTTATTCATAATAATAATAATATTATTATTAAAATTTAAGATAAAATTATATTTATATATTCTTATCATCTTTATTCTTATATTTTTATACAAAATATTTAATTATTGGTGGTGTTAAGTTTTGTAACATACCAAAATATTAGTTTATATTAATATATTCTATAATATTTTAAAATTTAAAATAAACTAATTCTATTATATTATTCGATAAAATTAAATAAAACTTTAAGATATAAATTATAATTATTTTTTTTCTAATTCCAGCTACAATCATCCTATATCTACTGTCGCCCAACTGATGAACCCTCTCCAAACCTGACATCTGCTCCCGTACAAAAATACACGATCATAGCAATTAATATACACAATACAGCAAAGTAGGATAAACTAGTGATATAAAAGAACATACATGAATTTATAAAATAGATAAGACATTTAACACAATCTCATCCAAGTGTAAGGGTCTACCTAAGGTTTTACACATAATAAAATTCACACATCACAAACAAGACTGACGTCTTCCGGAAGATTGTATGGATTTCGCATATCTAGAGCTAGCACCTGATGTGTACTCTAGGACCACGGGCTTAACCGGCTGACCACTGAGTCTTTTTCACCCCAGGATCATCCATAAAACATCACCACGCCCATCTCACATCAGGGTAGCCTCATTAACTATCATAAAGACAATTGGTAAGATCTCCATCGACCTTCACCACATGACAATCTTAGTCTATGTGACCTAGAGAGTCATTAAGGTCTGGATACACTATAACATATCCCTAAACCCATACACACTACATTACCAACATCATACTCATATCATAAAATCAAGCTCCCTTCAATAGGAGCACCAAGGCCTCATGCCAACATAAATATCATTCATTTCATTATAGACTTCTACTCAATATGAACTACACGGCCTCTTACCCATTTCATGCTCATCATTCTCAATCATACATTTATACTCATTATTCATCTCAAATTGTACTACTCTATAGTTCAAACATACTCAGGCAACTAAACAAAGAATTACAGCAATTCAAAATCCTACTATCACAGTGGTCATTGAACATATTATTCTACATAACAATCTCATCAAATATTCTGGATTTCCAATCAAATTACATGAACAATGCATTTAAAGTAATTCCCAACATCTCAGATTCACTTCATTATTGCAACATAAGCACACTCAATCAGAACAACAACCAAGCCCATGGTCAATTACTCAAATTATAACAATCTAATTTAGCAGATTCCTAAATTACAGTATTCAATCTAAACAGAACAGATTTCACATTCATCATTTAACACACCCAACATTCCACTCTCAATCAAGGGTAGTAATCCAGAAACAGGTCACCTACTCAGTTCCTAATCTATGTTCCCCTAATCCTATTTAATTTAATTTAATTGAAGACTAGCTTTCTTTGCTTGGGTGTGATTGTTCAGATATCTTTTTTTTTTCTATTTTCCAAATCTAGGTCAAACTCTAATTGCTCTATTTAGAAATTCTGCAGAAAAGCCATTTTGATTTACCGGACCTATTTCATAAATTTGATACATCTAAACATGCTAAATCAGCTTATCTCATGCTTTTTTCAAGAAAAATTGATGGGCCAGGTAGTTCAAAATGGTTATCCTATAAAATTTCACAACTGAAACAAGAATTCAATTTAGCTTAACTCAAACAAAATTCATCCCACATCAGTCAATTTGCTCCATATCAGATTATCAAATTTTGTCCAAGGATTCAAATAAAATTCATGTCATGAGTCTAGTCACATCAGATTAATTTAGGCATGTTTTCATAAATTATTGGGTCACTAATTCAAAGTAAATTCTTCTCCAAAATTTCAATTACCCAACTCCAGTTTACCACATCACCAAGTTAACTCAAATCAGATTCATAGGTTTAATAAGGTTCTACTCAATTGAAAGTTATAACACCTTTCATTTCAAACACATCAATAAGCACAATTTGATACAAATCAGTCAATCCATCTAACTCTTACTCATTCACAATTTTAGCATATGTTTCAATATAAGAATATTTCAGTACAGTCAAATCACAAGTTCCACACCACTCGCAAATCTACACATTTTCATACAACCTAGAACCAGATTCTTATCATTCAAAATTCAAGCAAACTCAATTTATAATAACAAGTATACCACTAAACATGGACACAATACTCAAATCATCACAGTCTAATTTATCAATTTTACAAATCATGACAGCAATTCACAAGTACAGATTCTTCAACCATTTAACACACACAGATTCAGTCACAGTTTAGGGTATATCAGTCCATAATAGGCCCAAAATCATATTTCTTTACCATTCAAAACTCAACCTAACACTAACTTCCCTTATCTCAAAAGATTTCCAAGATAGTTTGCAATCTCTCTCCTTGATCAAACTCCCAAATGCTTCAAAGTACTCTACGAGTGCCCAAATTGAGATTTCAATTGGTTCAAAGTGCTCTACTCCTCGAGAGCTTCATAATGGTGTGCTCGGATCTTGTTAACATTGAGATATTGAGGTCAGGTATGAAGAATATCGTAGACGTAACGAAACATCTCCGTGGAAGAACTGAAGCTCTTTTATCCCAACTCGACGGGACCACTTGCGTCCTTCTCTTCTTCATTTTCTTCTGTTATTGCTTCGGCTTTTTCCTCTTCCTCTGCTTCTTTTTCTTTTTCTCCCTGATCATCGTGCTTCTCCAACTGTTGTTCCTCTACAGACTTTTCTTCATCCATCTTCTACTTCTTCGAAACGTCGTCGTCTAGGGACTCCTCGTCCCTAACACGCTTCAGGTTAGACTCGTCGTCGTTGTCTTCGGCCTCAAAGTTCTCAACACCCATGTCTACGGCGGAAACGGTGTTGGAATCAACTACTTTGGATGCAACCCCTTCTTCCATGACGGAGGGTTTTGGGTGAAAATTCTAAAACCCTAGATTGTGATAGGGAACAGGTAGTTACTAGTAGTGATAAGAGAGAGAAGGTATAGAAATGGGTTCTACAAGTTTAAATTTAAAGATTAATAATTTAGTGTTAAATTATAATTTGAATATTGAATTAATATCATTTTCAAAGTATTATTTATATAGGGTAAGACTATTAGTGTTGTGATCTATATTGATTTATATTTTTATAATTCTAAATTAATAAGAATCTTAATTTTGTGGGGATATACTCTAGTATTCTTAAATAGTAATGAAATATTAGAAAGAATGGTGCAAGAAATATGCAAATGCAGAAAGAAAAAATGCACAAAAAGTGAAAAGAGAGAAAAAGATTTATTAGCTAAATTGTGTAAAAGTGAAATATGAATGTATACTCTACTTGCACTACATGCACACTATTGATACAAAAGATTAGAAAGAGACGTTGTAGGTTCAATGGTTAAAGTATAGTGGACCCGATGATATGGCATAAAGGTGTAGATGATGGGTTCAACAACTTATCAACAGAATGTTGTTAAAGGTTACAATTTTTGTATATTGGGTAAAGAGTTAAGATCCCCTCGCAAGTTGGGAATATATATATATATATATATATATATATATATATATAAAAGACATTCTCAACTTGGAGCATAGCGAGTGAAAAGTGGCTGGAGGAAGTGTTATTGTTAAGATATCCACAATTTGCAGGGAAGATGATATAAGGAGTAACTTGATCAACTCGCTCAAAATCTTTTCTCTTATAATATGGCATTCGATTTCGTGATAAACAGGATTAGAAGCAATGTGTATGACATACACATTATCATCATAGAGAAGTGAAGGACTAGTATATGATGATATATGGAGGTCTTGAAGAGGATAAACAAGTCACTGAATTTCGCAAGAAGTGGAAGGGAGGGCTCTATATTCTGCCTCAAAAGAACTCTTGGAAACTATAGGTTTCTTTTTAGACTTCCAGGAGATTAAAGATTGACCAAGATATATAGAATAATATGTTATGGAGCGTCTTGTGTCAATGAATTCTGCCCAATCAACATTACTGTAGGCTTTTAATTGAAGATTTTTTTTGTTGTTGAGAAAATTTGAAAGTCTAGCGTACCATTGTTGACTTTCCCATTTCAGATCGTAGAGAGAGTGTTGTAGCTTGCATACATGGCCCGGTTTTGCACTAGTAATGCCTGAGGGAATCTTCATGTAAACATCTTCTTGAAGATCGCCATGTAAAAATGCATTGTTTACGTCAAGTTGCTTAAGATGCCAGTTATGTATGGTGGCTAAAGATAAGAGAAGTCAGACAATGATGAGCTTAGAAATTGGAGAAAATATGTTAATGTAGTCACAACCTTCAAGTTGGTTTTCCCCTTTAATAACAAGTGTAGCCTTGTAGTGCTCTAAAGATCCATCAAAGTTGTATTTGATTTTATATCTCCACTTACAACCGATAACATTTTCGTTCGGTGGTAATTCCGTAATGATCCATGTGTTGTTGGCTTCAAGTGCATTGATTTCAACATTCATGACTTTTATCCAACACTCGTGTTTACAAGCTTCTTTGTATGAAGTTAGTTTAATAATAAAGGGTATAGATAAAATGCGTTTTCAAAATGGAGTAGACAAGCGATCATAAGAAACAAAAGATTGTATTGGATAACGAATACCTGGGGCAGTTAATCCTGTTGAAGCAAATGTATTATGAAAGTAATGAAGGTATAAGGGATTTGTCAGTTTCGAGTTGATCGTCGAAGACTGGTACTATTGGTATTATCAGTTCTAATATGATTAGAAGGTTGAGTAATAGTGTTTGGGTTATGATTGTTAAAATTGTCAATATCAAATAATTATTGAGTATTAGAAATGTTAATAGGAAAAGAGGGAAAAGAATGAGTATTATTTGTACTATATTCAGTGTAGGAAAAGTGATTTTCATATAAGACTACGTCCCTTGAAACCTCAAGATTACGAGTTAAGATTATAGACAAGGTATCCCTTAGTATGAGGTTTAAAACCTAAGAAGATACAGGGATTAGAACGAGGTTCAAGCTTTGTGCGATAGGATTTTTGTGTGGCAATGCAACACAAGCAACCAAAAAACACAAAGTTTGGAAATGTCATAAATATTTTCTTGCAATTTTTATATTTTCTAAGAAAGGTGTGGGAATGCAGTTTATTAAATGAGTCACATGAAGAATAGCATAATTCCAAAAACATAAGGGAAGATTAGATTGGAAGAGAAAGACATGTGTAATGTTAAACAAATATTGATGCTTCTGTTCAACAATGTCATTTTACTCTTGTGTTTCCCTATATGAAGTTTGGTGAATAATACCCATGGAAGAGAAGTATTGATTTATAGAAAATTGACAATCATTGTCCGTGTATATCATTTTAATGTGTTTATAAAATTGTTTTTCTATTTGATTTAAAAAAGTAATAATAAGGTTTGGAGTGTTGGATTTGTTGTACATCAAAAAGACCCAAGTATATGTACTATGGTCATCAAGAATGGTAAGGAAAAATCAGTGACCATGCATTGATGGTTTGGAGCAAGAACCTAGGTATCCATATGCAAAAGATAAAAAATGTTTGAAGCAAGAGAATTGCTTAATGAAAAAGGAAGTCTCTTTTGTTTTGCATGGTGACAAGTACTGCAAACAATGTTATATGAAGAAAAGGATAAAAATCTTTCATGATGTTGAATCTTTGACTAGATAAATGTCCTAACCTAAAATGTCAAAGATCAATTGGTTAAATATCATAGTGAAGAGTCACAATATGTGAAAGAGTAACTGCAAATTGTCACTTTTTTAATTATATATGAACCGTTGTTAGCCTCAACTATACCAATTGTCGCTTTGCTGTTCATGTTCTGGATAATACAAGATTTAGAACAAAATGTGAGTTGGTAGTTGAGGTAAGATAATAACTTAAAAATAGAGATTAAATTAAAACTGAAGTCGAGTATATAAAACATCTGTTAAATAAAATTTATCAGAAAATTTTACTATACCAGAATGAGTGGTAAGAACACTTTGCTCTGTAGGAAGCTTTACAGTCATTGGTTTAAAATTATTATAGGATAGAAAATTTGTTAATGAAGAAGAAACATGATCTGTGGCACCATAGTCTATGTCCAAGAAAATCTGTAAATTTCTTTATTATGAGAAAAGTAGTGTTTACTTGGAGGAAAGGATGGTTGATTATTGCAAGGAGAAATTGACCCAACTTGATTGACATGCGCTGCAAAATTATTGTTATTTGGGTTTTGTTGAATTAAAGCTAGCAACGCTTGATATTGTTGAGGAGAAAAATGTACTGATTGTGTTTCAGAATTTCCTTTCTAATCATTATTGATTCCTTCTTTTGAGATAGTATTGTTTATTATTGAAGTTTTACTATTGTGAAGCCAGTAACCGAGAGGAAACCCATGTTTTCGAAAACAAATATATATTGTGTGACCCATTCTTACTCAATGAGTACATATCTTGCAACTTGAGGGATTCTTGTATTTTTTGTTTTCATTATTAGTTAGGTAACCATGCTTACGAAAACATATGTTTTTGGTATATCCAGATTTTCCATAGTGATTGCATTTGATGGGAGAAACAGAAATATTAATGTTAGCAATATTATTATCTATGTTTGGTATAAAGTTATTATCTACGAGCTGACATTCTTGTTATTCAACATATTAGAAGATCTAGGAGATATGTAACATTGAATCCATGAAAAGAACATGAGACTTGATGTTTTCATATTGAACGTTGAGACCTCTTAAGAATTGCATGATCTGATATTCACGTTTTCTTTGTGAAATTATGGAATGACAACATAGATACATTTTGTTATACATGTGCATTTAGGGTTAGGCTTGAAATTATCCAATTCATCCCAAAGAATCCCCAGCTTAGTGAAGAATTATGTGACGGTTAAATCACCTTGTTTGATGGAGGAAGCTTCCATTTTCAACTTGGAGATTTGAACAAGGTCACCTTGTGAGTATCTAAACTTAAGATCAATCCATATTTCATTGGCTTTGTCCATCCAAAGAATACTTTGATGAATTTGTGATGAAATGCATGATCCAGGAGACAACCATGTTGTTGCAACATTTCCATGCAAGATAGGTAGGATCATCTTTAAGTGGTTCAAGAGTGTGCCTCTATCCACAAATTCAACTTTGTTTTTGACACTAAGGGTAGTGATCATTGATCTTTTTCAAGAACCGTAATTGCAAAAATCAAGAAGGGGAAATACAAGAATTATGGCAGGATTTTCACGCGGATGCAAATACAAGAAACTTTGAATGGGAGGAATGTGTTCATCTTCTTCTGTCATTCTTTGAATATGTATGAAGAGAAAAAAAGAAAGAATGAAAAAAACGAAACTAGGTGGAAACATGACAAAGCTCTTCAATATGATACCATAATAAGAATCTTAATCTTGTGGGAGATATATTGTAGTATTCATAAATAGGCATGAAAGAAGGAAGAAGAATGGTGCAAGAAATGTGCGGAAAGAAAAAATGTAGAGAAAGCAAAAAAAGAGAAAAAGGTTTTTTAGTTAAATTGTGTAAAAGTGAAGTAAGAACATACACCCTACATACCCTACATGCACTTTATTTATACAAAAGATTAGAAAGAGACGTTGTCGGTTTAGTGATTAAAATATAATGAATCTAATGATATAATGTAAAGGTGTAGATGGTGGACTCACTAGGTTATCAATAAAATGTGATTAAAGGTTGCAATTTTTGTATATTGGATAAAGAGTTAAGATAGACATTACAAAAAAAAAATTATTACCCATGAAATATTTCCCACGGAATTTTTTTTGTGGAAAAAAAATTAATTACCCATTGAATATTTCCCACAAATTTATTTTTATGGAAATTTTTTATAAATTTATGAAAAAATTTCCCATGAATTTGTTTGTGGGAAATTTCCCATAGATTTTTTTTGAGAAATTTCCTACTAACCTTTTACCTACAAATTTGTGGTGGTAGGAAATTTGTGGGTAAAAAGTTAGTAGGAAATTTTCCATAAAAAATCCATGGGAAATTTCCCACAAACAAATCCATGGAAAATTTTTCACAAACAAATCCATGAGAAACTTTTTCATAAACAAATTTATAAAAAATTTCCCACACATAAATGTATGAAAAATTTTCATAAAAATAAATTTATGAGAAATATTTAATGGATAATTAATTTTTTTTTCACAAAAAAATTCTGTAGAAAATATTTCATAAGTAATAAATTTTTTTTATAATGAGATGTCTACTAATAATTTTTGATCAAGTCTTCACTTTTGATCTCATAATATGTATAACCTTGTCAATTAATAAAATTTTAAACAAAATTATAATTAAGTTAATAACAAATTATAATTTATAAATTATGTTCTATTATAAATTTATATTCATCTAAATTTTTATTTAGTTACAAAAATTAATTTTTTTCAATTAATATTCATTTGGGTTTTGGAACTTAAGCAAAAATTAATTACTACAAATTAAGTATAATAATAACAAAAATAAACCCACCAAATTCTTAAACATCTATCAAGAATAATATAAATAAAAAGAATAAATGAGAGATATGGATTCTCATTAAATTCTCTTTAACATTGTTAAACAACCTGAGAAGTACTATTCCATTGTGGAATAAAGAGTGTCAAATAACCAAAAACTGAGAAAATCTTGAAAGAAAGTATATGAGAGAAATGTTAAATTATTTAAAGTATCACGTTCCAACCAATTCCAATAAATACATATTAATAATGAAATTTAAGACACCATAAGAACAATTTTTTATAACAGATTTTTAATTATTTGTGTAAGAATAAGTTAGAGCCTATAGGAGTTATTACGAAGAAAGATCAAACATCTAGAGAGGAGAGGAAGAAAAGTTAATTATACAAACTCAAATGAGAATTCAAATTAAGGAAAAAAAGAAAGAAAAGAAAAAGGTGAAGGTGAGTTGGAAAACTGAATACATGGAACTCCCTCACTCACTCACCCTAAACACTAACCAAATTAATCCTGCATGTATACAAAAGAAAGGTCATAATAACAATATTATCATTCCAATTGAAAAAAAAATATTACATTCAAACGACCCAATTGGTTAGAAACAAAACTACCAAATCAAGGAAAAAGCCTCAACACGCATGCACGTGCTGCCACGTGCCAATCTTCCCTGGACTTGTTCTTTCCTGGTTGATCCATGTGTGTTGTGTGTGTACGTGTGTAACTAGCGACGCCCGTGTGGGTTTCCATCGAACAAATCGTCAATATAAGTCTCTATATCCTCAGCTTGGTACTTTATATACTTCTCAGTTTGTCTTCCCGGGTCCAAATACTGTGAAAATCTCCCCAAGAAAGATCTATATGCAGGAATCACCAGAGCAGAGATCGAAACCCTAAGTTCCGATTGAAGCTGTTCATCGCTCACCACCCACATGCTCTGTGTCTTGTGGATCTCCTCAAAAGCTGCGTTGAATCCCTTGAACCGCTCCTTTAGCACCGGTTTCTGCACCTTCCCGTGATCCCCCAACCCTTTAAGGCTCAGAAAACTCAGAATCTTGCTCCATGTTTCCACTTGGTAGTTCTTGTGGTAAGTCCTTAACTCCGTCGATCTCTTACGGCACCATGTTTCCCCCATCACTTCGTAGATCTCCGCAGAACCTTTTATCTTCTGCACTATGTACCTTCCATTGTTCATCATGAAAATGCAGCTTAACGCAACCTCCTTGTACAACTTTGCCTTCCCCTCTAGATTCGAGTCCAGAAGCTCCATCACCCTCATTAATTGTGCTGCAAATGGCGTCACCTCCTCTTTCGGTCTGTCATGGCACTTATATCTGCCCTCCTCCATTTCATTGCGAGGCCTGCTCGTTGAATCCGCACGCTCGATTTTTGAATGCTCTTTGAAAACTTCCTCCAAAGTGTCTTTATACTCACACGCTAGCCTTAGGTAGTTCATGATGTAGCGTGTCAGAGGATGCACCGCGCCGCCGGCCACCGGAGTTCTCCCGACATCCGATTTAATCGAGTTCTCCAGGTCGCAGAATATCAACACCGCTGCCTCGCCGAGACGACATTTTGCTGATGTTGTCTCGGTCGTGATTTCCCAAATTATGTCACTCGGGAAGATGTTCTCCATTATCGGAATCGCGTCTCGTAGAGTCTCATACATGTCCAATAGTTTGAAGAGTTTTTCTCCGGCGCGCTTTGTCATGGCAATGCTCTCCCCAAAATTAAGCAGTTGAAGGACAATTGAGCGCTTGAAGTGACCCATGAGGATCTTCACGGTGTCTGTCCTGTCGGCGAACACAGTTTCCGCCAGCTTTCGCTCGCCGGGGAACCATACAGAGGTGCATTCCTTCCACGTGTTGATCCACGTCGGGATTTCGCGCTCCAGTGGCTCCCATTGCATTCTTTGCATCTCGTCTATGCTGAGCTTCTCGTACCCTAGAATCTTTTGCATCCCATCCTCCAACGCATGCTTCCGCGAGAGTGCGTAAACTTGGCAACACTCGTTTTCATAACCTCCTGCTATCATTTCCTTCGCAATTTTGCTCAGATTCGTTATGGTTTCCTCTAAGAAACCTGGGAATTCCGGTTCCGTTTCTTCAGGTTGTTCGGACTCCGTCGAGTCCGCCACCTGTTGTTTCCCCTTCGACTCTTGTTTGTGTGGGTTTCTAGATTCTTCCATCATTGCGCGGAACTCGTCTTCCAAAAACGACATCACCCGCTGCTGAATCATGTCGATGCTGTTGATCACGAAGTCCATTTTGTCCTTCTTATCCTGCTTGTCCTCCTGTTCTTCCTCTACGTGAGTCTGAGAGTTCTCTATGAAATGCTTCAACAGCTTCGAAATGCGATTCACGCATTCCAAAAGCAAGGAATCCTCTTCAACTGATTCTCCCCATTTCGTTTCACCTGTGTCGTACTTTGCTATCTTCTGCTCCATCAGATGCAAGAAAATGGGCATGAAATTAGGGATTTCCAATGTGGATTCTTTGGCATCGGCATTTTGTTCTAATGTCACGAAAAATTGATCAATGTCTTCTACAACCTTCTCGAGGTTCGGAACCGGAGATTCCGGTTGAGCCTCATCGATTTTTTCTTGTTCTTCCTCCTCCTTTTTCTCCTCCACCTCCTCCTCCTCCTTGGATTTTTCCTCTCCTGGAACTTGTTCTGAATCCGTGGCCTTTTCAGTTTCACCGTCGGGGTTGGCGTCAGGGTTGGTGTCAGGGTTGGCGTCAGGGTTGGCGTCGGGGTTGGCGCCGGGATTGGCGTCGGGGTTGACGTCGGGATTGGCGTTGGGGTTGGTGTCGGGGTTGGCATCGGGTTTGTCTTCAGATTCCACCACCGGCGCGTGAGAAGTGTCGCCTGTGTTGATGTCCTCCTCTTTGGGAGAGAAACTGCCAGAATTCTCGGTGAGATTCTTCTCCATTGTGATTGTTGCGATTAAGTGTTAATTGGTTTCCGTAAGAGAAAACAAAAAACGAAAATAAGGTGTTTCAGAATGATAAATGATGCAAAGATAACATTGGAGAATTATCCGCTCTGTGTTTTTGTTTTTTTAATTTTCATTATCCTTAATTACTTTGTTTTTGGTTTTGATGGTTATTAACCTGTTATTTGTTTAGGTTCTTTTCTTTTTCTTTTTTTCTTTAAGCTTGTTTTCTAAAAAAAAATTCAAGGTTGAGAGTTGAAAAGGTCGTGCCTGTTCATGTGTGAAGGGGAGAGAGAGAAAACGAATGGACAGAAAAAAGTGGCAAATATGTGGGTTTGACCATTGACCCTCATTTTCCTTTGCTCAATCTCACTTAGACGTAGATGTAATTATTACTATTGTTGTCCTCTTTTCACTGATGGAGGAGAATTTCATTCCCATTTTGTTTTTCTAGGTCATCTAAATGTTTTAAAATATAAATATTTTATTTTAAAAAGTATTTATTATACAATAAAAGTAATATAAAATATTTAACTCCATAAATTTCTTGTTATCATTATGCATAGATAGATACGCAATAAAAAATTTCACTGTATGTATAAACTAACAGTTTAAAGATAAAAATACAGAAGTAAAAATATCAATTTAATCATATTATATATATATATATATATATATATATTACAAAATTCATATTTGGAAAGGAATGTGAGTAACAAAATCAAAATATCTTTCTTATAAAATTACGTTTTTTTTGTAAATAATTTATATGTTTGGATAAGTTTTTCCATAACTTCTTTATAAAAGATTACAAATGAGAAAAAGAAAATGAAATTAACTTTCCTTTAATTAAAATGAATATTTTGAAATCATAAAGGAAGCATAACTTCAAACTAAATTTTTTTTTTTTTTTTAATTTTGATCTTGTTAACATCATCATCAAAGATCCTGAACATACAGAATATAGATATTCTCCTCCCAATATAGTACATTCCACATTCAAAATTTCATTAATTCAAATCCTAGATCACTTAAATAACCGCTACCACTTAGAATTTTATTTTTTTTTAATTTGGAAAAGTTGGATGCTGAATTCTCTTATTAAATCAATTTATTGTCAAAAACAAATCAAATAGAACATTCCCAAAAAAATAAAAACCTTGATTTTCGGAAATATCCTGAAAAGTAATTCAAGCCTGAGAATCAAATAATCTAAACTTCATATTTCCAGAAACCATGATAGTTCCCCATATATAATGCAATTTTAAGACATATTTCATATGATACTTTCATATCTCTCAACCTTCTCAAATAATATGTTAAAGAATTGGTTTATGCAGTATCATGCAAATGTGATTCCCAAAGACAAATTGAGACTTGAAAAAGCTAATAATATTTATATAAATCATAAAATAAATTCAACAGCTTCAAAAATGAAACAAATATTTATTTACTTATCATTTCAACTGTGAATTTCTGGTTTCAGAAGTTGAATAACTGGTCTAACCATATATACAATGATCCATAGAATAGGAAAGTTGAATGTTACAAGCTGCTGGAAGATGTACCAAATTATCAGAATCAAAGTGTAAATATGATGCAGAATGTGACAGACAATTACAGAGATTTTGTATAGCTTGATCATTGTTGGCTCTTTGAAATGCCAGTCTTGCTCCATCACAGCAATGAGGAGTTGGATTTGGTGGTGAACCAATGACCAAACAAGGCACACATTGGAAAAGTAATGGTTCAAAGCCATTGCATGTATCTGGAACTTGAGCTGTAGTGAATGTTGTTACTGCCAAACCATAAGCCATAGCAAGCACCACAAGACCCAACACTTTCTTCTCCTCCATCTTCTCTCCAATTTTTCTGACCTGGTTTTCAGTTTTATGATGCTGTCTTCAACCATTTGTAGCAGCATAGCATTATTTATATAGACTTAATATTGAGATTCAGAATAATATCTTCTTATATTCTTTATAAGCTAAATACTAAATATATTTTTAATCAACAAAAATAATTAATAAAAAATTTAACTATAAATAAAAAATTATTATTACAAAAATTAATACTTACTAAGTATACATAGAAATATACAAGCAAAGTTTATTGTTTCTATTTTAGCTACTTTAAAATATGATTTATGAACATTATGGCATATTAAAGTTGGACATATAATTAGTATTACATGTATGTATTTAACCCAGAACAATATTATTTTTACATTTATTAAATATTATATATAATTAAAACTACACGCAAACATAATATTAAATAATGTACGTATTTATATTTATTATTATTATTATTATTATTATCAAATAATTATTAAAGGAAACTAATAATTAAGTATCTACTTATGCTTTGCAATAACTTTAAATTATTTTTTCCATTATATTATAACTTTCTTTACGTGGTAAATATTAAATATATTGTTTATTAAAAAATTAAGAAAAACTTAGTATCAAAATAATATTAATTATCTAAAAATTAAATACCAAAATAATAAGGATATAAATAGAAATATACATGAAAAATTTATTATTATTTTTAAAAAAGTATTTCATAGAAAAAAAATTAACATTTCTTTATTTTTATACATTGTTAGTGTAAAAATGTTTACATTATCAACCAATTAGAAATTATGCATGCAATAGGGTGATTATTTTTAAATTAGGCGAGGTAAATTTGGAGAGATGGTAAAAGACTATTTCAACATAAAGTGTTCTTGCCAATTTTGAAACATTATGTATGAACATGGCCACTTATTAAACATAATGTATAATTAGTGATATACAATTAGTATTACAAACATTATGTAGTTAATGTACGTATTTAACAAATAAAATAATACTTCTGTTTATTTTTAAGTGTAATTTATAAGCACAGAATTTTACAAAATTTTTAGATAAGTAGAGTTATATTTTTTTCTTAAATAATAAAGATATTTTTTTAAGATTAAATTGTTAATTTTCGGAATAATTAATAATACAATGACAGATAGGAGAATATAAATTATTCTTAAAGGGTTGAGTAGTGTTCTAAGACAACCTTTAATCTCTCGTGCTATCTTTTGTTTTACTTAGTTTTTTAAAAAGGAGGTGTGCTGGAATTATATTTCGACGTTCATGTCAACAAGTAGTATAAACATAATTTAGTATATGAGTAGAGATGATAAAATATCTTAATATATTTTCTATTTATAATATATTTTGATAATTGATTACCTTAATGTATCTAAACTAACATATTCTCTAAGTGATACGTGACATTTTTAACAGGTTTTATGTGGAGATCGTGTTGTTTGATGAGTTAAAGTAATATCAGATTTGGACTCATTATCGCGGGTTAGGAATAGCATCAAATACTTATCGGTTGTAACTGAGAGTACTTCGGTCCTTATGGATCAAGTACTTAACGAAATTATATTGGCTGACATGCTTGTATAATGTTCGATATTTATCTATATTCGACGAATATGATAGTTACATGATATATAATAAAAATAATGAAGACAAAAAAAAGAGAGATGAAAGAAGAAGATAAAAGATATAGAAAACATAAACCTAATATCTGTTATTCAATAGAATAATAGTTGGTACAAACAATATATATATATATAACAAATGAAATTTATCAATCCAATATACAAGTTGTCCTAATTATGAAATTTTGAAAGTTGAAATGACGTATAAAATAAAAATAATATCCACAATTTACGAAAATTGAATTGATATAGTAATGATATCGATCACAGTTTGATAATTTTAATCAAAAAATCTTTTTTGTGTATTATATTTTTTATTGCTTATGCATTTTTATTTATTTATTTTCTTATTGTTGATCTTGTAACAATATAAGCACATAGTATATTCTATGTGTCCATTTGAAATTTTTTTATTTTCTTAAATATTAGTATTTAGAAAATTAAAAATTTATATGGCGAACAAAATCTATCATTAATATAACGTAATGTTTTGATGGAGGCTAACCCACAATGTGTCGAGCTAGGTATAAATAAAAGAGGCACTTTATAGATCTTATTCGCGATAGAAAGTCTCGATTAAGTTATGTTAATATTACAATGCTTATAATATTTGTAGCGAGAAAAAGTCATGTGACTAACTCAGATACACCCACAAATGCTTATGCAGAATCATGCAAATGTGATCGACTTAAAATGATTAATATTATTCATAAATCATAGAATAGATTCAACAGTTTCAAAAAGAAACAAATATTTATTCACTTATCAAATTCAAATGTGAATTTATGCTTCCACAGGTTGAATAACTAGTCTAACCATTTATGCAATGATCCATAGAAAAGGAAAGTTGAATGTTGCAGGCTGCTGGAAGTTGAACCAGATTCTGAGGAAGAAACAGTAAATATGGTCCTGCATCAACAAGACAACTGCAAAGATTTTTTATAGCTTGAGGATTGTTAGCTCTTTGATATGCAACTCTTGCTCCATCACAGCAATGAGGAGTTGGAGGATCCAATCCTGAACCAACCAAATAAGACACACATTGGAAAAGTAATGGTTCATATCCATTGCATGTTTGAGGAACTTGAGCCCTTGTCAGTGTTGTTTCTGCAAAACCATAAACCATAACAAGAACCACAATAGCCAATACTTTCTTCTCTCCCATCTTCTCTTTTGATATTCTGATCTTCTGTTCAACCATTTCTGTCATAGCATTACTTATATACCACTTAATCTTGAGATTTCGAATGATTTCAAATCCTTTTTCATCATCTTTTGTATGGTAAATCTTAAAGATGATATATAATTAATTATATTACTGATAAAAATTAGTATTAGATACATGTATGTCATTAACACTCAACAATATTAAACATTAAATATAATTAAAATTACACACTAACATGTGTGTATTTATTATTATTCTTTGAAGTTGGATTTGTGTCTACCCAATCATTTGTGGTACAAATATTTAAAATCAATATCAAATACTTATTAAAGGAAACTAATGATTAAATATCTACCTATGTTTTGGAATAACTTTAATATAATTTTTCTATTATCTTATAACTTTCTTTGCATGGTAAATATTAAATATTTTTTTATTCACTAATTAATAAAAAAAATAGTATTAAAATAAAATTAATTATTTCAAAATTTAATACCAAAATAATATACATATACATGGATGAATTATAATTACTTTTTTCATGGAAAACATTTAAACTTTTTTTAATTTTATGCTTGTGTTAATGTAAAAATATTTACATTATCAACCTTCAATAGGGTGATTATTTTTTAATTAGGCAAGGTAAATTGGAGTGAGATGATAAAAAAACTATTTTAACATGAAACAGTCTTACCAATTTAAAAGATTATTTATGAACATTGTAACTTTTTAAACATAACCATAATTAGTGATATACAGTTAGTATTACATACATGTAGGGAGTTAATGTATGTATTTAACACTTAAAATAATATTTCTATTTCTTTTTAAATGTAGCTTTAAGATTATTTTATTAAAATTAAAAATATTATAATATTTTATTACAGTAAAATATTTATAATTTTTTAATTTATCATTCTCATTTTTATAAATAATAATAAAAAAAGTAAAATTAAAATTATAAATTATAAAAAAGTTAGTTTAATATAATATTAAACTCTGAAAATAATAATTAAATAAATAAATCTTTAAGCTTTGAAAGTTAAAAAGAAATAAAGGAAGTACATTTTTATATTTATTAAATGTTATACATAATTAATATTATGCAGAGATGCAATATATAAATAAATTAAATAATATTAATAAATATATATTTCTATTTTTTTTTATATATATTTTCTATTGATTTTAAATATAATATATAAGAGATGTATTCAACCAAGAATATCTTATGTATAATTAATCAATGAGTAAATGATTTAATTTTAAACGAGTAGATAGAAATTATTATTTTTATTAAAAAAATCTGACTGGGTGGTTACAAGAGCACTTCTAATTTCATAAAATATTTACCGAATAAATAATTAAAAGATATTATAAAAGAATATTCTAATAATTATATATTAATTATGTGTAGATAAGAAACTCTGTCCTACAAATAATCAAAACATGATAATTTTGAAAATAAGAAACACAGTTTTTTTTTTAATAGAAGATTTGTTATTAATAAAATTGATTGACACTCCATATCAATAATATGGTAAAAGAAAAACAAAAATCAAAACAGGTAAAATATATATTTATAAAGATTAACAGATAATTTAAAATATTCAGTAAAAAAATTGAAATGTTACATTGATTCAAAACTTAACGTTAATATGTTAGTGTGTCCTTCTAAAACGAAAATAAATTGTTGGTAAAATATATATATATATATATATATATATATATATATATATATATCGACGTATTATCTATTATTATTATAAAATATTTTTTTTATAAAAATAAATTTAAATTTATGATAAAACAAGGTATATATATTATTTTTAATTTGAAATTTGATTATCAGTTTTATTTTCTTAATTTTGAATTATTTTTATTATTTGAAACATTATTATAAAGAAACGTTAAGTCAATCCTAGTAAACCTTATACCTTAATTTAATAAGGGAAAAAGGTATAAAATATTATTTTTTTCTCATCATTCCCATATTTTTTTTTAAAAAAAATTTTCACCTTCACCCTTACTAATCTCTCATTACATATTTCTAATTTCTCTAAAATTTTCTTAATTTCATTAAAAGAATGTTTATTTATCCTTCATCCGTTTAGAAATCGCAAGATTCTAAAAATTAGATATCGACAAAAGGAACATTTTGCACCAATTGAAATCATTATTTAGGTAAGTTTTAGAATTCCTAAAATTTTAGGGTTCTTAGTGAATCTTGAATTAGGGATTCAAGTTTTTAATAGGATCTTGGAGATTCTTGGTTTAATTTTATAGTAATTTATATGATTTTATGATTAGGTTCTTTTAGAATTCTGTAGAACCTTGAAATTATCTTGGAACTTGAATATTAAGACTTGAATTAGAGGTAAGGGAAATTAATTAACGATATTGTAGGCCAAGTGTTTGATGAAATGTTCTTGGGTGTTTAAAAGTGTGATTTGTAAGGATTCAGTGTGAGTTAATTATAGTGACGCAATGACTTAAGTAGTGAAGAGTGAAAGTGTTTGGTAAAATTTTAAAATGACTATAAATAGAAAAATTAAACCTTTCAACCTTCATTATTTCAAAAATCACTATCTCTCTAAAACTCCTTTCTTTCTAAACTCTTTAGCTTTTCTTCCCCCTCCTTCATCTCTTTCAAGATCCAAGTATAGCATTGTGAAGCTCTTGAGGAGTAAAACCTTTTGGACCGGTTGAAATCTTAATTTTGGTAAATTTCGGTGTTCTATTTTGCAATAAGAGTTAGGGTTGGTGACTATTTTTGAGTGTTTTGAACCTCCTTGCATGTGCTTATTCTTGTTGCCATTTGGTTCTATGTTAGGTTCGGTTTGTAGTGATGTTTTTGGTTTGATGATCAGACCCTTGGAGAGCAATCTAAAGCCCTTAGAGGAGGTAGTAGTATACTATTTTAAGAACCCTTAAGATAAGGAAAGTTAGTTTTTTTTAGGAATTAGTTAGATTTTGGAATAAATGTTGGATTTGGAACAAATTAGTCTAGTTATGACTATTAATTGTCCAATTTGATGATTACAATTTGCTGTTTTGGTGCCTAAATCTGGGGTTTTTCGTTTCTGTGATGTTTTCCCTCTTAAGTGTTGTTGTGTGTGTGTACAATTGGAATTGGCATTGCTTGAGGTATCAAACTTGATGATTTTATGAAATTGTTTGGTTTGATGAAGTGTTGTGCGTTTTGAGTGTTTGGGTTATGATTTTGGAAGTGACACTAAGTTTTGGTATGCTTATGAGTGGATGAATTTGTGTTGAAATGTGTATGTGTGGAACTTATTATGTAGGAAGGTAAACCAAAGTTTTAGACCCAAACCTTGTGGAATGATGTTGTATTAGATGATTTTGAACCAAGGGTGTAAACCTTGTTTAAGAACCTTAATTTGGATTTAGGACTAAGCTATCTTTTTTGCATAATGAGTTTCTGTATAAGATCCGTTGAGCGCCTCTGAAATTCGCTGAGCGGCTTTGGTGTCAAGGATTAAGGATGCTCTCGGATTTTAATTTGCTGAGCAAAGCGAAATCCGTTGAGCGGATTTTGCTGCGTTGGGAGCATTAACACCACGCTGAGTGGAATTCTCCCAGTTTTGGGACTACTCTCTATACCCAATCAGTTGAGTGAAATTGAGTTTTGTTGAGTGGATTATCCGCTAAGTGGAATTTGGGACTCAGTGAGCGAATTTTCTATTCCAAAAGAAGGTAATTAAAGTGAGATTGGAGTATGGTGTGTTGAATAATGATCTAAGAATGATGAGTATGAAAAATGGGCATGAGGCCGTGAAATTCTTATTGAGAAGAGGTGGGTTTTATAAATGGAATGTGACATGTATTAGCTTAGTGTGTATGGATCTAGGGATATGATATAAGGTATCAAGACCTCAATGTGGATCAAAGTTATATAGATTGAGACCACATGTAGTGAGAGGTTGATGGAGGTTTTGCCAATTACTTTGAAAAGACAACTAGATGGAACTACCCTGATGTGGTGTTAGCTATGAGTAGCGTGATAATGACGCTGAGGTGAAACAAACTCAATTAGTCAGTTATGATAAGACTCGTGGTTCTATTTTAATACATCAAGTGCTAGCCTTAGATATCCAAGATCCATACAGTCTTCCGAAAGGCATTAGTCTTATTTGTGATGTGTGAATTTTATCATTGTAAAGTTTTAGGTAGGTCTGTACACTTTGACATGCATGTATTGAATATCTTGAATAGTTTATTAATCCTCATATGTTCTTTTATATCACTAGCTTACCCTACTTGTTGTGTTCTGTATGTTTGACTACTATGATCATGTACTTTACACGGGAGCAAGTGTCAAGTCTAGAGAGGGTCCATCAGTTGGAAGACAGTAGATTAGAGTTGATGTATTATAATTTAAGGTTATGTGACCTCTATTTTGGGCCTTATTTGAATATTATTAGGCAATGTAATTGAACTAGTCATTTAAATATTGAGACCTTATGGACTACATTAATATAAACTAGCATTTTGGGTTTATTACATGATTGGTGAGAAATTAGTATTTTCTTGAGATTATATAATGAATAATTGGATAGTATTGCATCAAATATGTTTAATGTACTAAGATTTCAAATGTGAGATGAAGATTAGGTATGAAATTATGGATTTTCGAGGTTTCTTGCGTGATAGGTAAGGACTCTCGCTCGAGTGAGCTATTTTCGCTTGAGTGACGACCCTTTGATATGCTCTTTACATTTCTTTCTCTTGAGCGATGAAATTCTCGCTTGAGAAAAAAATATTCCTATAGTTCTCAGGACTATTTTTGTTTAAGCGACGAGTTTCTTCGCTTGAGCGAGAAGCGCTAGATTTGAAACATTACTCTTGAAATTATTTTTACTTGAGCGAAAATATCTCACTTGAGCGAAAATATCTCACTTGAGCGGGACTACCCTATGCTTAGAAAATAATGTAAGTTGTAAAATGAATTAAAAAAGTTTATATATATGGATTATGATGGAATATGATGCAATATTATTATATATTTGAATTGTTGATTATGTGTTGTGAAATGAGGTATTACATGTTATGGAAATGAGATTATGGTTAATCATTAAGGTTATATACTTGTGAAAAAAGTATTAGGTGATATTATTCAAGTTATTGAGATAAGATTTGTGGATTTGATACATTTGTGAAATTTATGGAATATAATGTCACTATGTATGTATTGAATTGTTAAATTTAAATATATTTGACTTGTGGTAAATTGCAAAATGTGATTGGTGAAGATCATGTGAATTATAATTGTGAATTGTGACTAAGGTCATGAAAATCAGTGGAAATTCATGGTAGTGATGCCATGTGATTGTGAGGTAGTGGTGTTAAGGAAATTGTGATACTAGGGAGCCAATGAAAATGGAAATGACGGTGAATCTAATGAGACTTGTTTGTATGTTGTTATGGTTATGGAATGACTGTGTGTTGTTTTTGTATAAGTCAGATAGTTATCATGAAGTACTATTTAGTATACCTTTAGTGTACATATAGAAATTTAAAGATGTCAGATAAGGTATCCAGACTTTAATGATATTCTAGTCACTAGACAAGAGTATCATTTGGTAAGAAGTCAATGGAGATTTCTACTACACTTATCATTAGGTGAATTGAGTCATCAGTTCTTTTATGTGTGTATGTGGAGAATCACCTTAACGTGAAAATGCCAGAATGAGAATAGGTCAGAGAATCTAGAGGTCAAAACGATTCTTAGGGTTGGTCTATGACTTGGTAACTAGGAAGCATAATCAGGTGTTAACTTAAGGGGTTAAGAATATAATTTTCTAAAAGAGTTTTTTTAGAATATTAGATGCATATGAATGAGTGACTATGATGAATGTTTGTGATTGAATATGATTATGATAATTTGAAAATTTGGATATAATTGAGTGACTATGATGATGAAATTATGGATTGTATATTATCATGTTTGATTTTGTTTACATTAGTTTATCCTTGAAATTGTTTGTGTTGTAGTTTTATTAATATTATGATGAT
This sequence comes from Macrotyloma uniflorum, assembly GCA_016859785.1. Lineage (NCBI taxonomy): Eukaryota > Viridiplantae > Streptophyta > Magnoliopsida > Fabales > Fabaceae > Macrotyloma > Macrotyloma uniflorum. Next base: position 597,483 of record BDMB01000071.1, on the reverse strand, counting down.
TGTTTCTTAACATAGGAGCATATAACAATGTAGATAAAGCTAAGTAATAGCTTCTGTTTCAATGAGAGGAAGATTTTAATTTGTAATTTTGCTCTAAATTTTGAAAATTTTTTGTTGTAATATGATTTGGGAAAATATTTAAGTTTTCATGTTATGGACTTAATTAATTTACTATGGATATGGTATGACTATCTATTATGCATTTTGAGATATCTTTGAGAGTAATAAAAATACATAAATAGATTTTTATTATATTATAAATACAAAATATGTATTTTGAGTTCTGTGTAATAAATACAATTATCGCATTTTGTCAATAGATAAAAAATAGGATAAGTCATATATTCAAGTTATAATATATTTAAAACAATTATCATGTAAAATAAATTCACACAATTTATATGTATAATATAAATACTTTTCAGTAATAGTATTATATCAAATATGACTAGCGTGCAACCACACCATCCTACACATAAGATAGCACTAATAGCTCTCTCGCCCAACCGAATATATTTCTTTGCATAATTCTTTATAAAAAAATTTAAAACATATTTAAGTTCATTAAATAATTTAAATATTTATAATGTAGAATAATTTTATATTATAATTAGCTATAACATATATAATAAATTTATTAATTTTTTATGATCATCATAATAATTATCCTAGAGACATAGTTATCTTATTTTATTTTTTCTAAATTGCACTTACTTAGATTATGCTTTTAATAATAGCTCATATTTTTAATAAAATAAAATTCAATTTCTTTTTATTTCTAAACAAACATGCACCAAGTTTTAATAAATGAAATTTACTTTTTTTATATTTTTAATAAAATGATGTTCATTTCTTTTGTTTATTTCAAAACATTATATTGATTAAAATTTAAATAAAAAAATTAAGATTAAAGAATTTTATTTCTAGTATATATATATACATATATAATTTATTAAAATTATAAGAGAGATAAGTATATATTTTGAAATTAGAAGAAATATAAATATAATTTAATATAATTCTATGGAAAATAATTGTAATTTTATTTATTGAGTAACTATACATTAAACATTTTTTTACTATAATTATACATTAAACTTAAACTCTTATATTTATAATACAGACAAATTAAATTCAATATAAATGCCTGAAATATGTGAAAATATGTAATGGAAAATAGCCCAACCTACAACATCGGTTTATTGTGATTTGTTTTCCGGCGACATTGAAACGTTCTCTCTCTCCAGGAAACTGTAGAAAGCCACTGTCGCCGTCGCCTCCATGGAAGGAGGTGGAGGAACGCTGACGGAGATTCACCAATCCGCGAAGAAGCTTCTGCTTAGGTGTCGTGATGGCCTTGAACGTCTCGAACGCTTGGAGTACTCTGCCGCCGCCGGCAGCGGCGCCGACACGGAGCTTTCTTTCGCCGTGAAGAAGGATATCACTCAAGTCCAATCCCTCTGCGTCGAGATGGACCGTCTCTGGCGATCTGTTGCTGCAAAACCTCAACGCGATCTCTGGAAAAGGTGAACGATTCGGATCCCGATCTCGTTGAATCGCTTGTTTTTATAAGGATAATTGTGTGTTTCTGAGGAAGTTGCTTCGATGATGCTGTGCGTGTTGTTTCGCGCTGTTTTTGTTGGATTTCGGGATTGCGCTTTTTGAATTGTTGAAGAATGCTGACAATTTCATATTTGCTTCGACGATTTTGTGCATGATGTCTTGCGTTGTGATTATTCAAGATCGGAAATGCGGCTTTTGAATTGTGGAAGAATGATGAATTTCATATCTATTTCTGATGGTATTGCTACGGTGATTTTGTGCACGTTGATTCGCTGATTCGCGTTGTGATTATTGGAGTTCGGAATTGCTCCTTTTGAATTGTGGAAGAATGATGACAATTTTGTGTTTGAAATGAATCGAATGAGTAATTCAAATTCAATGCATAATACTGTTATTATGTTCTTTGGAAGATGGAATGGAAAATTGCGAGGGATTATAGATTCTTGATGATTCGAAATGTATGAGCGATGTTGTAAGCGTTCTGTGTGCTTTAACGGAAATTCGGTGTTTGATGTGGTTGATTAATTTTATTGGGTTTTGAATGTGTGTTTTTTCATGTTAGGAGGTTCAGGAAATTTTGTTTTATGCTGCTTCGTTTCTGTTTCAGAATTAGTTTTTAGCATTGTTTTTGCTTTATTATTTTTAAGAATTAATATAGTGGATTTCAGTTTGTTATTGCAATCTGTGATTTTACTGTAAATTCTGGAATCTGCACTCAAAGCTAGACTTTGCAAATGTTGTTAGCTGATCTATGCATGTTTTTATTAGTTCTGTATTGGGTATCTTAATCAAGCAGAAAGTTTTATTTATTTATGGTTTACAAGGACGAGCACTTTTGGGGAAGGAAAATCATTAGTCTGTAAATTTATTTAGATATGCTACCAATTAGGACTTGTCAATTTTTATCGTTGTCAGAAATATGAAGAACCTAAATGAAGTTTGTGCAATGTTTCTTAGCTTTTACCTCAATTTCTTCGTTCTGTTCCAACAGTATTCAATGAGCACCAACAATAGCTACATAAATTTGTTTTTATCTTCGTTGAAATTCTAAACAACCGGTCTCCTTTCCTCTAAATAAATGAGACAGGCATACAGTATATTTAGTTTGTTTTTCCCTTTCTGTCTCGTTGAAAACTAAACCATATTCTACTTTAAATCACTTCTAATTTTATATGCCCTCTCCATGTTGAAATCTCAAACTTTTGGACTATAATTTATATCAGAAGTATTTTCCTTGACCTTTGCCAAAGTGATGTTCCTTGGTTCTAGCTAAGATCTATAGTGGCTTCAGAATTTTGTAGTCCCTAACGAAACTTTAATGGCAGGTTTTCTTATTTTTCTTGGATTAGTCATGTTACGCAAAATGATTACACACATAACTAAATGCTATTTGTCATTTCTATAATACAAAAATCTATTTCTTCATTTGTATCTTCTGTTTATATTTATGCTATATATCATGGGTTCTGTTAGTGGACTTGCAGTATTCTACTTGAGCATTTTCATTATACAGTATTATGTTTTTTATTCAGAAAAGTGGAACAAATAGCTGAAGAGGCTGAAGCACTAAGAGCAGGTTTGGATAAATATAACTTACGGAATCAGAAACGGATCAGAGAAGCTAATGAGAGAGCAGAACTGTTGGGACGAGCTGTATGTTGTCATTTCATGCTCTAGTTTAATAACCATATATTTTTTATTATTTGCTAATAACTACTTCGTTTTAAATTGCTAGAATGGGGATTCTGCTCATGTTTTGAGAATTTTTGATGAGGAGGCACAAGCAATACATTCAGTTCGCACTTCTGCCCGGGAACTAGAAAATGCAAATGCAATTGGGGAGGCCATCCTTTCTTCAATACATGGCCAAAGAGAACGCTTGAAGGTAAGTTCGTTTATGCTTAATAACATAATAGCTGCATGAAAGGATATGAGGATATGACATTTATATACTACAGTTTAGGTTTTGGTAGAATAATCTCTTTGTGATTATTGGTGACGGATTAGATATTATGTCTGTTTTTAAGGCTAAAAAGTAGTTTCTCTACCAAACAAATTTAGATGGTAATTTCTTAAGTTACTGCAGTCCAGTCCAGCAGGCAGCTGGTCATTAGTTATATTAAATTTAATTATGTAAAATTTCTGCTTCGTGACTCTAGTTATTGTTCTTTTCATGCTTTCGGTTTCAGATGTTCACCTCTTAAACATGTCCACTAGGCCATTAGTTACACTAAATATTTTTGTCTCTATTTCTCGTTAACGCTATTTTATGTTTCAGATGTTAAACATAGCACTTTCTTGTCCCCTTTTTCCATTAAATTTGAATAATTATTACTACTTCTATTTAGATGGAGTTCATCGCTCTGAACAATCCATTTTGGGCAACACCATGAAAGTGTGTTCTTGTACGTTAAACTTTTTTCTTTTTATATTTATATTTCACACATTGAAAATTGGAATCAAGATTAGTTTGTTTTGATGCTTTTCGTTGTTCCTTCTGTTCATTTGTTGAAGTATAGTTTTTACCCATTTGATGTTTTCTATTTTAACCTTCATCAACATCCGGTTGCTTTTATATGTTTTTTAAGTCTTGCTAATTAGTGAAGCATTATAAAGCCGTGGTATTGTTGTTGATAACCTTTTCATTTGGACATTTATTTTTGGTGCAGAGTGCACATAGAAAAGCATTGGACATCCTCAATACAGTTGGGATATCAAACTCAGTTTTGAGGCTAATTGAGAGACGAAACCGAGTCGACCAATGGATCAAATATGCAGGAATGCTATTGACTGTCGTTTTCCTGTTCACGTTCGTCTTCTGGAGACGCTGATCATTCTCAGATGTTGAAAATCGGAAATGTCTATTTTCATGAGAGAGCATATAGAAGTGAGATACGAAGTATATTCGGCAGCAATAACCGAAAGAAACTTCAACAGCTTGTGGCGTCATGAGGTAACATACACGAGGCTGTGTATAAATCTTGTAACTTACACCATAGTTATTTGACAATACATATTTTACGTTACTTTTGATTTGTTGTATTCATTTTTGTTTCCCATATTAGTAGAGTTCAGTCCCCGAGAGATGCTTGATAAAACAAATACTGAGCTCGTGTATCACAATTGTACTCTCTAGATTAAATTGGGTCAAAAATATTGTGCTTCTTTTTTTTTTGTTATAAGGTCTATTAAGTAGTAGTAGTACACTTGATCATGGCCAAAAAAAAACAAAGAAAGAAAAATCACAGTACTTTTTGGTTAAGTACATTTTTAGAATTATTGGACAACATTTTCCATTAATCTTGAACCATCGCATGGAATTGTGGATTTCGTAACCTGGGTTGTGATATCAAAACCATTGAAAGCTTTATCCTTCGGAAATCAGTTAAGACTATAATTTTTTTGTCAATTTTTATTTTCTATGCACGAGTTAGTTTAATTACTTTGAATATAATTTTTGAAAAAGTTAAATTGTTTTCATAGTTCTAAATAAATTATAAGTCTTTTTTTATGATGCATTATTATGAACATTCAAATTATAATCATCATAATAAAAATGGTATCAATCTCATTCCATTCTTTTACAGTGTCTTCACGGCGTTTTGGTTGCGTTAGTACTGCAACACTTGTGGTGTGTCTGGATGGAGATTGATGGAAAAGCTTCTCCTCAGTTGTGTTTTTTCCTTTTCATATTGATGTAGATATTTGAAAGTGTTCTTGTTTTCGTACTTTTAAAACAATAATAATGAAGAGCACCAGACGCTTAAAAACATTAATTGATTAACAAAGAACCTACTGCAACAATTTAAGAATTGTGCTGAAATAAAGGTTCGAACTAACATTGTTTGCAACAAACAAGCATAGTTGAGAAAAGACAAGATAGGGCCTTGTAGTTCGTTTAAATAATATCAAAATTTATATAGAATACTTATTTATAAACATGTATTTTTTAAAACGATAAAAGACTTCAAAATCAAACTCACAATTATTAATAATAAGACCAAGACAAATTTAAAACTAAAAAACAAAAGTAAATGAGAAGAGTAATGATAGAAAAAGAAAAAAAAAAAAGATTGGTTAACGTGACACAATTTTCAAATTATAAATGTTTTAGTATATAAGTTTGTCTTAATAACAAAAGTTGATAAATAACTTTTCTCATTCCCTGTTAGATTTACTAGCAAAAATTCAGTCATAATACAAATACAAGTAGAGTGTGAGAAGAATTAATTTCGGCCTTATAGCATGAATAGTCAAATACTGATTTAACTTAAAGTAATCTTACCCGAATGAAAAGGGACAATTTTAGCTATTTAGACTCAAGGAGAAAGAAACATGGCCCCCGATTAATCACCAACACGTACAGCTCGGAGTCTATAAACTCCAGCACAGTCTTCAGTTAAAAGGTGGAGACAACCCTGAGGAGGGTCATCGAGAACTTTAAGACCTACCTCAGTAGAATGCCCATATTTAGACAACCAGTCAGCCACTTGGTTTGCTTCTCGATAACAATGAGAGATTCGAACGGTCCAATTTCCCGCCATCAACTCAAGTATGGACTCAACAAGAGGAGCATAATCATCACCTTTCTCCACCCGTTTATTCAAAATACAATCCACTGCAGAAGCAGAATCAGTCTCAATCCACAGCTGCGAAATGTTTTTCTCCCTAGCAAGCTTGAGGGCAGTGAGGATACTCCACAGCTCAGATAGCACAATATACTGATCAGTAGACATTGGATCTGATGCCCTGAAACAAAAAATGAAGGAAAAAAAAAGAAGTTGCAGTTTGTCACACTAACCCACATGCAACTGAAACTCACACTAGACCCTAACAGAATTTTTAAATTCATTTCATTTAAGAGTTACCCGAAAGAGAATTTTCCAAGATTTAGCGTGAAGCCAAAACACCAAGACCCAGTGTGATCACGGAAAACTCCTGCGCAGCTAGTAAGATGTAGATGATGCTTATATGACCCGTCTACATTAGCTTTAATCCATCCAACCTCAGGAAAGGTCCACTTAACCGTAATCTTATGATAGCAACCCCCTGTCAATTGTCCAAAATTGTGCAAATAGAATTACAAATTCAACCCATGTTCAGCAATATCGTAAAAAATTTTGAACAAATGTGGCTAATATAGTCGCAATGGAAATTGTGGAGACTTCAAAAATTACAATATTGCATTAGCAATTTTGATTGCAAACCACAACTTAAAACCATCCCTTCAAAGAGCAGTGAAGAAAAAAACGTTTACAACTTTACCCATACCTTTTGAAGCATCCCACCACATTGTTTGATATGGATCCTTAGAAGGTGTCACATCAGACATGGTTGCATCATCATTAATATGTGCTGACTGGATTGAACAAGCTGAACCTGTTTCCGTGTTCCTACTTGTAGGATCATTTGGCTTACCTGCGCCAATTGACGTGGATAGGCTACTTCCACAAGAAGGCACATCATTGTGATTTATAAGCCCTGTACAGAATCCTTCAGGAGTCACATCTGTTTGATTTGTTGGAGTTGAGCAACCCAAACCTATTGGAGAATTTTGATTTGTCTGGTTAATGGGATTTTTAATGGTTTCAGATGGATTGGTCTGAGGTGCATCTTGATTTATAAGCTCGGTTTGGAAATTTTTTGTATTGGTAGTATTTATGGTAGAAGTCTCCGTGTTTGCACAATCTGAGATTAGTGGTATGCCACAGTGCCCATGACAAGACAGAATGCAAGCTAAGGACTTCACGGCAGCCCGTAAAACAGGAGAAAGAACATCTGTTGAATATGTCACCTGAAAACAAACAAACATATCAAGCAGATTAAAAAAAAGGAAAGAGGTATTTACAAGATCTGAATCTGTAAGTAAAAATAAAGAAATATTGAGGTACTTTGTATAAAATTGCTGCTGTTAATAGCTCTCTCAAGTATTTCATCTGGAAAGCATCAACTGCTGTTGACTCAAAATAAAGCCATCGATCTATGATTACTCTAACTATATTATCAGAAGACTTAAAACTATGTCCCTCTGTACGATCCTTTGCTGGAGCAACAACAACCTCTTTGGAAAGTAAAATTAATGGAAGTATTCCAACAACAGTACAGTTCCTTATGCACATGCCCCAATCGCTGCTAGTAATCTCATCATATACAAGAAAAGAGCAATCAGGATTTTTCTGTGATGACAACTTCGAATTTACAAAATTACTATTTAAGCAAACATTATCAACACTTCTAGTGTTAACAAAAATCTCGTTTCCACTTCCGTAACGAAAAAACAATTTCCCAACCATTGGGTACATCCCTGCTACCAAAACAGCTTGAAGTATACCAGGATCATGCACATTAGAGAAATAACTCGTTACATTCCCATGAATAAGTCCATTCCGATATAGCTCCGCTGTTAAATTTGTCCGCATCAAATATAACTTTTTCATAGCGCTATCAGAAACAAAGTACTGCGAACAAAATCGTGATTCTAGACCCATTTTCTTTGAATTATGCCAGCATTTAAATGCTGCTATTATAGCAAAATGGTCACCACAACCCTCATACAAAGAAGCAAGCTCACATCGAACAGCTGCAGCTCTCTTCTTTTCATCAGGTAAAATAGGAAGAACAAATAAATCATTACACTCAGATGCACATGCAAGTGTTAAAGCTGGATCAAGGCAATTCATTAATATGGAAAAAATAAGCATCCTGCATGTTGATGGATGAACAGGAAGACAGCCAATCTTCTCCCCTAGCTTCGTGAGTTGTTCATCAACTGAGAATGCCCCAATCTCTTGAAGAACTCCAACAGCATTTTGTATAGACCTAAAATCCGGAGGATCTAATGTCCGACTCAGAAACTCTTCTATTTTGCAGCTTGGATCAAACAACTTTATCTGTGAGAGAAAAAGAAAAGAACCAAATAACATGAGGGAAATTTTGTACTTGTGTTACTATATCTTAATTCATTGACACTATATATTTTTTATTAGATATTTTATGAAGCTGTATAGGCAATACAGTGGAGGAAAAGACACCATAGAAAAAGTACGACACACAAAAACAAGAGCGAGGCAAAGCAATAAAGTAAAAAACTCAACAATCTTGGTTATTTATCAAAGACACTTTTCAAAAATCCTTCCCTAGAGACAACACTAATAGAAACTATCTACAACCCACAGGAGAGGAATACTCAATGTTTGGGTGACAGGTAATGAGCGGAAGGAGAATAACGTTTGGGCTTAGACTGGAACTGAATGATACTCGAGAAGAAATATTCTCCGTAAGTTCTAAAATACCATAATTTTGTCACCCTAAAACTGAGGTAGAATGAAAGAAATGAGCTTACAGGTTATAAAGACATATTCGACACCTTTATAACTTCCAAGCAAGATACAGAGTTCTATACCATTCCTTTATTAATCTTTAAAATGTGGAGAAACACAGTTTTGTTCCGTTTCCTCTCCAATTTAAAATTCATGCAATGTCTACCACGGGCACCAAATGACCGCATACATGCACCAAATGCCTATTTACTTCTCACAACCTACCATCAAAATTATTCCAAACTTGTAGGATAACCAACATCAACATTAAAGGAAAACTTTGGGAATGGTAAAATGTTAGGAAAGCCAAATGAGCTGAATTCTGCATGCTGGAGCTCAAGTTAGTTAAAAATTGTTGATAACACTTCTAATAGAATGGTCTGAGTACGACTTATTAAAAGAAGGGGTAGAGGTAATATGCTAAGCTAATTCTACCAAAAGTATAATAAAAAATATCTAATTATAACTCCTCAGCTAAGAGAACTCAGCATAAAAAGCATTTATTTTCTCATTTTTTTTTTATATTTATCTCAGTACATTTTTTGAAGATGATACTTTATTCTCCTATCATGGAATATAAGAATCACTAACTTTTGACTTATCTATTAGGAAAGATGAAAACCTGCAAACAGAGTTCTTCAATAGGCATTCTCTTAATTTGAGGAACCTGAAAATCTGGCAAGGAAGCTGCTTGAACTTTTGAATATAAACGATAACAAACTCCAGGACGACGGCGACTAGCACATCCCTCTCTTTGCTTAGCACTTGCGTTTGAAATCGAAGATGATTGGAGAGTAAACAAATTTTTGCAAGGATCATAACTTTTTTCTTTCACAAGCCCAGTGTCAATAACATACACTATATCATCCAGAGTGACAGCAGTTTCAGCAATATTGGTAGAGAGAACAATTTTGCGGCAACCACGGGGTGCAGGCATAAAAACCTCCTTTAGGTCAATGGCTGGAACCATTGAATGCAGAGATATGACCTTAAACTTTGATTTTTTATTGAAAAAACAGGATGCAAGCAATCTTTCACGTGTTCTAATTATCTCATCCCTATCTGGAAGGAAAACAATAATGCTCCCATCTTTTGAATCAATACATATTTTTCTTACCAGTTGTTCTATCAGAACAACATCAACAACTTTAGGGTTGGCTGTTGCTAGATATTTATCAAGTAAATTCTTCTCTTCTTTGTCAGGAAAATCATTACCCATGTGCTTCTTCAGCAATTTAACAGCTACTGGCTGGTTTTCCTTCTCAGCTATCTCCAATGCAGTTGTTCCATCTTTGGCCCTTAAATGGCAGTTTGCCCCTAATGATAAAAGCATGCACATATCACCCACTTTACCTTTTCCAGCAAACACCATTAATGGATTGAGGCCTGTTAATGAATGCTGATAATCAAAAACCTTAGGGCTAGCTTTATGAGAAACAAGCTCTAACAGTGAGCACCAGTCATCATTAGACCAAGCCAAATATATTGCTTCGTCTAGATACATCTTTTCTACTTCACTAAGCTCATGGTTATCTGCTCCTGATTTTACAATAGAAAGTACATCCTCCAAGTAGTAATTTTTTACCTGACAATAGAGCAAGGGGGTTGTTGCATTCATATGTGATAACTTAGTAGTTAATTCATAAAAGAATATTGTATACATACTGGATACGTGAGCCCTGGAACATAGATAATTGGGCAGACACCAAAATATTGTGAAAATCTTGCAGCATCAAAACTAGCACTCATTAGTATCTGTAATATAAAACAAAAGGGAACATAAAGGTTACAAGATTGGTAAAAATTAAAAAATGAAATGCATATGAAGAAATAATAATCAATTGACCGGATGAAAAAGAAACAGAAAAAAAAAATATGTATATATATATATATATGAACAGACCAGACGTAGGTGGGGATTTGAAGGCAGCATCTCTCTGCATATAAGTTAAAAAAAAAAAAGATGTTAATTCAAAAACCATGGTGAATTTGTACACAACCTATCAAGGTTTCGGTAACAATATAATAGAGATTGGGACGTTGGGAATAGGATAATTATCCAGATTCCGGACTATCAGAGAGCTAATTTATCTGGTAAAACCACAAGGTGAGGCTGATTTCCCAAGGAAAGCCATGGGGCCAGTTGAAACTTTTGTTAAAGCACAAATTCTGACACATAATGTAAAAATATAGAACACTAGGAAACAGACATATATATATATATATATATATATATATATAACAGAACAAGATCCAAATGTTAATCAATATTTGTATATTCTTGAGTATTCATCTTCCTAATATGATGAACCTAAAAACATAAAGAGATTATTTTATAGTACATTTTAAGTAGAATATTTTGAAAATTTAAAAAATACTCTATAAACAATATTTACATTAAAAATATGTTCTAATATATACGTTTTAACAAAATAATTTTTTTATAATACAATGCATGTAAAGGTATTGATTCAAGTGTCCAAGCCATAGTGAAGTATCGACTCAAGTGTCCGAAATGTAATGTCAATGTTATCGGATAATGGAAAATATCGGAAGGTCAAATATCCGATATAAAAATATATCGGATATTATAACGGATTATGGCAGACAAATATAAATAATAATAAATATATATAAAAAATTCAGTAAATGTCCTTAAATTTTTAATTATCAGTGGTAGCGGTGGCAATAGAGGCTGCGGCGACGGCAGCGACGGTGGCAGCATCGGCGGCAGCGACGGCGGCGGCGGCGGCGGCATCAGCATCGGCGGCGGAAGCGGCCACGGTGGCGGTAGCAGTGGCTGCAGTAGTAATAATGGGCAGCAGCAGTATGTTAGGTTTTGTTACTCTAGGGTTTTAAGTTATTTTTTTTTGTCTGTAAAAAATAATTACCTAATGGGCCGACAATAAAAAGGCCCAATAAATATTTTTACCCTAATTCTAAAATTAGGTTTTCTTTTTTCTCCTTCTCTTTACACTTCACTCGTGGCCGCCATCACTGCCTCTTCCTCCCGCTGTCACCGCTCCTGTCTTTCTCCCTTAGGCGCGGTTGCCGCCGCGATTTGCGCCTCCAACGCCATGGGACGCGATACCGAAACATGGAAAGCGGCCGCCATGCCCGCCATATAAAATCCGATTCGCCACCGCCTTCCGCTATGGCACTGTGTAATGTACAAGTGGTTAGTGTTAGATACAAGTCCAACACTTTGACAACTCAACCAACAGGAGTCCATGTCCAATCTCACTATCATGAATCATGATTTAAACCAATGCCAGAGATCATGCATCAACAAGAGTAACAACAGTAGCAAAAACCTAGAATAAGCTGGCATTAGAAAAAACAAACCAAGGACAAATCTAGGACAACGAGGGTGGTCCAAGTTTGGCAATGTCGAGATCAATTGGAGAGTGGGCATCATGTTTGGCAAACAGTGGTTAGTGATACTTGTATGTGTCAAATAAACAACCTGTGTGAAACTATATTTGGATTGGGTCCACAAGATCTGGATGATCTTGGGATGACATTTTAGCACAAGGTCTTTCAACTGGAAAAGTCAACAAAAAAGTTGGTTTTATTGGTGGTTATTAAAAAGTGGACGAGTATAACTCAACAAAACTGGGTGAGGTTTACACCCTATTAATATATTATAATTTGGCATCATTTCTAGTCGATATAGGATTTCTAACACACCCTCACACATCGAGAATATGAGTGATTCTAACACACCCTCTCACGCCACAACCTCACATCTTGAGTGTGTGGAACTTATGGGTGATCCAATAGTAGTCCGATATTAGATGGAATAATAGACCTAACAAACTTCATTAAGATAGACTTTGATTCCATATTAGGAAATGAAGAGGTGTTTAACTCAACCTTATAAATCGGCTTATAAGATGAGGAGATTTTCAATGAAATACAGCGGAGAAAGTATCAACATTTGTTAACAGCATAAATTTAATTCATTGCCTACTAGAAATCTCCACATAGTGTAATCTACACCTAGAGCTCAATTTTACAACCAATTATACTGCAGGAATTATATTTTGATATTTAATGGAAATACACTATAAAGTGATAAGATAATAAATCCCTTTTACCTGAGGATAGCCAACATGAGGTCTGAGTAACTGTCCCTTTCATCAATTTCATCCTGAACAACAAATGACAGTCATCTGACAAAGCAATTTATTGCTAAGAACAGGAAATACAGTATATGCACAATTTATGCCATGATTCATGAAGACCAGATACAAGACCAATGAATTTCACATCACAAAAGTTTTTTAACAGAACCATCAACCATTGTTTTATGCATAAACATCAAAATTTACCTATTCCTTTAATTATGACTATCAGTCTATCATCGTAGCTGTGTGTGTAGCGGCCATTTTAAAGATATAAAATCTAGGACTAAACATTACATTTTGATCCATATAACAGTTAGAAGTTTGAGAACGTTCGGATTCCTATTGTTTTAGGGGCCTAATCATGTTTATAATTATTTGGGGTTTAACAAAAAATAAACCACAAACATGAAGTATTTAGTGAAGAATAAGCACCATGTTGGAGCTCTAACAAATGATAATAAAGGTAAAGTTAATGAAGTACCATAATTATGTGAGTAATACTAGAAATGTCACCCTTCACACGCTGTGTTTTTGAAAAATGGGACCCTGTGGAAGCCAAAAACTTCAATAGAACACCAGCAGTACACAGCACAATTGATGACTGCCTTCCACCTTGCCTTTCAAGCCGTACCTGGATTGTTGTTTAAAATATGAGCCATTTTATTTTACCACACCCACCCACCCACTAAAAAAGAACAGTATGAGATGTGAAGTGTAAACCATTTACATGGGAAGCTATATTAAAAAAGGGGGTAATTAGTGCTTATCTTTAAAGAACAAAAAGCCACATGGAACACATTCTGCAAAAGAAATAATCATTGGCACAAGAAAAAGAAATAAAGGAAAAAGGGTAAAAGATTATTGTTTAGCTTATATTAAATTACAATTGATTTTAAAAGAGTTGAAAATTTTGGTTTTAAAATAAGGTTAAATCAAACAATTGGTCTGGACAGTTCTTTCTACATGAAAAAAAGAAATTCAACATTTTGGTCCCTACATGAAATCAGGGCAGTGTCAGACACGTGTATCCCACATGCCAGTCTCTTCTTGGCACATTTCTGCTCTTGGATCCTTGTTTCAACATCCTTGGAATGTTGGTCAAGTCTCTCTATTCACAGTTTAGGGTATTCCCTCCTTTGCTCCTGAAATATGTTTGCTTTTATGTGTCCCTAGGATGGCTTTTCTACTACAAGTGTTACCACTTCAAAGCTTAACTAAAACAACTATTTGTCTTAGTCTGCCTTCATGGACTTATGGTTCCTGGTTCAAGATATCATGACCACTTAAAAATAGAAGCCAGCTCTATTTCTGATGTAAATAGATCTCAATGGCAAAAGATTGACTTCCAAATATGTGTTGTTTTATACAAATCAATTGAACTTGAGATTTTAGAAATACTTTAATCATACAAGAATGATTGTTCCTTTTGGAAGAAAACACACATATTTTTGCTAATGATAACCAACATCTCTTCAATGCAATATAAAAAGTACCATGATATGATCTCGCAAAAGCTTGAACTACAACGGAAGAGGTTTTCTAGAGGTTAACAAAGTGGAAGCGTCAACAAAAAACTTGATAAATTATATATGGTCTTGATTCTGAAAGGTTTATATTCAGACTTTGTTAATGTACGTGATCAAATTTTGGTTGGTGATCAAATCCCTTCAATGGATAGTTTGGCACTAGAATTCTTCATGTGCATAACTTAGTGAAGGAAGAAAAGATAACTGAAGTTATTGAAACTTCAATAATGGAAGCACCATATCTGGTGCAGAAATAGAAGTCCTTAATGCACATATGGATCATACTAATATTCATTGCAGGGCTTTCCAAACAAGGCAGCTCATGCCTAAACGTGAAAAATTAGATTTGAGGCTCAAATTTGAGAAATCCAACAGCCAAACCCAATCTATTTTAACGTCAAGCATATCAATAGAATGTAATTCTCAATCCATAGGGGGTCATAGTTCATAAATTCTTCAAAAATCTCTTAAGACATCTCTAGTAATAGTTCCTCATTCTCCTCCAATTCTTCTCCAAAAATTCCTCACATTATTACTGCTGTCAATGGATCTAAATTTGCATATGAAGGAGTTTGTAAAGTTTCTTTGTCTCCTTTATTAAATTTAAATTGTATTGTTAATTCCTCAGTGTCCATATAACTTATATTACCTAAAACAAAGATCACCGATGTCTTGTTTCACAACTTCAACCCCAAAGCTAGTGCATTACCATTTGGGTCACCCAAGTTTATCAAAATTAAGATTATGTTTCCAAGTTTCAAGCAACATCAAGTTTTAGATTATAAATCTTGTCAATTAGGAAAACATGTTAAATCATCTTTTCCAAAACAGACTGAAAAACAATGTAATTCTATTTTTTTATAATATTCTTGCCAACATTTGGGTTTGTCAAAATTGAAAATGATGATTCCAAGTCTCAAGTAACTTTAAGTTCTAGATTATGAATCTTGTCAATTAGGAAAACATGCTAGATCATCCTTTCTCAAATAGATTGAAAAATGATGTAATTTATTTTTCTTTTCTAATACTCATTTTGGCATTTGGAACTATGTCATGTCACCTATTTTGGCTTAAGTATTTTGTGATGTATATTGATGAATTCTCTCTATGCATTTGGGTTTATCTAATGAAAGATAGATTTGATCTTTTAACCATACTTATGTTTTTCTTCAATGAGATTAAGAAACAACTTGGAATGTAATTAAAATCCTCATCCTCATAAGTGACAATGCTAAAGAATATTTATCTTATGAGCTTTCTTCGTTCTTGTCTTCCCAGGGGATTTTACATCTGTCATCATGTCCTCACACACTGCAACAAAATTAATACTCAAAAAGGAAGAATAGACATCTCATTGAAATTGCATGCTCCCTAATGCAAAATACTAATATTCTTGTTCATCATTGGGGTTTTGATTGGCGAAGGACATGAATGACAAAAGAATTAGCATTATAGGCTACTGAATAATATAATACATGTTGAGACGCTTGGCACTAAAGGAGATTGGGCGATGCTGGATTTTTTATACTTAAGCTTCAAGTATTCTTGGTACTCCTCATCGGAGAACTTAGATTCTGCTTTTTCTTATTTAGAGACATATGCTACTTTGTCAAGAAAACTGTGTAAGGAATAACAATTCTCTAGTCCATCCTCTTACAATAGGTGCATTAAGGAAGTCCACTTCTTTCATCACAACCTCCTCTATTGCTAGAACCTCCTCCTCTTCCACACGGTGCTACCATGGATGATGTTTCCACACCCTCAGTTGAGTTTTCATCTCTCAATAAGATAGGCACACGAAGTAGTCTAATGACAAGTATCCATTGATGGGACCCGATCACCATCAAGGATTTGATCACGCATATGGTCAAAGTCTAAATGCAAACTTCTCAAGATAAAGACCATGTAAAGTTTATCCAGATTTCTATTAACTTCCTCCAATGAATCAGTCACAAGAAATATTTTCAATTCTTTCACAACAGCCTGACCTTTCCCTACATGTGCAATCATATATCATGGTTGGTTTGTTTTAGGGCAACCACCTTTTGAGTTGCATCATAAATATGTTGAATGTCATGGGCAAATATATCTTGGGCTTTCTTCGAAAAGGAACAACATGTTTTGAATGATCTAAGAATTTCCAAAACATCCAATTCAATAGATTGTCATAGCACAGCACATAGTTGGAAGTCAAGCTTTTCCCACTCAGGTTTATTCTCATTTGAGACAGCCCCATCTTCTTTCTCCAAGTGGTCGGTCATGATGCCCTTGATCAAGAAACCACAACTCCAATGATGCAGACCAAGACATATAATCTTTTTAATTTAGTTTTCCAGTAGTAATGGTGGGGGTTCCAGAAAAAGAGAGCATAGGACCTGAAGAGGCCATTTTCGAACAAAAGGAGAAACAAAAACTTGTAGATGAAGAAGTCCTAACCAAGAGAGAGGAAGAACACAGTATAAACCTTGTTAAAATATGAAACAAGGTTCGGAATAGATTCAGGATGAAAAATCGAAATGGCCTGGACTGGTCCGATGATAGTCCAGTCACTAGAGGATGGCAGGTGAGTTTCATGAGCATGTCTGACCTAGAAGAGTTTCACGTGCATGGCAATGCATGAGGGGCTAGATGGTTGCGCGACTACTAGAGATGGTTCGCTTGTCAGGGGACACCTAACCCTGCACTTGCCGGTGACAAATGCAACGATGGCTAGCATTTGCAGATTTGAAATTTCACTCTCTATTACATAAGGCACTAGAACAATCTTTATATATTACAATGGAGGAGAAAGAGAGAATAAAAACAAAAGAGAGAGAAGATCAAAAGAAAGCTTGAAATAGGGAGACAAAGAACTACAACATACAACAAGTTAATTTGTCTCCCTAAAAATAGAAACTAGACATATATATTATCAAGATTCAATAAAAATTATGACAATAACTGGTCCAATCATGACAATAACAAACATATCTTCATTTGCCAAATGATTCAAATTCAAAAATAGAAGGACATAAAAACATTTACAAATACTAATAAAGATATATAAATAAAAGTACCTTGTATCCAACATTGTTTCCAACCATGTCTCCTATCTCCTTGGCAATTCTCTTAGAAACTAGACAGAGAAACACATAAGCACATATTTAATATATAATAAAACAGGGAAACTGAAAATTATAGTTGCAAAAGTTGCACACCTGAAATTGCAGATATACATCGAAGCTGGGTGCAAACTATTTTGCATACCTCACCCTTACCCCACATGTAGTCCAAAATATATTGCGGGACCTGAATCATATATAATGATAAGTTAAATGGACCATTGGAAAAGAAATAAATAATTGATAAAGCATAGCAATTTTATTTAAATATTGTATATCCTCTCTCTTTCTATATATATATATATATATATATATATATATATATATTAGTATAACTATCTGAATGAGATCACTTTTAGGGGTTATTCATAATCAAGAGCATTTTTAGACATTTTCATCGCAACGAGAATGTTTTTAGAGACTTTATTCTCCTCTTATCTCCTTAAATCTATCCTTTTCATCTTTGTTTTGAATTTAACTTTAATATTTTTTATAATACATTATCAACAATTAAAAATGAAATTAATATAAATTATTTGTCTTAAATCTAGAATATAATTTATATATTCAAAATTATATACATATTACAAATTATAATTATGATATAATATATCCATACATATATATATACACATATATCATAAGTACTTATTTATTATCTATTTTAGTCGTATATAATACACGTTAACAGCCTAAAATTAGTGTTTTTTCAGTTATCAACTAGTACAATACAAGATAGGATATGGATTTAATAGCACAAACACAAGAATATGACATTTTAAAAATTATACTACACCTATAAGCTATAATATGAAATTAATATAAGTTTAACATAGAATAAAAATATTAAATCACAAATTCATGTTTTTAAATAAGAAAAAACTCATTATAATGATAATAAAATACAAAATGTATCCAATTATTGTGGCATTTAATCAATACTGGTATATGTCAGAATAGGTTCAGAAAAGGTTGAGTAAACTTTATTAAAAAGTTGTTTTTAGTTGTACTTATCGGCACCTATCGACACCTAGGGTCCTAGATATGCCTTTACTTGTCTTTTACTCTTTCCTCTTCATCATTGTTTCACAAATCAGTTTTTGTATAAATAAAAGAACCTAAAAGAGACTTTTCAAGCTCTCTAAAATATATTTCTCTTCTTTTTTACTTTTCTCAAGTTGCTATCAGAGTGGTGGGTTGATCGCACTCTACTTGTCCTTGTCTTGTTGAACCCTCTCTACTTGTCCTTGTCTTGCCTGACAAAGAAAACATCCTCTAGCGTCGTCAACCACCATCCATCTAGTTTTCTCTTGCGACCACTAGATTTGGGTCATCTCTCCAAGAGACAATAAACCCCACTGATTCTATAAGCAAAAACATCCCACACACCACCACGCACCACCTTTCCTCTCACTACACCCAGGCACACGAAAGCCACACACCTCCTTTTTGTCACCTGAACATCTCCACGTCTCCTTTGTGGGGGTCGGCGGACTTCCCAGTTCCTTTTGTGACCCTTGGTGCTCACTTTCCAGCCTTGGTTGAAGGGAAAAATCTCTCCCCCCCTCTCTCTCAAGTTTTATCTCTCATTTACTATTGGGAATTGTTTCTCACTCTCTCATGCACCATTGTACTTCAACAACAACTTTGTTTTGCCTCTCCTTTTTTGTTAGAAATGGCTTCTGGACCAGCACGTTGTTTTTCAACCTCTCCTTCCATTACATCAGACAATCTTAATGGAAAATATTATTTTTCTTGGGCAACTTTTGTGAAACTTTGATATCTTGGTCAAGGGTTTCATGATCACTTGGAAAAAGATGTTAGTGAGATCTCATAAAAAAGCTTTACACAATGGCAAAAGCTAGACTTTCAACTCCACTCTATCGTGGCCATATGTGGAACCCAATATATTGGGAACTCTCAGAACTTTCAAAACATGCAGTACATTTTGGAAGAAGGCTCAAAGTATCTTTGCAAATGACATTCAACATCTTTATGATTCTACCCACAAGATGGAATCTCTTAAATAGGCAGATCATGATATAATATCTTTTATTGTTGAAGATCAAGTTGTTAAAAAACTAAAAATGTTCTTAGAAGTTGATACTCTAGAAAAAATTAAGAAGCAACTAGACAAAGTTTATATGATTATGATCCTTCATGAAATGAATTTAGATTCTAATCATATTAAGGATCAAATCTTAACCAATCGTGTAATCAATCTCAACTACTTGTCCTCATAGACCTCAACAAAATCGTATAATTGAGAGGAACCATAGACACTTGGTTGAAATTGCTTGTACCTTATTACTTGGTGCCAATATTCTTATTCATCATTGGGCGATGCTATCCTTACTACTTGTTTTCTTATCAACAAAATATCCTCTTCTTTTCTTGACAATAGAGTACCAGTCTCTATTGGTTGTGTATGTTTTGTTCATGATATCTCCAAGTTTGGATAAGCTCTCTACCAAAGCCATCAAATGTGTCTTCTAGGAGTGCACTTTATTTTTGTTTTCTTTTCTACCTCTATTGAGGTATTCATTTTCTATAATGAGAGAACAATTTGACCTCTCTCAAATATCTTCCCCTCTTGTATTTTCTCAAGTAGAGGAAACCTCAAGGAGAAGAATATTCTTCCTTTTTATGTTCAAGCTCATTCAATCAATAAAAATATCATCTTTTGTTTTTCATTTCATCTTGGGCAACTAAGAGCTAGTGTGCAAACTTTTTTTCCTTTATAAAAGCAGCATGCAGTAATATGAATATATATATATATATATATATATATACACACACACACAACACACATGAGAAGTTGAGGGTTCATATAAAGATAACTAAAATGCACAAATCTAAAAAATATACCAGCAAATTTAGAATCATTGACAAATTTATATGAATGTAGTTGTACAAGGTACAGAGCTTAATAAGAACAAAATGTTATATCCATTTGGTTACCTGAGTAGTCTTTCCACAACCAGTATCACCACATATGATAACTACCTGCTTTGCAAAATGTTAAAAATGGTAGTAAGACCAAAAAACAAGCAAGCATTACCATGTTCTGTTGCAATATGCAACCAGACTACCAATAAGATGGATTGTCAAAAGAATTGTCAAAACATTAAAATAACCTGGTGAGATTCAACAGACGATGTAATGATATCCTTGAAGGATGTAATTGGAAGCTTAGATTTCTTCTCATTGATCTGCATGAAAAGAAAGTAAATTACTCATTCATTATGATGACATGTTACACATACAGATGATGAGAAAAATATGAGTGAATCCAACCAACAAAATACGTATAAAAGGTCAATGCAGTGTAAAGCCAGGACAAATCCAGACCAGTTTCAAGTTAGAGTAATTCTTCACTCTGACAGAAATAGTCTCCAATCTCTTAGCAATTTCATATTTGCTCATATAAGGCCTGCTGAAAAAGTCATCTTCCTTTTCTTCTGTTTTGTTAGTAGTATCACCGTATGCTTCAATCATCGCTCCCCAAAGTTCTTCATCACCAGGTGGATAATGCCTAAATAAATTTACTAATACATGTTTTGACTCTCCAGAAAATGTGAAACAAGGAAGATTCTCTAAGTTGGGAGTGGTGAGAATCTTCTTTTCAATTTTGTGCACAGATGCTTTCTGCTTAATCCCACTCCTACACATATATTAGTAAAAATGTCAATTTTTAAACAATTAAAAAGGAAATTTCATATGCAATTTTATGAGGTATACACTGCAGTTAGAAATTACCCTGAATTTTCAACTCTAAACCCAATTTCCGGGGATAATTTATGCAATGCAACACATTCTTCAGGAGACAAGTTCGCTAATTTGCTCATAGAAGGCGCTGCAGACAAAGTTAATATTCTGTGAATGTATAACAAATATGGGAATATTTGCAAAAGTGGGAATGTATAACAAATATAGGCCTACAAGTCAGGTTTGCAAAAGTGGGAAAATTAACACAAGGGTTATGTGGCAAAAAGAGTGGGGAGGGTAATATGGGAATCATGCGGTGGGGCCAAAAGGGAGAGAAAATGGGTATATAAGGAGGGGAGTACCCAAATGAAAGGGGGAATTATTCTGAGGTTTTGGGCGACAATTTTGAGTAGAGGCTGCCTTTTCTCATCATCTAAGTATTTGTTGTCTTTACTTGTTTAGTTGCTCTCCCATGTTTGTAAGGAGATTACTTCTATCCATAGACATCTACATGTTTGATTTCTCTAATTCCATTATATAGAGGAAAATTCTTTTGATCAGTGAAACATGTAAGTAGCAGCTTAGCCATTTCTGTTGTTTGATTCCTTGGTTTCATATATCAGCTATATAATTATCCTTTAAATATTTCACATGTCTATGAGCCCTCATGAACTAGCCAGAAAGATTCAAATTTAACAGTAAGAAAAAATGCATGCCTAATTAACCAAGCATGTTCAGAAAGAGACCACTGAATCATACTAACTGCTTTTCTCAAAAAAAAAATGTAGCCCATATCAAATTTCCATATGAAACTCAAAATAAACTCCATGAGGACCTTTCACCTTTAGATGCTAAAGAATTTTCTAATGTCTGGGAAATCTGAATCCTTGTTGATTCATCAATAATGGGATTTTGATGTAGTGGTGCCTCTGTCTCCTTTCTATTCTGCATTTTCACCAACATTGCAACATGAATCAAAATGAAGTGGACATAAAAGAAACAGGTTTAAATACTCAAGCTCCTCTTATGAGATTGCTTTTGCTCGTCAATCTGAATCAAAACAGAGCAGAAGTATATCTCTCACACAATCGAATCAAGTACAAGTGAGAATAATGGAAGGCTGGAAACTAAACGAGCTGTTTCCCAATACCTGATCTGATTCAGCAGAACACGAGACATGAGGAAGATTCTCTATCAAGGTAGTGTTGTCAACTTCCTTTCTGGTCTTATGAACAGATACTCTCTGATTAATCCCCTCACTACACAAAAGACAGGTTTGAATATTGAGAAACCAAAATGTGAAACCAAAAAATAATAACACATTGATTTAGAACCAATTCCATTCTAAACACATGAATCAATTTCTTAGAGATATAAAAATTAATTCTGTACATGCACAACTTAAGTTAGCACTCACCAAGAAAGAGTATATATAAAACCTCTTTCTCTGCAAAAATTATACACAAAATCACCTTCTCCACGAGACAACTTAGTTTCAAAAGTGTACACTGCAAAAAAAAAAAAAAAAAACAGATTGTGATGGACCATAACAATATCCCAGGCAGAAACCAACACAGTAATATAAGCTATATAACATCCTTCTATTCTTTCAGAATCCATGAGTCCTTATTAACTAGCCAAAATAATTTGAAATTTAACCATACCAGCCAAAATGCGTACCCAATCCAAATCCAACATTTAGACATGTAAGGCTATGTTTGTCCCTGATTGCATGTTATTCCTCATATATTGAATCTAGTTGAATCTTGTCTAGTTACTACCTAGTACTCCTAAAGCTATATAGTTTTAAAGCTTCAATGTGATTGGTAGAGTACTGAAATATTATGATAAATAGTAGTTTTGGATTAGAACTAGAAATAAGATTTGGCATGCATAAGTTAGAAATTATGAATTCAAGCAACACCGCAGCTGCTAAGTGGTTTTTTATTTTACTTTCAAATAACTATCTCTACTGCATACAATCATCAAACATGAGTATAACATCATAGCTAGGTATGCATAAAGGATACAAAGAGAAAATAGACATGGATCAACCTAGTAATCTATAGGCATGTCTCTGCAGGAAAAAGGGAGAAAAATGAATACTCATCGTGATTAATGAGGATTGTGAAGAATAACTACTCAATGCAAAACCTAATACCAACCCTATTTTTTACCTTGCTTGTAAGTTGCATATGGATGACATCTCCCGCACTTCCTTTTGGTTGGGAGACTAAGACTATTTTGGAACCTACACCAATGACTTGGAACATGACATTGAATTTCGGCCTCTTCAGCAGTCAAAAATAAGGATCTTTGTTACTCTAATTCTTTATAACTTAACTATATTATTAATGGACAAAATTAAGGTAAGTTTGTGCTTGGTCAAAGCCTCATGCACAGAAGTTTCATGTGCACCAATAGGGGTTGGTTCAATTAGTAAGGATCAAAGCACTCTGCTTGAAGTCCTAAGGTTTGATTTGTGCTTCCAGTCTGCAATCTTCTACCATAGGAGTGATATGTGTACCATTATAAAATCTGTGTGCTTACAAAAAATCCTAAACTAGTTAGATTACCATTGTAAAATCTTAGAGTACCAATGTAAAAGCTTGTGTCAGTCTTGGCCTTGGTGCAGAATAGACTCCTCTACTCCTAAAGCTTAAGCTAGGCATCAATTGATATTCACAAATGTCTCAGGAGTGAGGCAAATACTAAAATCTTCCAACTCTATTGCTTATCTTGAATTCCAATTCACATGACACTTGCAATTGTACAAATATTAATTAAAAGTGCAAATGATCCGATTTATTGTTCTTATAGTTACTATCACTCTCACAAAGGTTAAACTTTCAGTTCAGTAGCAATCTTTTAGGATAGGATTTTGGAATTTGGGTCGAGACCTACTCAACCTCAAAAGCAAACTCATGAGATAAAGGATTGACCAACCCCTCCCCCCCCTTACTGGACTATATAGTTGAGGGTGACCCAGTATCTATTTTGTTATAAGCTTTGCTACCATCTTGAATTTGGGTTAGGCCTAACTCAATCCCAAAAGCTAGATCAAGAGGTGATGATAGTTCTAACATTAACAACTCTACTTTGGCCATATTTATAGTCAATCTGGGATCACAACAAGGACCAACACCACCAATGATATTCATATAAAAAATTTAAATATAAAAAGAGCTCTGAAAAGATTGTAAATTCAAGTCACCTCTGAAAGTACTACCATAATATAGTACCATGCGAAAAGATTACAGATAGAAGAAAAACAACAAATATTCCTATTGGAGAATAATTACAGTCTATTTGCTATCATAAGAACGAATAAATTGGGGGGAAATAGTTGGAACCCAATAACCACTTATTTTTATAAACTATGAAAAAAAATTCAAAATAGTGGCTATCTTGCTACATGCTATAATGTTTTTGGAGTCTGCCACCACGCATCACTATACAGAATTTAGAACACTGATTAATTCAAATAAGAACATGCCAACACACATATGTAAGCAAACTTCCATAAACGGTCTAAAGGGAAAGTTGTGCATGTAATATTGCTAGAATCATATGAAATTCGTTATTAGTAAATCTAATGAAAGTTGAAACAAACAAAATCATTGGTTGAGTATTTCTTTCACTTTTACTAGGAAAAAATATGTATACTATGTACACGGACAAAAGACCACACTACCTCAGAAAGATAGAGAAAATGCATTAGAAATAGCATATTCTAGAACTTCTAGAGATGTTTTGAAAAATTAGTTTAAGGACTGAAAATCACAAAGGTCTGAAAATTCTTATTTTGAAGCTTTATCCTGTATTGTTCTTTTTGCTCTTCACTTTTAGGACACATTTCTCCTCTTAGGGTCATTTGTTTCACAATTTAGGTTTAGATTCCCAGGAACGTTGACATGGCTATATAAAATTCCTAATTCCCAAGTCTGTTTTGTGATTTGGAAAAACATTCCATTCTAAAATTTATTCACAGGCGTATTTGTATGTTTTTAACATTGTTTCCACCACTTCATTCCCACAGAGAGAGACAAGTATAATTTATTCCCGTGAGAATGATTGAAGCCATACAAATATGGGTAGTGGGTTCTTATAGTGGGTAGTGATAGTTACACACAGTGAGCAAAATGAAAATTTTATTTTTTTTTGGGAAATTTTTGTTATATAATTACATATTCCTAGTAATAAGTTCTAAATGGTGACAAACAAGAAAATAATATTTTCAAAAGTTCATTCACAGGTATCTTATTTTGAAATCCAATTATTGTCTCATTTCCCACTCCCTTTTTAGTCTTATCATCTGAATCTCAAAAATTACAATAATTTAAATTCTAACAAAACATCTATTAAAATTGACCCAGAAGCAATTTTACAACTCATTAATGTAATCCTATACCTTAAAAAAAACTAATGAAAGAAAACAGTTCAGAAAAAGACCAATTACTATAAAAACTAATTCTCTTTCAGAAGAAAAGGACAGCTCATATAATCAGATTTTGTGAAGATAAAAACACAAACAACGCAAGGGGATTCCACATTATTCTCACCTTCATCGTTTGAAGCTGAAAATTTTTCTAATGATTGGGAAATCCAGATTTTGTTCAATTCACAAATTTCTTTATTCTCCTCACATGAATCAGGCTCCTCTCTGTTCTTCCTTTTCCTTGACATGACAGCCTGAATCTAAACAAAACAGATGCAGAGCCTCAGTAACAATGAAACAACTATATACAAATACAACAATAATATAATAAGAAAATGTAAATCCAAGAGCCATGTCACAATACATGATCTGAGGCTTCGCTATTCATTTTGAAAGCAATTATTTTCTTCTCACCTGCACTCCTACACAAAACACAGACTCTATGTCAAGAAACAAAAATGTAAAACAGAACAAAACACATTAAATTATAATCTACTTCATTCCAAACCTAATAGTAATAATAATTTATAACTACTGAGAAGAGAAATTCATGTGCTGCAATTAGTACCCACCCGCAGAATCTTTGACCTAACTCCATCAGGTGGCATAAGCGTTCCACTACATTGCGCTCTTGACCAGACAAGTTACCAAACATGTAAACTGTAGACACAATACAGACGGTAAATGTACAACATCTAACATGCAATATAATATATAATGCATAAAAACTTAAAAAATATACAAATCAGTGAAATACACAACTATCACACAAAATACATACAATGCAAGCAATATCATCACCCTTGAGAAGAAGAATACTACAAACACACTCCCACACACAAACCTAACTATTATAGAGCAATACACGCGTGCGGACACACACAATATATACAAGGCAAACACATTCACAAAAACTAAAAATAATAACACAATGTACGCGTGTGTACACAATATTTACACAAAATATATACATATATAATGCAAGCAATCTCATCACCCTTTAAAATAAGCACACGCATATAGGATACACATAAGATCCTATATGTATCCGATACTGTGATACTTTTGTTCTAGAAATAATAAGCTACAACACAAGTAAGATATGTATTTAAAACCGTACGAATTTATAAAACATAATACATATACATGTTGTCGAAATATAAAATTATAAATCATTATCAATATATGTATAAATAACATTATCAATATCATTACTTTTTTAAAATAATTCATAGAAAAAAAATTCTTCTTTGGATTATGAAAAAACAATACAAGCAATTTCATCGTCCTTGAAAAGAATGGGACAACACACACTCAAAAATCACATTGATACTACTTAACATTCTTACAAACTTGAATGAGTAAAATAACATGATGTCATTGGTGATTGAATAATCGACTAGATCGACTGAGAGGCCTATTTTGAAGTGAAGTGAAGTGAGGAAGTAAATGTGACATTCAAAGAAATCAAGTAAAAATAAAAATATAGTTGACCTTGATCGTTGGAGGCTATAAATTCTTTCAGAATTTTCAAATACTTTTCCAGCAGAACTTTGGAGTGTTCATTGATGAAGGAGTTAGGAGTAGCAAGTTGGTGAGATGGACCAGCCTCATCGGTGTTAGCCATATCAAAAACCCTAATCCACACGAAGAAGAATACGAAGAAGGCGCGTGAAACAGAGACAATAACAGAACGGATGAATGGAACAGAGTCAGCAACTCGCGGCTTGCTTTTGCTGTACGACTGTTCGCCCGTTCTATATAAACCCTCTCAATGCACAGCCACTATTCAGAAGAGGAAGTAAGAGTCTGCTTAATGAACAACCCAAAAAAAAAACAAAAAACAAGTTGCTGATTTGATGTGAGAAAAGGAAACGGAGGGCCAACCTCGACTTGACGCGATGGTGGTGGTCGTCGTGGTGCAACCTGGACTGGTCGCGGTGGCGAGAGATGGCGGCGAATGCGCGGTGGCGGCGTGGCTGAGCGTATAGCTGAGAAGGAGGAGGTGCTGAGAAGAAAATAAAGATGGTGGAGAAGAATGAAAGAAAAAATGAAAAAAAGAAAAAAGAAAACAAAAAATGGGAGAAAAGATAGTTGGGGCCGCGCAGCACCCAATTTTCTTAGGGTTAGACTTAGATACGTTGTTACAAGCACCCACTGTAAATACAGAATAAATATTTATATCATAACAACTAAATTTATAAAAATAAATATTACTATAAACTGTCAAATTACTGAAATTTATAAATTTTCCTTTTATAGTAAAAGAAAAATAAAATAAAAATTTCTCTAATTTTTTTTAATTGTCAAATTTTAAAATATTTATTTCTAAAAATTTAATTATTTTTTATTTATATTTTTACACTTCGCCTAATTTCAAGAAAATTTATTATATTTTTTTATTTCTTAAAAAGAACCTTCAACTATACTTAGATAGAAGAGAGGGTAACTATTAAATCTGTTTTTAATTTCTAAAAACATATTTTTAATCCAACTTGTGAAATATATCTTTTGCTTATATTGTAATATTATATAATAAAATTGTTTTAATTTTTTTTTAGTAAAAAGCCTAATTTATTTTTAATATAAATAGTTTAAAATTATCCTTAGTATTTTCAATTTCTAAAATTTATTTACACCACTTTTTAAAAGAATATTAATGAAAATTCCTTCTTTTCTTGTAAAAAGAAAATTTTAAAAAATAAATCATTTTTATAAAAAAAATAAAAATATTTTATGTTAAAATATATTATTTAAATAAGAAAAATTGAAAAAAGAATAAAAATTTATAAATTAATGAAAGTAATTTGATAATTTAAAATTAAATCATTTTAAATTTCATTTAAAATGTAAGATTTTTAAATATTATATATATATATATTATATATATATATATATTACTTTTTCTCTTTATTAATTAATGGAAGACTAGTATGATGTTGAATTAGACCAAAATATTATCAATTTAATATTATTATTTTCTTATAATTTTTTCTAATTTATAATCGTGAGTTTTTTTTTTCAAATGATATTATTATAATTATTTTGTTGTTAGTTAGGATAATATTATTACTCTTATGATCTTTCTTAATTAATGCCAATGATAATTTTATTAGATGTTATTAAATAGAATTGTTTTCACTTTATATTAATTAATATTATTTTTCAATTATCATCGTCATAAAATAAAATTTAATTTTATATAAATTTTATCAATTTTATCTTATAATTGATAAAATAATTCTAAAATGTAAAATCTTCGTAATTTAAAAAAAAATTATAAAATAAATTAATACTTTGCATATGGTTCAATAATATTTCCAATATTATTTACTAAATTTAAATTTGATAAATTATAATTTATTTAATTAATATTATTAATATTCTTTTCTTGAAAAAAAATAGATTATACTCTTCTTTTTGAATATTTTTAAAATTTAATCTAATTTTTTTTAATATTTTAATATCAAAATTGATTATTATAAAATATTAAATTAACTAATTAATAAAAAAAATTATATTTATATATTATAGATATATTAATAATGATAAGAAAAAAAAATTCTTACCTTAATTATAGAAAAATAATATAAATATTTCTTTTATTTTCAATTTCTTATATTTCATTTTATAATACTTCACAATTTTCTAAAATAAATAAATATATATATATATATATTAAAAAAATATTATAAATATAAAATATATATTCTTAATAATAAATCATATTTCTATATAAATTAAAGAAATTTAATTTATATTTAATATATATATATATATTTCGTTTATAAAAAATTTTACGATATTATAAGATAATATATTTAATTATGATAGATTAATTATTAAAATAAAAAATTAATTATAATTTTATATTAGTTTAAATTTATATTTAATTTTTGTATAATTTTATTATTAATTACAAATTTTATTAATAATAATAATTTAAATGTTAGATTTTTTAGAAAAGCTAATTATAAATTAAGGTTTATGAAAAAAATATAAGAAATCAATTAATATTAATTTTTTTTATTAATAAAAAAATTTATATCACCACATTTTATTTAATGTCATTGTTAATTATACCATAATTATTTTAAAAAAATATTAATTTTTAATTTTTAAAAAAATTATTTTTATTTATTATTATTAAAAATATATATAAAAGTAATTATTTTGTCTTAAGAGAAAATATATAATAAATTAAAAATTTAAATAAATTTTTAAAAAGTAAGTTTTACTTATTTTTTATATTTATTAAAAAATAAGATCATAAAAAATTGAATCACTAATTTATATATATATATATATATAAATTATAGAAACTAAAATTTTGGGAGGGATTGTGACATTTTTTTGGTTTTATTTTGTATATAATAATAAATAAAAATTAAATTTTTAAAAGATACTATGGTTCTTTCGTGTTTCTTTTATTCCGTTCCTGATTTTAGTATAATGATTTTTGAAGATATACTAATAACATTAGT
The DNA here is from genome assembly GCA_016859785.1 of Macrotyloma uniflorum. NCBI lineage: Eukaryota > Viridiplantae > Streptophyta > Magnoliopsida > Fabales > Fabaceae > Macrotyloma > Macrotyloma uniflorum. The sequence continues at coordinate 567,214 of BDMB01000071.1, read as the reverse complement.
TGCAAAGTAGGAAGACAAAAATCTACAATAATAATAATATAATTATAAGTACAAGGTATATATAGAATTTGAACAAAATTTAAAATTTAAAATGATTGAAACTTAAATAATTTATCCATATCCATTATGTGTTAAAATGAGGTTTCTTAAAATTAGTTTGGATATATATATATATATATATATGACATGTGGTTATATGCATGGGAAGCAAATATCTCATGTGTTTGAGGATTAGATACTTGAACAATAGGTGTAGTAAACTATCATGTGTTCCTACTTATTGAGTAAAAAAGAAACTTAATTTAAGAAGCAACAATTTTTAATTATCAGGGGCGGAGTAGGGAGAGTTGGACCGGGTCGAATCAGGTCGAATCAGGTCGGACCAGGTCGAATCGGGTCGGACTGGATTGGGTCGGACCGAGTTAGAGTAATTAAAAAAAATTAATATATATACATTAAAATTAATTATCACGTAAAAATAAATATAATAAATAAAATTATTAATAAATTATAAATCATTTACATATATTTAAAATCAACATAAATAATTATATATAAAATCAAATATATATTTAGTACATTTAATTTTTTAATTGTACTCGAGGATGTTTCATGTTATAAAAATCATCAATTATCATAAAATCTAACTTAATCTCATAAAATCATCAATTATCATTTTTTTTAATTGATGATATTTATTAAAAAGATATATAATATAAATATAAAAATTGATAAAATATTTTCTTTTATATATAAAATTATATATTTGATTATTTAAAATTAAAAAGATTATATTTAAATTTAATTTATATATAATATTTTTATACGGGAGACGGAAAGGGGGCCAGGAAATATATATTTCCTAATTTAATTATAATTTTATATGGTAATAAAAAAAATCTAAAATGTTGGAGGGGGCCGAGATCCCCGTGTCTCTCTGGTTCCGCCCTATTAATCATAAATTATAAATTATAAGTTTGAATCTCTTACTTAATATATATATATATAATATAATGATTAAATGAAAAATATAAAATCAATAGAATGTAAATGATTCAGTGATCAAATTAGAGAAAAACCTTACATAAAAAAGATTAAACTCTTCACATTAAACTCTAGATGGTTCATCTAATTAACATAATTTTCCTTTTTAATAAGTTAAGATTAAACATTTGAATGAGAAAAATTAAACTTTATATAATAATCAAATTGGATAAAACCTTGAATAAGAAAAATTAAACTTTAATAGGTACAACATCAGAGGAGACTTGAGTCTCCATTAGAAGAGAAGTTCAATAATCAGAAGAGTTTTAATAATTTTCTTATTTAGTGAACTCGTTTTTAATAATTAAAATTTTTCTTTTAATAAAAATTTTCTATAATGAGAAAATTAAATTTTAATTTTATTTTTGATAACCAAAAATTCTCTCATAATCCAAACCCTTTATAAAAACTAGGGTAAAAAAATTATTTAAAAGTAAATTATAACTAAAAGTATAATTTAAGAAAGAAAAATAATGTCAATCTAATATTCATTTATTTTTCGTTTCTCCTATTTGGGCAAAATTGTGAATTAACATATGGTTCTACTTTAATGTTTTCAAATTTAATATGCTAAATTATTCCAATGCAAAAAAAAGAGAGAAAAAAAATTAATTTTATTAGATTTTAAGAGAAGAAAATTAATTTTTAAAATAATGAAACCCACTCAATTATTTTTTTACCTATTTTTATTTTTTATCTCTATCAAATTACACAATTTTTAAAATATTTATTCATAATTTCTCATTTATTTATACTATATTTATTTTATTTTTTACATATTTCTCTTTTATCATCTAATTTATTCTTTATTTTGATAGACTATGTTTATTTCTTTCACGTTAAAAAAAAAAAAACTTGCGTCTACACCCCCGCGAGTCTGTATCTCATTCATTTTTTTCTTCTTTCTTCCCCATCCATCTTCTCTTCTCTCTCTGCGACGCCTCCTCCCTCTCACGCCACGCCTGTAGTCGTCTTCGTCGCCGCCGCCGCCGCCGCAGTCGCCAGCTAGTACCGCGAAGCCGCCACTACCGCGACGCCGTGAAACCTGTGGCCGCTGTCCAGGTTGGTCCTCCGTTTCCCTTTCTCTCATGTAATCATTGACTTGTTGTTCTTTAATGTTGGCACTCTGATTCTGATATTTAAATTTAACATGACTCTAATTCTGAATTTTTTTTTTGTTACAACCGAGAAAAGAAATTAGAAAGGAAACACATAACATACTAAAAGAACAAAACTAGACAGTTTCCTTTGGAATAAAACACCCTGAACATCTGCTTGTAATATTGTATATAATTCAGCAGGAGGCACTTGAATAATCACCAACCGATCTTTCTTTTCTGCACCTAATTTTTCAAGGCAGTCTGCACTATGATTTGCTTCGCGAAGAGTGTGCTCCACAGTGCACTTTTCTTATCAAAGTGATCTCATTGCAGTACTGATGAGTCCACCTTACTCTATTATTTGCCAACTTCAATGTTGTTTTTGAATCAGAATGACAAAGCACCTTTCTAAAACCTGCATCACAGTTTCATACCTTGGAGAATTGCAACAATTTCAGCATATAGTATGTCCACCATGGCTGAACTGAAGTTGATGCCAATGGCTAGAATTGTTATAATCACACGCACTAAGGGAAAAATTGCAGCAGAAACCAAATCAAGCATTTCTTAATCTTGTTTTCACAATCAGTTCTCTGAATCTCCAACTCAAACTTGGAGATTTCTAACTGAAAATCCCAAAGTTAGATAAGTGGGGGCGAGCCCTTTTTCAGTTATAGTGACATGAGAATGATTTTGGTTCAAGCTATCAGCAGCTTTTGTGCCTTATGGCTTTGCTGTGTTCCACCTCATTTTTTGTGCCTTCAGCTATTTATAAGTTAGTGTGCTTTCCATTGATTCTGCCACCCTTTTGTATTTGTGTTTTGTTGTTTTATTTTTGTTCCCTTGCTTTAGATTGATGATTATGGTTTTTGTGTAGTGTCGTCTCTCTGATAATTGCTGAATGGACACTAGAAAACTACTACCCTTTTTGAGAGCTTGTAAGAATTCCAAGTCACTGAAGGAAGGCAGGCTCATTCATCAGAAAGTTGTAACATTGGGCTTGCAAAATGATATTTACTTATGCAAGAACCTGATTAACCTATATCTTTCTTGCCATTTGTATGATCATGCAAAGTGTGTTTTTGATACCATGGAAAACCCATGCGAGATATCCTTGTGGAATGGCCTCATGGCAGGCTACACTAAGAATTACATGTACGTGGAGGCCCTAGAGCTTTTTGAGAAGTTGTTACGTTACCCTTTTCTGAAACCTGATAGTTATACTTACCCTAGTGTTATTAAGGCTTGTGGGGGGCTGTGTAGACTTCTGTTGGGAAAAATGATTCATACATGTTTGATAAAAACTGGTTTAATGATGGACATTGTTGTTGGAAGCTCTCTTGTTGGTATGTATGCAAAATGCAATGCATTTGAGAAAGCCATATGGCTGTTCAATGAAATGCCTGAGAAGGATGTGGCATGCTGGAATACAGTAATTTCTTGTTATTACCAAAGTGGAAACTTCAAAGAGGCCCTACAATATTTTGGCATGATGAGAAAATTTGGATTCGAGCCTGATTCAGTTACAATCACAACTGCTATTTCCTCCTGCGCTAGACTTTTGGATTTGAACAGGGGAATGGAAATTCATAAGGAGTTGATTAATAGTGGGTCTCTTCTGGACAGTTTCGTTAGCTCTGCTCTTGTTGACATGTATGGAAAATGTGGTCACCTAGAAAAGGCTATAGAGGTTTTTGAGCAGATGCCTAAAAAGACTGTTGTTGCTTGGAATTCCATGATTACTGGATATGGTTTGAAAGGTGACAGCATATCATGCATTCAACTTTTAAAGAGGATGCACAATGAAGGGGTCAAGCCAACTTTGACTACTTTAAGTAGTTTAATAATGGTTTGCTCAAGATCAGCTCGACTACTAGAGGGAAAGTTTGTACATGGATATATATTAAGAAACAGAATACAGCCTGATGTTTTTATTAATAGTTCACTCATGGATCTATACTTCAAATGTGGAAGGGTAGGGTTAGCAGAAAACATCTTTAAATTAATACCAAAGTCCAAGGTAGTTTCTTGGAATGTCATGATTTCTGGATATGTGGCTGAAGGGAAACTTTTTGAAGCCCTTGGCCTCTTTAGTGAAATGAGAAAATCTTATGTTGAACCAGATGCTATTACTTTTACCAGTGTTTTAGCAGCTTGTTCTCAACTAGCAGCACTAGAGAAAGGTAAAGAGATTCATAATCTGATTATGGAGAAAAATTTGGACAACAATGAAGTGGTTATGGGAGCTCTCCTGGATATGTATGCAAAGTGTGGTGCTGTAGATGAAGCATTCAGTGTTTTCAAATGTTTGCCAGAAAGAGATCTGGTGTCCTGGACTTCAATGATTACTGCTTGTGGGTCTCATGGTCAGGCCTATGAAGCTTTGGAGCTTTTTACTGAAATGCTGCAATCCAATGTAAAGCCTGATAGGATTTCTTTTCTTGGTATATTATCTGCTTGTGGCCATGCTGGGTTGGTTGATGAAGGATGCTATTACTTCAATCAAATGATAAATGTTTATGGTATTAAACCTAGAGTTGAACATTATTCATGCTTGATTGATCTTCTTGGACGTGCTGGAAGATTGTATGAAGCATATGAGATTCTGCAAAGAAACCCTGAAATCAGGGATGATGTTGGGTTGTTAAGCACATTATTTTCTGCATGCCGTTTGCACAGAAATATTGATTTAGGAGTTGAAATTGCAAAAATTCTTATTCATAAGGATCCTGATGATTCATCAACCTATATTCTCTTGTCAAATATGTATGCTTCTGCACATAAATGGGATGAGGTACGGAAGGTGAGATCAAAGATGAAGGAGCTTGGATTAAAGAAGAATCCAGGGTGTAGTTGGATTGAGATAAACCAAAAGATCCTGCCATTTTTTGTTGAAGACAAATCGCACTTGCATCTAGAATTGGTTAATAAATGCCTTTCGTATCTCACTGGTCATATGGACGATGACTCTAAACCATTTACATATCATTTTGATGTTGAAACACTGAGTTTTTCTAGTTTTACAATCAGCAAAGGATGATAAGCTTGAGAACTGCATGTCATGAGGATCCTAAGACAATGAATGATCCTTGGTGTGAGTAACTGACCTTTAAATGTGTCTGACAAAAATCCAAAAAAGACCAAAAAAAGAACACACCAACACAAAAAAGAAGGTTACCTTTCCTTTGCTGGATTGCAGATTTCATCTAGGATTATTAGATGGATTAAAGAAGCTTCCATTCATAATACATGGAAGGATGTACTTTATTCAAATGTTCACCAAATTTTCTGTTAAAAGTGTATGCTGACAAAGCCAGAGAGCCCTCTCTCTTAGAGGTCGAGTACCTAAGCGAAAAAGGTTGATCTTTAAACTGAGATTTTCTAGTTAGCACAATAGCATTGTATTCTTACGTAGGGAAATGTGGCCCATCTAACCATTCTTACTGTTTACTTTATCTGTACTAATTTGTTCATAGTTATAATAAATCTCTCTAGTAACTACCTTCTGTCAACCTCTCCAACCTTTTTTTCCTTCACATCTGATGATTTTTTTCCTAATGTTATGTAAAAGATGGATATTAATTTGAATGGGTGTCTTTCGTTTTTAATTTCCCCCTTTCTTTTTCTAGTATACATTGTTAAAACTTAACTTGGTATTGTCTATTTATTATATAAATTTGGTGGTGACTAAATTGTGTGAGCTTGTAAACAGTGATTGAATAAAATTTGCTATTTGGTCCCTGAATGAAATGTATAAGGTTTTAGCCATTTGATACATTTATTATTGCAAAATTGTTATTTGGTTCCTGAATAAAATTTTGAAAAAGTTTTCAAATTCCAAGTGAAGAAGAATCGTAGTCCTAACTAATCCTTTGAGTTGTGGGCACCCAGCAGTGATACTAGGGATTTGAGGATAAAAAGGAAAGAGGAGGAAGATGGGATTTTGTGGTCTGGGTGAAATTGTCACTATGTCAAAGCAAACGAAGAGTGAAGAAGTCTTAATATGATATGGTTGCAAGATAAGAGACAAAGGTGGAATGGTCTGACCTTCGATCGGAGGCCACCACTCGCAATGGACAGAATAGAACAACTGGAACACGAAAGCAAAGCACTCATTTGGGAGATTGGAGATGATGCTACATTGTTGAATCTAATCTCCAAATTTTCTCTACTTTGAATTGTTCAGGATCTGCTGATTGCAGGTTTACCACGTATGGAAGGGTAGTAATGTGAGTTATCATTTTTTATTTCAATTATTGATTATTCTTTTCCCCATTTCTTTTTTGATTGTTTACCAAATTTGGTGTTTGTGTTTTTCTGTCTGATAAAATGTCTTTTATATATATATATATATATATATATATATATATATATATATATATATATATATATGAAGGTATGAACTGAGTGATATTAGATTGGGTTAAAGATTATTTCGCTTTGAGATTACGATTCTATTTTAACATGTTTTCGTTATAAATTTGAAAAAAATTAATCTTCATCAAAATTAGACCTAAATATTGATTAATTAATCACATTGATTTTACACAAATAATTTGTATAATTCAAGGAATGAATTTTTTTAGTGATTAATATTTTGTGATGTCAGTCACAATTCATAATTATAATTCACATTATTATCATAATCTTTATTTCACAATCCAATTCCAATCATAATATATCATCAAATTTCACATCACATAATTCAAATTTCACATCACATAACTCAACAATTCAATTTACAACAAATATCTTATCGCATTTATCGTATTTCATCATATTTCATATCTATATACTCTTTTAATACAAATTAAAACATAAATAGTTATCTAGAAATATAAATTTTAGTTCAGGCAAAAATAATTTTGAGAGCATTTCACTCATCTTGACAATATGACATTTAATTACTAAAAAATTTATATTTTAAGTTATACACGTTACTTTTGCATGAAATAAAGATTATTGGTTAGCTAAGATCCATAAATAAAACTTTGATTAAAGATATTTTACACATTTGTAAAAAAAGTCATTTAAAAAAGGATTCATAATTTCAAATAGAATTAATTTTTAACATATTGACCTTTAATTATAAAAAATCATATATTGAATTATATATATTATTTTTTCATAAAATAAAAATCATTAATTAGATAACATTTAGAGTTATAATATTTATGAAGATGGCTTTTCAAAATTTGAAATAAAAACATGCTAAAATCCATTGTAATACTAGAGCGAAATAATTTTTAATCTATTAATTAATTCAATTCATACTTTGGTATATAGTAATAATTTTATCAAACACAATAAAAATAATTAATTAGCTTCTTTTTCTTTTAAATCAAAATTTCTTCAAATTAAGATAGATAAAAGATATTTTATCTTACCATAAATTATAAATTTTTATTCTTAAATTTCATATAAAATTAATATTTTAAGCATTTTGATTAAAATATTCTAAAAATTAGAAAAAATTAAAACTTAATCAAAATAAAATTTTATTCTAATAAGATTAATTTACTCTTTACACTTTAGATCTTCAAAGAGATAATAATTGAATAAAAATTCTTTAAGAGAATTGAGAGATATTTAAGAAAAATTTAGAGAGAAATTAAAGAGGAGAGATAAGATTTTTTTTTAGAAATAATGTGAAAATGAAAAAATTAGACAAGATTAGATTACTTATAATATTTCCCCTTCCTAAGCAAGTGGATATAAGATCTAGTAATACCTAACTCTTACAATTTCTTCAACAATAAGAATTTTTGTCCTCGAAAATTATAGTCATCATTAAAGAAAGAGATACAAAGCTCTCATCTCATCCTCTAACTCTGCAAGTAGAATTACAAATTCAAGTTTTGCATAATACCGTCACCATAAACGATAATTTTATTTGCATAATTCAACAAGATATAGTTGAAAGATAACCAATCTACACTAAAATAATATCGAGTTGACGAAGACACAAAAATAATTAAGTCAACTAAAAATTTCTTTTTAGTAAAGCAAAATTGTACACAAACATTGCCCACTAATTGGTAGAAATTCCAACAAGTTCAAACTTTGGAGAAAATTTAGACAATTAAAGTTTATATAGACAATTTTAGGATATGATGGAATAAGTCGTACTATAGAATTATACAATACAAATAAAAGAACTCCACTAATGAGACATGTAAGTTAATTGACTTTACAACTTAAATAATGATTTATAGTAATTGAAAAAAAAAAAAACTAAAAACACATAACTTATAATATATGACAAAATTACAACAAATACACATAATACAAAGACCACAAAACACTTATCAAACAATCATAGTACACACAAAACATGGTAAATACACATAACACACTGATGGAACGGATCAATCAACTCTTATATAAATAAATTTATTACATTAATATAAATACTTGACACAATCAAGTATATCACTTCATAATTAAACAACACTCTAAACTCTTTAGTATGATATAAACACAAACTTTTACTAAATTATAAGAATTTTAATATTATAAAAAAAAAAAAAATTTTTATCGAATATTACCTTTTATTACTCTATCAAGTTTATTTTTTTTTTAAATATTCATGTAATAAGATAAATCTAATACCCTATGTTACCGGAAAACTTAATTGCTCTAATACAATTCAATTTCATGCATCCAATTTAAAAAAATTCATTTTAATTCTTGAAAAAAAAAAAAAATATTCATTCTTAAATATGAAATTTAAGAAACTATAATTGTATTAAAACTATTTCTTATCCTTTAAATTTAATGTTCACATACTAAATTTGAAAAATATTAAAATGAGCATTTTTTCTTTAATTTTAAAAGCTAAAAGAATTTATCTTAAATTTTAAGTATCTAAAAAACATAATTAAACTATAAAAAAATCAAAGACAAAATTATTGAACATTTTAAGAACCAAAATATTATTTAAGAAAAAAAATCAAATCCAAAATAGACGATGGTATGTAAAATAATTATCACATGATAACATCAACACTAAAATGAAGTAAATGAAAAAAAAATATATACAAAAAATTAATAAAATTGAAAAAAAAATGAAGAACCAAATATTAAATTAATAAATTTATTAGAAACAAAAATTTATTTAAGTCTTAAAAAAACCTATTGCAATAATTTAAAAGCACTAAAAGAGTTAATTGGAAGAAAAAACCATTGATGAAAATATAAATGCAATCAAGGTATAAAAACCACACGAAATCACACGCATAAATAAGGAGAAGCAAATAATCAAAATAAGGAGAAGATTAAATGAAACAAGAATTTATTTTGAGAAGTCAGGAGGTGCATGTTTGGTATGAATGTCTGTCTGTGTGTCCAGTCTACTACTTGTGGATAGTGAAGGTATTTACACAATTGCAATGTTAAAAAAGAAATGGAATTAAAATAGCTTGCATTTTGGTTGGTTCATCTAAGTTCGCCTCCACCATTGCAGTAATGGACGCCATTGGTCCGTAGATTGGGGGGGTACTTTACATTGAGGCGCTTAAGGCCCCATATCCTAATTGTCCTGTCATCACTGGCCGAGGCTAACATGTGAGGGTTTGCTGGGTTCCAGCTCACACAGTTAACAGCTCCAGAATGACCAGGCAATGCCTCTACTAGATCCCCCGAGTTTCTGTGCCATATGTAAACCTACAACACACAAACCCTTATTACTAAACTCAATTTCCAATTTGCATGGGAATGGAAAATCACGGGAATTTAAAATTAATACCTGAGAATCCTCACTACCACTAGCAATAAAAGATTGCTTAAGACCACCAAAGCAAGATCTGACAATAAAGCGGGTACGTTTATGACTTCTGTACTTGCCAATGAGTTTAGGATCACCTTCTATATTCCAGAGGTGTATTTCTTGGTTCAAAAGATTAGCCAACAAGAATCTGCTATCCTTTGACAAAGAGAAGGAAGTTATTGTCTGGTCCTCTTCAATAAATCTCTCTTCTTTCGTTTCTTTGTTGAAGAACAGTATTGCATTGTCTTTACAAATACTCAGAATGTGTTCCCCATCACCTGTTATTTCCAAGTCAGAAATCTTAAGGGTTCTCTGTCCTTTCCAAGACTCCACTTCTTTCCCGTCTAAATCCCACATGCAAATGCTCTTGTCACTGAGGCCAGAAAGTATATATTTCCCACTTGGAAACCATGCACACGAGACGAGACCAGGACCATTTTTTTCATAAACTTGCAGGCACTTACCAGTAGAGACATCCCAACGCCTAACAGCCTCCTCCACACCACATGTGAGGAGCTCTTGGTCATTAGGACTCCATGAGACTGAAGAAACAGCTTTCAGGTGACCAGACAATTTATGTTTCATAGACAGTCCACCATTCATGTCAACCTGTTAAAAAAGAAGGCAAAAAGCAAAAAAGTGAACCCTAATGCACAGCTATAAGTACATTTTGATCGTGTGTGCTTGCATTGACCAATGTTTAGAGAAGCATGATATATAACATGCAAGAAGCACCTAAAAGGATAATTCCTATCAATAACCTATCACATAGTCAAGTGATGGAAGAGGTCTTCTTAATGAAGTACGTAAAAACAGTTACTTAACTTATAAGAGTGTGTTAGGCCATATTTAGGACAAAGATGTAAAGTTGCAGTGGTAAATTACTTTAAATATTATTTTAGCTATTTGGATACATTACTTTAATAATTATTTTAGCTATTTGGAGATAACATAATTATCAATTTCAGATAGCTGTGTGGTGGTCAAATTTGAAAACCCTATAGCAGGATAAATAATTTATACTACACATAATGAAAATAAATAAATAAATAATTTGGGCAAAATGATAAATCAAATTTTTTCTTGTGTAGTGTTTATATATAGATGTAGGAAGATATGTTTGGGAAGTAAGAAGTTTGACATCTCTCATCTGTAAAGAATTGTCAATGAGAAAACAGAGACAAAAGACTGATCTTTGAATAGGAAAAAGAGTGGATCCACAGGTCCCAAATGAATTGGCTTATTTGAAAAAAAGCCCTGTTCTTTGGTTTAGGGTTTACACAATCACCAAAAATCTAGGAACAATAAGAATATAGTAATGAAGTCAAAAAATGAAAGACGACGGCAAAATTACTAGAAAAAAGAGCATAAAAGTTAGATAAAATTTTGCAGAACACAAAGTTAGATGTTTACAAGAAGATAACGGAACACGGGAAACAAATAATATCAACTAGTCATGGGGGTAAATTTATGTCAAATTGTCAAAATAAGAAGGGCTTTCAGTCCTATTATGTTTATGAAGCATAAATGCATTAGAAAATGAGGGATAAATAACAATTTTAGCAAAAAAACACTAAACTATGTTGTTTCAGGGGTAAATTTGGGTTTTTGATGCCTGTATCAGGGTAGTGGTGCTATAGTGTGGGGGACATTGATGAGAGCATCACTGAGGAGGAAGACATTGAAGGAGTAACTTTTTGTTTAAGAAGAGAATCTTTTTGCATGAAATACACGGTTTGTTTTCCTGTTTTTGCATTTTATTTTCTCATTCTGGTCATAGGGACAGTTAGCAGTTTTTTCGGGCATAAGTTTTCTTTCTTTGTAAAACATTTTAAGTATGTTTGGTTCATTGTATAGAAGCAAGCAAAAATAGATAGCTTTTCTTAGACGAATAGACTGGTGCACTCACTAGAGAAGGTTCTACGTCCTTTTCTTTATCTTGCATTACATGCTAGTAGGATAATTTTGACTTGGAAATTAATTGATAGAGCCAGTGAAGCTTCTTTGAAAAGTATGAAACTCTCTCTATCTTTAATCTTATCTTGAGTTTTCCATAGTTCAAGCGATGATTCTACCTTAGCACTTATCTAGAGAATTCTCTCAAGTCATGTTCGTTTCTTCTACTCCAATCCATGTTTTCTTTTTGTCCTTTGATTATTTTTTTATTCCCTTTTTATTAACATCTAAGCATGTTTTATATGCCTACGGTTCTTGATAATGTTTGTGCACGTTTATGGGTAAGAAACCCATTTTGAACTCAACTTAGTTCACCAATGCACGCTTTGTTTGATCATTAGAATCAGCGCAATTTTGTTTAAACATGTTGAAGTCACTGTTGTTTCCTTGAGTTTAAAGGGTTGAAATCAAGTTTGGCCATAGTTTGGAAGATCCTACACAAGACCCATTTTATGGATTTCTATCAGAAATGCAGCTGTTTTTGCTGGTTATTGCAGCCACAATGACTACTATTAAGCACTGCTCTACTACTTATAGCAGCCTAAGGCAGCTTTGCTCCGCTACTCAACATAGTAAGTCAAAATCTCAATCGTAGAAGAAAAAAAAGGTGATGAAGAAAAATATTAAATAAAGGGCTTCTATTTTTTTCCGTTAGACCATGTCAGTGTGTGTCTGGTCTTCGAGCTCGGTTCAACATTGCAATTATGAGAAAAAAATAGAAGAAAGGATCCAGATGCAACCTGAATAAAGCCATGTCACCAGCCTACTAGTGTCAGGGCCACGTTGGACATCAACAGGTAGGCTAGTCTATGGTTCCTAGCAGAATTTTGTTGTAGCATGGTAAGAAATGCTAAAGGGAAAACAATGAAAAGGGAAAAAAAAAAAAGAAGACAAAAAACAAAACTCTTTAAATTCTAATGTTGGACAGCCATTTCGGTCTGTTTGTATATCTACAATACTAGTATCCTTTAAAGGAACATGCCCTGAACTAGAAAGAGAAACCAAAAAAATGTGTAAGGGCAAAGAACCAACTGAAGCAACAGGGCATGGGGGTGGCTACAACTCAGTCATCGACTTGTACAAGAATGGGTAGCAAGAAAAATACTCAAAAGTATGAGGGAGAGATTGTCAGCTAGCAATGGAAAATGAGTCTGTCACAAGTAAGGCTTTCCTTGTCTGGAGGATGAGGTTGGAGCGTGTGTCAATTTGGCATTCTGTTGTTTCTTATGCTGTAAGATGGGTAGAGGTGTCTTGTATTATCTGAAGGAGCTATAGGCTCTGGGATTAAAGGAGGAAAACTTAATATTTCCATTCAGTAGATAATACCTATACCATTACTATTTCAAAATCTTAGCACTTCTGCCATTGAGTATATGCCCAAATGTGGGGTTGGTAGCTACGAAGCACTGACACTTAAATCTGCTTCACCTATCCAAATCGAATATGTATCTGATACTTATACTCTTGGATACTTCACCAACACACATTGGCATATTAGTGAGGTTTCCGAGTCCTAAAAAAAATTATCGAAATCCAATACTGTTACATGAGGTATGAGCATGTATAATAAAGAAGGAACATAATGTCACCTGATGAACAAAAAATGAAAATTGTCCTATTTCTCAATGGTTTCAAAAAAGAGTGAGATTGATAGTACTATTCGTATTTGTAAAAATACGAAGTAATCTACTATGACAACGATTTATAATTTCTTTTGTTTAGTAATGTCAAAGAAGAATGTTCTTAATTTGGATTTTCAGAATTGCATTTATATATTTCTTATATTTTATGAATTTCTAAATATATCTAGATGTGTATCTTATATGTATCGTATCCTTTATATTTTTAGAATAATTATATTGGCATATTGGACATGTATTGTCTCTGATCCGCATATCATATCTGTGCAGCAAAAGATGCTAATTTAACAGCAATAGATGCTCCTTTGACTACTTTCAAAGCTGCAGTAAAAGACTTGGTGGTGAAGATCTGGCAAAGACATGAATTGAAATGCAATCATACTTTCAGTGGATGGTGTAGGAATTGCAACAGATAGAGTCACCTGTCAGAAGCATTGTCTAGAGCTAAAGGAGGGCAAGAGAATGATTTGAAAAGTGAAAACTGAATGGCTCATTCAATGGAGTAGCAAACCTGTTGAAGAAGCTATGCAGGAAGAGGCCTTCACCATCTGCAATCAATTTCCTCATGTCAGCCTTGGGAAAAGGCTTTAAAGGAAAGGGCAATGTTAATGCCAGGAAGTTTAGAAATCCAATTGAAGCAACAGGACATTGGGTGGTAAATCTCATTCATGAACCTATAACTTTGCCAGTGTACTGGAAGAGTAGGATGGGAAAAGCTCACAACTAGTATGCTGAGCTGTCATAGCTAGCTATGAGAAAGGGGTCTGTCAGTGTAAGGTTCCTTGTAGGGAGGTAGAGGCTGGAGGAAGTGTTAGTTTTGCTTGTTATTTTCTTATGGACGTGATCTGGGCAGTGGTGCTTTGTATTCTCTGAAGCCTTTCCTTTCCAAATAGGTACATAACACATATACAAATTCAGAAATGACAAAAAAGACCCAAGGGCATTGCTTTCCAATCACAAATGACAAAACCCCATAAACAAAACATTGCCACAAGATATTATACTCCTTCAACCTGATCCATAGAACTAGGACATATGAGTGATCACCATCAATCCATAAAAAATCTATGTTTTTCAGTTTTTCTTTGTTTCCTTTTAGATGGAAATCAATTTGGTCTGCCTTATCAGCACTCTTGCTTTCACTATACCTGTAGACTAAACTCATTCTAACAACCAGAAGTCACATCTTCTAAGATGGTTTACTGTCTTTAAACACATCATAGTGTTAGGGTTATTCTCTTTCACTATCTCCAATGAAACATGACCTATACATTGCAAAAATAAAGAAACAAGTATGATAGAATTAGAGATTGTGGAACTTGAGATCATGCTGAAGGATGCAGATATCCTTCCTAGTCAACAGACCATCTCATAATATTCTATTTGTGCGACCGGAGTATAATATTAGAACTGATCTGTGCATTGAGGGACTGATGATAAAAATAGAACAGGAGCGTATGATTAGCCATCAGATATTACCTCCCAAATGATTGCAGATCGATCATTTGATGCTGAAGCTAAATATTTCCCATTATTGGAAAATTGGACATACCAAACTTCATCATCATGTGCTTCTAATATCTGCAATATTTGCAGGAAAAGAAAATAACATCAGAACATAAATGTCTTAAATGACATAAAAGTAAATGCAGAATGATCATTGTATAAACAAAATTGTGCTTTCCATTCATCCTTCAAAAGATATTGCAATAAATAAAAATATTGGATCAATATGAGACAAGAGAAAGGAAAAACAGACCACATATAAGCCAGAAAAGAGGGATAGTAAAGACACTAAAATGCAACCTTAAATATATATGAGCAAACATAGGATTGTATGATGACTTCATTAACGGATAAAATTGCATATAGCTAATCCATTACAGTTTCAGATAGACATTAACAAAACTTGGTATCGAATCATCAAAACATACATTATCACCCATGTAAATCAGCTAATCATCTGGTGACTCCACATGGATGAATCAACACTAATGATACCTTGCATTGACAAAACCAAATGTCCTAACGCAAATAATAATTTTTTTGTTTATGTTATAATACAGACCAAACACCCAAACTTTACATCAATCGTAATAAAGAATATGAGGTAACTTAAAATAAAAATACCTAGACTGTAATTTCAACACCCCAATTTACAAAGCCTTAATATTAAATTACATCAAAACCATTATTAAGAAGATTAAATTTTATATTGTATCTTTATCAAAAAAGAATTTGCAGTGGCTGCTTAAAATTTAGGTGAGCCTGTAAAGAATCTAGTAGGGACTTGGCTTTTATGGGTCCCTAAATCCTACATCAAGTAGTATGGGATTCTCAATGGAGTATTTGATTGCTTCCTTCACCCCCCTTAAGGGTGGGTTTCCCAAGTGTTTGAATGTTTACCAACTGATATTATAGTTAGTTGTCGGTATCTCGATAAGTCCTACAAGTGGAGGATTTTGAACAAAAGAAGTTCAGTGAAGCGTAATGTCATAGAGTGCGAGTTGTTGAGACATCAACTATAAATAGGTGTATCTAATTGAATCTTGTCAAGGTTACTGGCTAGTACTCCTAAAGCCATATATTTTTAAAGCTTCAATGGCGTTGGTAGAGTATTGAAAAGTAATGATAAACTATAGTTTAGGATTAGAACTACAATAAGATTTGGCATGAATTAGTATTGGGAATTATGAATTCGAGCATTACCCTAGCTACTAAGTGGTTTTTATTTTACTTTCAAATAACTCTCTCTATGGCCTATGACAATCAGATGTGACCATAACAACATAAGTAAATATGCAATAAAGATAAGAAGAGAACTATATACGGATCGACCTAGTAACCTATATGCATATGTTTACATGAAAAAGAGAAAAAGTTAATATTCAACGTGATCAATGAGGATTATGAAGAGTAATTGCTAAAATATAAAAAAAAGAGAAGCATTAAGCTGATAGGGTTTGTTTCTATGATAGCATGAGTGATTTATTTGTAAGAAAACGAAATCAATACAATAAATAAAGAAGATTTGGTTTCTTCTAATAATAAACATACTATACTAGAATAAAGGTAAATGTTACAAAAAATATTAGGTGCTTCTAACATCCTATAACGCTAGAGCATATAAGTCATGTGCTCAACTTGTGATTGATGATTGATTGATCTTGGTGAATATATCTACTACTTGTTCACTAGAGTTGACAAATCTAATGGTGATGCCTCCAAATTCTAGCTTCTTCATCATGAAATGGAAATCTACCTTAATATATTTGGTTCTTTCATGAAAAACAAGGTTAGAGAAGATATGTAATGCTGCCTAATTGTAATATATAAGGTGCATTTGGGAGTTTTCTTCAAATTTGAGCACTTTGAGAAGTTACTTTAGCCATATGAACTCACAAGTGACTAAAGTCATTGCCTTCTATATTGCTTCTGCACTTGATCTTGTTCCAATATTTAGTTTCTTATAGTTCCAAGAGATCATCTCTTGAAATACCACATCCTTGTACTATTTTAATCAAGAAATAGAACTATAATTTTCTCTTCTTCACTATCTTTTTCTAATTGGTATCATTGCTCCTGATCTTGATGGTTTTGCTTCCATATTCAAACCCTAGTTGAGGATTCTTTTGGGTTGTCTAAAGTGTACCTACTTTTGCTTTTTGGGATTGCCTGAAGTGCACCCAAGTTACTTGTCCTTGTCGCTATTGTTATCATTGCCATTGCCACTATCGCTACCACTACTATTTCCACCGCTGCTACCACCACCTTGAGGAGGTGGTTCAAATCCACTCTTATTTGGTCTCGTTAGATTCTGTTTGCATGACTACTATTGTATCTTCAACTATCTCTCCATTATGCAATGTTGATATTCTGCATCTACCTGAAGATAATCATCTCAATGATAGGAATTATCTTTAATGGACTCATTTCATCTGGTCCATTTTGAAAAGTACAAGGAGACTTAATCATATTAGGGAATCTCATAATCCTAGATAACCCTAATTTTTAGATTTGAGACAATGATAACTCCAAAATTATAACATGGATGAGGGAATCCATGAGCATGTAGATTAACCAAAATTATATGTTTTACTCCACTACCCATGAGATTTGGGAAAATTTAGGAAATAGTATGAAGCAAGAATTTTCGCTTGCTACGAATTAGAAAGTAAGATATTTGGTCAAAAATAAAGTACTATCTCAATTGCAGACTATTATGGGGTGTTAAAGGGTCTCTAGATTGAACTTGATCAATTTTAAAATTTGAAGCTCAAGAATAGAAGGGATGCTATTACTCTAGCTCAATTTATTGAAAGGTCTCAAATTTTTTAGTTTGTCATAAATGAATCCATAATATGACCTCGTTAGGGCTCAAATTCTTGGCAAGGAAAAATTTCTCTTTATGAGGTGAAGAGAATCACAAAGATGAATGATCAATTCATTATAGGTGCTGCCTTTTTTCTGGAAAATCTTTCAAACTAGTGAAGCTCAACTCAAAAAGTAAGGAGGACTGCTGTACTCTCATTGTAAGAAATTTGGGCACATTAAAGATACATTCTTCAAGCTTCATAGAAAAGAGAAGAAGGCTATCGAGCAATTCTCAACTCCAAAGGGTCTAGCAAGACCCTCTCTTCTTTGTTTGTTGAAGATGGGGTCCTAGCCTTCCAAGCTAATATTGACAACTTGCCAACTCTCATGGAATCTCTTAGTAAGTCATCTTTTTAATACTTGTTCTCTAATGACGGGTAAGAACTTTAATTCCTCTTTTAATGTTTCTAAAATTGAACCTTTAAGTATGATGTATGTCAGTTTGCAAAATACCATCGTGCCACATATTCTCCTAGTCATACAAAAAGTTAGTCTTTTTTATTTTATTCACTTTGATGTATGAGGTCCAATATCAAATATTGGTATATCTAATTAAATGGTTTGTCACATTTATTGATGATTGCTCGCATCACATGGATATTCCTCATGAAATCAAAATCTAAATTTTGTCCATTATTTATAAAATTCTTTCATATGATATATACACAATTTGGAAAATCTATAAAATGCTTGCATTTTGATAGTATACATAAATCATGACATGGCTAAGTTTCTCTTTGAAAATGGAATTATTCATGAACTAACATGTGTGGATACACCACAACAAACGGGATTGCTATAAATAAAAATGGTGCCCCCTTGAAGTTACTAAGACCTTTCTTTTCCAAATGTTAGTTGCTAAGTCTTGATGACCTTATTCCTGTTAAATCTATATCTTCTTTCTTTCCATTTGTTCGTTTGTTATCCAGCCTCCCTACCCTGTTTTTGGATATATTGCATTTGCTCATGTTCATAGTCAGTTTCATGAAAAATTAGATCTTAAAATTATTAAGTGCATATTCATTGGTTATCCGCCTAATATAAAAGGATATCATTGTTATCATCCTCAAAGTAGAAAGATTTATACCTCTACGGATGTATTATTTCACGAATCCACATCCTTTTATGAGCGTTCAAGAGGAAAGAGAGTTTTATTGAAGTTGAGTCTTTTGAATCACATAAGTCATCCTTTGTCCCTGAGTCTCTTGAATCACTTGAGTCATCATTTGTACCTTTAGTGCAAGAAAAGGGATCTTCTTCTTATACTGATGCTAACCTTAATGACATGGCTAATTCTTCTTCTTAGACTCACAAAATAACTGTGAGTCTAACCTTAATGAGTTGCTTATTGCCTTGAGAAAAGGAAAATGATTGCATAGCAATATTCTATTTCTCTATTTATTTCCAATAAACACCTTTCTTTGTAGCACCTGAGTTTTCCTTTTTCCATTAATTCAATCAAAATCCCTACATCGATTAAAGATGCATTATAGAGATAAGAATTGGGTTCAACCCATGAATGAAGAGATAGGTACCTCAAAAAAATCAAACTTGGGATATTGTTGATGGGCCACAAGATAAGAAGGTCGTAGAGTGGGTCTACTCTGTGAAATATCCGTCTAATGGCATATGAATCACTACAAAGAAAGGTTAGTTGCAAAAGGATATACTCAAATCTATGGTATGAAAAAAAGTTTGCTCTTATAGCAAAGACGAATACAATTAGGATTATCCTCTCATTGGCAACACATTTAGGTTGGGAACCGTAAAAGTTTGATGTAAAAAATGTTTTTCTATATGGAAATTAGAAAAAGTCTACATGGAAATCCCACCTGGATTTGGATCTATTGAAGAAAGACTAAAGGTGTGTAAGCTGAAGAAAGCCTTGTAAAGACTTTGGTAATCACCCTGTGCTTGGTTTGGGAGACTTACATGTCAAAGTGATCATAACTTGTTTATCAAACATTTCTATCAAAGGAGACTTACTCTTCTCCTTATTTATACTGATGATATAATTATTACAAGAGATGATGAACATTAAAAACTAATCTTGAAAGAAGAACTTTAAATAGTTTGAGATGAAAGATTTAGGAAAGTTGCCTACTCATAAAAGGTTTTTATATCTCTCAAAGAAAATATATTTTAGACTTGCTCCAAGAAACAAGATTGATTGTAATGCCCTATAGTACCTATAGAACAAAATCATATCATTGGGAGTGATGAAGTTAGTTTTGCAATAAATAAGGACTTGTTGAATTACAAAGAGTTGTATTTATTATTTGTTGGAATTATTATTAGGGCAGGTGAGTTCCCTATAATTATGACTAGGTTAATTGAGAGTGTTGAGTTATGAGAAAATTTTATTTGATTTACATGAAATATTGTAATGATATTGTAGAGATATGATGAGTTGTATTTATTAATTGTTGGAATATTACTCAAGTAGTTAAGTTCTCTATAACTATTTCTAAGGTAGTTGAGAAGTTCTCTATAATATTACTAGTACTACGGTAGAAGAGAGTTTTCTTAAGCTCTCTATAAATAGCACATCCTCATAATGTATTAGTCAAGAAATAGAACTACAACTTTCTCTTCTTCACTATTTTTTCTATCTTTATCTAGTCACTCATTATCACTACATCAAATAAGAATGTTGTCCACATATATAACAAGATAAATATATCCCTTGGTAGAATAATAGTAAAATAATAAATTATAAACCTCACTTTGTATCATTCCAAACTGCTAGATTATTCTAAAAACATCCAAACCATGCACAAAGAGATTGCTTAAGGGCAAGGACATAAAGGGACCTATGAAGATGACAAATCTTATTAAACGACTCCCTCTAAGCAACAAATCGAGGACGTTTTTCCATGCAGAATTCCTCATGGAGATCTCCCTGAAGAAGGGCATTCTTGATATCAAGTTGAAAAAGCATCTACGGCGAATGGTTGCCATGGAAAAGGGAAGATAGACAATATCAAAATGGTGCCAAAAGAGGAAGTGTTGGGGTAAAATCTTGTTTGCAAATTTGTGTATATCCTTTGACAACCAAGCAAGCTTTTATAATTGTAACCATTATAGCCAACTTTAAGAATGCCATTGACACCCAACAATTGTTTTTCCAACTAGAAGAGTATAACCAACTCTTAAGTACCAATACTTTGGAGGGCACACATCTTATCAATCAAGCTTGCCTCCACTCTAGTTAAGATAAAGCTCCACCTATAGACATAGGAATAGGCACAAAAGACAAAGAGGCAATTAAGTACGGAGAAAAGGATATGATAACTTAGGTTAGTATAATGGGGGGAAGTGTTACATGTAGAACATACCTTTTCAAAAAGCAATAGGCCAGTCAAGGTCAAAAGGAGATAATAGATTCAGCATGGAAGATAATGCTAGGGAGGACTCAAGCATGGGCTTTACTATATCATTATCCACTATATCATTATCCACTGGAGAATAGTATGGAAATTGGATGTCGAAAGTCCATGGGTGGTGTTTATATATCAAACGTGGTGCTAGAGAAGCATATCGAGTCATGGCAAAGTCATGGAAAAGTCATCTAGTGGTGGGAATGGGACTACATATGTCTTGAGTAGAAGTAATAGATGCAAAATATGGGACAAATTCAAAGAAAGAGACAACAAAAACAAAATACCTATTAACCCTAGACAAAGAAACAATAATACCCTTTTCAGGAAGACACATTTGAAAGACCAAGAAGAAAGTTTATCTCAACCTAGGGTGAGGTTATGTACAACACATGTGGAACCAAATACACTAGAAGAAGATAATATACATAAGAATGAGGAAAGAGAACAAAGTGAGGTACCTAATATTAAGGACAGAGTAGGACAATCGATTAATGAGATAAGAAGTTGTGAGGACGGCATCCGCCCATAATTTATGAGGAACATGAATGTGAAGGAGGAGAGTCCAAGTGGTTCTATAAGATGTCTGCTTTTGTGTTCAACAACCCATTTCTCTTGAGGAATATAAGGACATGAAGTTAGATAAAGCATACTTTATATATTAACATTGTTGGAATTGGTGAGACAAGTATTCACCAACATTATCACTATGAAAAGGCCATGAGGGTGCATAGAAAGGTTTTTAAAGTTCGAGTTGTAAGGTTGGGTAGATTGGCACACTGTGATCTTAATAGTAGGTCAATGTTGAAAAAGTAGGCAGAAAAATTCAATGTAAGGTTGTCGAAAGAAGTCAAAAGCCACTATCAGGAATAGTTCAACACAAAAAACAAGAGAGCTAACCAGGAAAGGAACAAAAGGGTGTGCCGAAAAGAAATTCCTTCATACATAGAGGGTCCACTAGACAAACATAGGTTTCAAGAACTCCAAATACCATGACAAAATATAAGAAAAAGAAATGCAATGAGATGAAACCATGTGTCTACAACAGCAAAAGTGATTTATTTATGAGAAAATGAAATCAACACACTAATAATAAAGATACGATACTAGAATTAAGATAAATGTTACTAAAAATATATATATGTACTTTATTTCTATAATTATAACAATAACCATGCAATGCAAAGCCTAATCTCAACTCTATTTTACCTTGCTTAAGTTGCATATGGATGACATATCTCACACTTCCTTTTTGTTAGGAAATTAAAATGTTTTAAGATCCTACACCAATTTTGCAATAACTTTGTACATGACATCCAATTTCTGCCTCTTCACCAAGCGGTCAATATATAGATCTTTGTTACTCTAATTCTACATAATTTAACTATATTATTACAACACAAGATAAGGTGAGTTTGTGCTTTGTCAAAGCCTCATGCACAATAGTTTCATATGAACCAATGGGAATTGGTTGAATTAGCAAAGACAAAGCACTCTGTTTGTAGTTCTTAGGTTTGATTTGTGCTACCTATCTTCAATCTAGTGTTACCAATATCGGATAACGGAAAATATTGGAAACTCAAAAAACCGATATAAACATATATCCAATATTATAACAAGTTATAGTGAAAGCAACGACTAGCAACGACGAGCGGCAATGCGACATCTTAGCTAGGTTCGCGTTTTGTTTCAGGTGTTGGGTCAAGTATTATGACCCAACACTCTTTTTATAAAAAACCAAAGCTAATGGGCCTTATGGGTTGGGTTGGGTCCAACACCTTAAACCCTAAAAGAAAAAAGAAAACAAAATTCAAAATTTAAACTACAAAGCCCCCTTCTTCTCTCACACAACTGTCGCTGCACATAGCCGCTACCGCCACCACCTCACGCCTCTCGCAGAGCTGTTATTGTCGCCTCATGCCTCTTGCACAATTGCCACAACATGGGCCATCTGCAATTTGCACCTCCAACAATATGGCGCGCAATTCCGCAACACCTAAAGCGGTTGCCATGCACCGCCATGCCAAATCCGACTCACCACCGCCTTCCCATGGCGGTCGGCGACAAAACCACCACCATGACGTCGCCATGGCATACTACAATCTTCCTCAATAGAAGTGATGTGTACTATTATAAAACCTAAGGGTTTATGGAAAATCCTAAGCTTATTAGTGTACAACTTGTAAAATCTTAGAGTATCATTGTAAAATCGTCCAAGTCAATCTTGGGCTTGGTACAAAATATCTTCATCTACTCCTTATATTTGTCCCCATCACCAAAAATAAGTACTAGGTCCTCTAAAGCTTAAGCTAGGCATGAATAGATCTTCAAAAATGTATCAAGATTATGAGGCAAATACTACATCTTCTGACTATTGCTTACCTTGAATTCCCACTCACAATACTTGCACATGTTCAAATATTAATTTAAAGTGCAAGTGATCAAATTTGTTGTTCTTAATAGTTATACCACTTTCACAAAGGTTAAGTTTCATTTCCTTACGATTTTGAAATTTGGGTTGAGATCAACACAACCTCTAAAGAAAACTCATGAGATAAAGGATTGACCAACCCCTCCCCTCTCACAAGACTACATAGTTAAGGGTGACCCGATATCTTATTTAAGATAAGCTTTACTACAATCTTGAATTTGGGTCAGGCAACCCCAAAATCTAGCTCATTATGTGAAGATTGTCCAAGCATTAACAAGTTATACTTCAACCGTATTTATAGTTAATGTGGGATCTCAATGAGAACCAACACCACCAATGATATGCATATAAAAAGTTTAACCTTAAATATATAGAGCTCTAAAAAGGTTTTGACTTCAAGTCACCTATGAAAGTATTACAATGATATAGAATGTAGCATACATTACCATGCAAAAAGATCACAGATAGAAGGAAAACAAAAAATATTCCCATGGAAGAACAATTATAGACTATATGTGATTTTAAGAAGAATGAATATATAGGAAAAAAATTGTTGAACCCAATAGTCACTTATTTGTGTATGAGAAAGTGTGAGGGGTAACTTTGTAAAGTAATTTATTAGTGCGGTAGAGGCTTTGATTGTCACAAGCTTAAGTCCTGGACTTGCCATCAGTGTTATTTTACAGTTGTAAAAAAATCCTAGAACTAAAGTAAGCTTTTGCATCCAAAATGCCTACTGATAGAGAAGCTTCAAGTTTACAAGTACAGCTTATGCTAATACAAATTGGCTTCATATCTTTTTATTATGATAAAATATCAGCATCTTTGACAATTAGTGTGAAACTACTATCAAGAAAATGTTGTTATTTGGTGGTCCCTTTACAAAACTTCTCATCAATAATGCTTTATCATCTAAGCAAAAGAGAAAAACGATCCACATCAAGTATACACTGATCCTAGTCATTTGCCATAAACAAAAAAAGAAAAAAACAAATTTAGTACTTCAAAACATCAGTTTCTAATTAAGTGCAATTAAAAAGACAAATGGGCAAACTTCCATATAGTGGCTTCATCATATGCTTTGAAAGAAAAAAGCAAAAGAAAAGAAGTAATGAAACAAGAATAAGTAAACAACCATATAGAGAATGATGTTGCCACCAATGACTATCAAGTAACCAATAAAGATTTTGCAGACAATTACTGTGAGGTTGAAAGTATAAAGTTAAAATAGAAAGGATCCCATATATAAACCTCTCACACTATATAAATATTGTCTTCTAACCTGTAATGTCCTAGAAGGTATCTGAGTTTTTCCACAATGATGATCTGAATACAATGACATCTCTTTATCCAATGAGTTGTGAAACAGGCAAGCCTCTCGTTGCAAGATAAGAGCTTGTTCAACTAGATGTTGCAATCTCTTTTCAGGTATCAGTACTGTTGGGGGAAGCAGATTTTGCAATTCCTCCAAAAGTTTTGCCCGAGACCTCACCTGAACAATATCTCGCCTTGAAGAACCAACCTGGCCACATGGAGAAAGCATGCAGGAAGAAAGTTGACGAATTCTACTACTATCAGAGCAAAGAGGAGTAATCTCAGTCCTCAATGTCTTCAATGCATCCATGACCTTTTCCCCATCAAGAAGTTCAAAAAACTTCTGCTCCAATATTAAAAATGAAGCTGCGCGGAGAACATTTTCATCTGCTAGACCAATTTTATTCAATGTGACTATGCTCTCATCCCAATGGCCATCAAGTATTTGCTGCATAAACAGATTCACCACAGACGAGTGCAAAGGTATGCCAGACTCCTCCTCTAGGCGTGCCCCACTCTTCTTGTAACCAAGAGAATACAATGCCTTTGTGATTATCCTAACAAATTCCTCTCTTTTTATAACCCCTTTGGAACCAATAACTTCGCTGTCCCCTTCAGAAGACAGGGGCCGCGCCATCAAGTCACTTGAAGAGCCTCCAACAGGCTCCACTGACGACGAACCGTTTGAGAGACCAACTAATCCTTTAGAGGATACTTTCATTCGTTTCAAAGCTGGTTCTTCATCCTCCACACCTCCCATGAAAAGCACACCTCAGCCCATATATAACAATTTTCCACCAGTGAGCCAAAACACAGCACTGCAGGACTATAACAAAAAATGCCTCTGAAAAAATCTCATGGCAAAATTTCCTGCACACAAAAAAATAACAACAAATCACCAAACACCATAAGACTCGTCGCAAGAACTGTCAAACCAGCAAAAGCAAATTCCTCAAATTAAATCCACGTCCAAACACAATCCACAACAAACATAATACCACAAGCAGTATTCCCCTCCAAAACGCAATACTTCCACAAGATTCCAATCCCTAAAAACTAACGAGCTCGGAAATTAAGAAAAACCAAACCTACTTTCTCAATAAACACACAAGAATCAGAAAATGAACGGAAGGATAACAAGACGCAACAATCGGCGACAAAAATCGCAGATCCATGAAGTGGAAAAACGTAAGAACGCGGCGGTGATGATCCACCGACTTACCGGAGAAGCAAGAGCAGCGATCTGAAGTTCGCCGGCGCCGATAAGCGATCGCCAGTGGAGCACTACCGATTCCTCCTTCCTCGTGTTTCCGCGTTCCGCGCTACGCACCGTTTCTTCTCGTTTTCTCTATGCAGTTACCCCAGCAGAAGAAAGAGATTATGGTGTGTGGATATGTGTTTATTATATAGAGAAATTTTTCATCGATTATTCCACTGAATTTCTCTTTTTTTTCTTTTCTATTTTCTCTTTTTCTTTCTTTGCAATTCTCTAATCTAATCTATAACCTTCTTCTGCTCTTCCTCTCACCGCATTACCCTTTCCTATTGTCTCTGTGATTTCGTTTTTTCAATTATTTGGGCTTTTTGGTTTGGTATATACCTAGCTTCCATCCTACTTAAATCAACTATTGCATTTTTCTTTTCCTTTCTTCCAATGGAAATTCCATTCTTGTTACATGCATTGTGTCAATTCAATTATTAATTTTCAACCACTAAATACCAATTGAATATTCATAAATAAATGTTATACTTCAAAATAGTACATTCATGTTTCCATACATTTTGACAAAAATAAAAACATTACATGGATATTTAATGTGATTTATGTATGCATCCATTTGTTAGATTATATTATAAGGGGACATTAGTTAGTATAGCTTAATTAACAAATAGCTAATATTCACATATGTTTTGTTTAAGAAGAATATTCACATATGTTAACATATAAGTTAGATAATATGTGAGTGAATTTAGTTGAATTTAAGTGGGTTGTTTGATTAATATTATGGTTATTTTTGTGTTGTAAATGTTATCGGTGTGTTTGAACTAATTTTTTTAGGACAAGTTTTTTTTAGAAGATAATAATAATAATAAAATGAAGTAGTTTTTTTAAAAATTTAAATTATTTTATTCATAAATTAATATGAAAAAAAAATTATATATATTTTTTCTAGTTTTTTTTTTTAATTTATGAATTTTTTTTCTCTTCTACGAAATAAACTCTATGCTTTTTACTTTTACTCTTAATAAGTTTTTTTTGTTTTACTTTTTGTAATGTCTAAGTTTTCCATTTTTAGTCTTTAGTCTTTTTTATTTGTTATCTATGTTAAAATCTAGATTATAAAAATGTTCGTTAAATATATGATAGAAAACAAAAACAAAATTAGTTAAAAAAGAGAATTTATTAATTGAAGCTAAATCTTTTTGTCTTTAAAGATAAATTATTAATAATATGTTAAGAGGACAGGTTTGAAATTTGAAATGACTTCAAGTCAATAATTATGTTTTATAACTTTACAATAGATTTTAATATTTTGTAATAATTACCAAATTACAAATTTAAATATATTTTTTTAACTAATGATGATTGTTTTATGTATAGAGAAAGAATGTATATTTTTTTAATAGTAATTTTTTTGTAAATATTTTTTTTCTTTTAAAAAAAATAAGATAAATAAAATTTTATATCTTTAACTCTTTGTTATATTTTTTTATGATAGATGTAATTTAAAAATATTTGTATATTAGAAATAGAATAGTTTTTTATATTAATTAATATTAATTCTCTTGGTAATTATAATCCACTTTAACTCATTTATTAGTTATTCTTTAATTATTAATTTATTTATCAATGCTTTAAATCAGTCTTATACATTTCACAACAACATTAAAATTTATATTCTTCTCTAACTTATGTGTATAAAAAACTAAATAACTATATCAAACAAACTATAATACACATTTTAGTAATTATATTATTCTTTATTTTAAGTACATTATAATTTTATAACTATTAAAAATAAGAATTAATATAAATTATAATAATAATAGCTTATCACTTTATTTATCACTTTATTTACATAGTCTCATTCTATTTATCATAAATTAGATTCTCTTAATATAAACATAATTAAAAAGCATATTTCAAGTCAATATAATATTTTTTTTATAAGAATATATCTCTTTAAATTACTCTAATGACTAAACATAAAGAATAACTAATACAAATTCATTGAATTCAAAGTTTTAATTATTTAACACAAAATAAACATAATACTCAATAAATATGTTTAATAATAACACTCATATTTTTTATATTTATAATTTTAGTAATTTTTTTTTAAAAGATTATTGATCATACAATTTATACTAGTATGTTTTATTGACATTTTTTATTTTATAAATTTCTTCTTTTATGATAAAATACTTCAATTCGATATATTTAGAACCTTTAAAATATTTATCTTTCTTAGAGAAACAAAAATTATCACAATACATTTTTAATCGCTTCACTTACTATCAATAATTCCAAGTTCTATTTTATAACCAATTAGCTTGAAATGTAATCTTAAAACATGTTACAAATTCAACTTCTACGATAAATATAATAATAAAAAATTGTTTTGCACTTTTGTATAATATTACTCCTTTAACTAAAGGAAAAACATAAGAGTGAATTTTCTTATATCCATACATCTACCAAAACCAAAGTTTGAATATCCATTCATGTGATCAAACATCTTATGTAAGCATATAATCTTTTATTTCCTATAAGTACCTCAAACTCTTTTTTGAAGGTTTCTAATATTATATTCCCGGATTACTTTGATATCTTCTTAATATTTCAGTTGCAAAACTAATGTCTAGTCTAGTATACATTTGAGCTTTTCATAATACTCCCAACAAAAGATTCATATTTAAAATTATTTCCATTCATTTTTGTTTCAAGTTATTCTTAGAATATTGAGCAATAGTAAACTTGTTTCCTTTCTAAATTGGAATGAGTGATGTTGAACATTTTTCATCTTAAACCTCTTTGGTACTTTATTGTTATATGCTTTTTTTGGGAAACTTGTCAAATAGTTCTATTCATACCACATAATTTGTCTTGTTCATATCCTTCATTTCAAATTTACTAGAAAAAAACTTCTTAGTCTCATAAAGAATACCAATATCATTAGTTAGAAACAAGATATCATCAATATATAAAATTAGAAATATAATCTTACTCTCACTTACCAATATCAATAGTATTTTCCTTAAATTCAAATAAAACAATGGTATCACTAAATTTGAAATACAATTGATAGGAAGCTTACTAAGTTAGTATATTGATTTCTTGAATTTGCACACAATTATTTCATTTCCTTCAACTTAAAACTTCATTGGTTGGTCCATATAAAAACTCTCCTTTAAATATCTAGTATGAAAGGCAATTGTCACATCCATCTAATGTAGTTCCATGATAATCTTGAAGGAATTATTTTGTGAGACTAACAAAAAGTTTATTTATAATCATGATGTAGTCTATTTATAGTCACATAATTGAAGAAAATTTCACGTATTATGACATTGCCAAGGAGATGTAGGATATAGTTTAGGAAACCTAATCAAATATGGACAATACGTCTATAGTATTTGAGATCACTAAGTATTTTAATACACTCAATAGACATTGGCAGCAACTGGACATATATGAAGACATCCAATGGAATTGTATTGGTGGAGAAAGACAAGATTTGCAAGTTTCTATTAGGGTTGAACACAAAACTTGATGAAGTCTAAGGGAGAATCCTTGGAACCAAACCTCCTAAAACTATCTGGGAAGTATTTTTGGAAGTGGAAAGGGAGCATAGTAAGAGGAAAGTGATGCTTGGAAAGTGGAGCTCATCCCCATCCATTGAAGGGAGAATGAATCTCATCCATCTAAAAGTAAAACGACCTAGTACGATCATTGTAAGAAATTGGGTCACATAAAGGACTACATAAAATTTTCCAGCAAATAATTTGTAGAACTACAGTAGCACAAAAAAATAATTTCTTGCATGCTATAAATACTAAAGTAAAATAAAAGTCATGGATCATTGATTTAGGATCTTCAGATCACATGATTGGAGGCTTAATTGTGTTTAAAAGTTATTTTCCATGCCTAAATAATTACATAGTTTAGATAGTTGATGAGACTCTTTCTAAGCTCATGAGTAAAGACTAAGTTATTATCTCTCAAAATATTACCCTGAATTCAGTTCTTTATGTGTCTAAACTTGATTGTAATTTGTTGTCTGTTAGCGAACTAATAAGACATTTGAAGTGTGTCATTAAATTCTTCCCTAACCTATGTGAATTTTAGATTCTAGAGTTGGGAAAGATGATTGGCAATGCTGAAGAAAGTGTTAGACTCTACCTCCTCCAAGTTGAAGCATCAGAAGCAAAACCTAAGACCAACTCTTATGTAATAGTACCTTCAAATAGTAAAAATTATGTAATTATGTGGTAGTATAAGCTAGGTCATCTAAATTTTATGTACTAGAAACGAATGTTCCTCAAATTATTCAATAAAAATTAGAATTTGTTTCAATGTGAAATATGTCAATCGTCTAAACATACCCGAAACTCCTACCCTCCTCAACCCTATAAATCATCTCAACTTTTCTCCCTAATTCATAACGATATACGGGACCATCATGAGTAACCAATTCCATTGGATCAAGATGGTTTGTCACCTTCATTGATGATCACACATAAGTCACTTGGGTTGTTCTAATGAAGGAGAAATCATAAGTTGGCCAAATATTTGAACTATTTCATATTGTGGTGGAAACACAATTTCAAAGCAGTATTAAGGTGTTTAGGAGTGACAATGACCAAGAGTACTATCACTCTACACTAAACTCCTACCTTTAGAAACATGGAACCATACATTATAGTTCATGTGTAGATACCCCTCAACAAACGAGGTTGTCGAGATAAAGAATAGACATCTCCTAGAATTGACCAGATTTTTCATGTTAGCTATAAATGTACCCGACAATTTTTAGGGAGAAATTTTCCTCTCTACAACTTATCTCATCAATAGAATGTCTTCCCAAATCCTCAATTTTAACACTCCTTACTCTACTCTTCAAACCACATACCCAATCAGTCATATCCTTATATTCATTCTCTTTAAAATATTTAGATGTTCAACCTTTATCCACAACCTCAATCCTCATCATCACAAACTTGACCCTAAATCCATCAAATGCATTTTCCTCGATTACTCCTCACACCAAAGGGATATAGACACTATTCACCTCAAACCAAAATTTTTTACCACATTATGGATGTAACTTCTTTTAGAATCAACCTTATTATCTCAAAGTTGACATTTAGGGGGAGTAGACCTATCCAATTGAAGTGGAAGAATCTTAACTTTTGGGATTTGAACTAGCCTAATATGCTCCAAACACAAAGCCAATACAGGAAACTGTAGTAAATGTAGAATCAACCGAGATTGCACCTACAATAGAGGAAACTAAAGTGGATGTAATAAAAACTACACCAAATGAAGCTAGAGAGGACTGACCCTCCTATACAAGGAAACAATTAGATAATGTACTTCAAGAAGAGAAGGAAGGAAGTAGATTCTAGCATAGCTCCAAGGCAAAGCCATGGATCAACCAGACTTTAGAAAATGAGTTTTCCTTAGGTAATGTAGTTTCTAATCCTAAACCTAATGACATTAACATTCCTATTGCCTTAAGAAAAGAGGTGAGATCTTGCACTCAACACCCATTAAGAAATATGTGTCCTATAGAAAATTGTCATAGGGGTATAGATCTTTTGTGGCAACTCTTGATAACACACATATCCCAAGGAATGTTCAAGAGGTATGTTCAAAAGTGTGGAGTAATCTCAAGGATAAATATTATCAAGGAGATATGTTTAATAAGAGGTTTATTTCTTGATGTAAGGGAACAAACAAATTCGTTACAACATATTTGATGCAATTAAAAAGTTTATGGCAAGAACTTGAGAATTTTTTACTACTAAAATGTAGTTGTGAAGTGTAGTGTTGATATGATTTGATCCCTAAAATAAAAAAGTATTGTGATAAAGACTATATCATAAGATTTTTGAAATGATTTAAAAACCAATAGTCTAGAGTCAGCTTAGGAATCATGTTGATAGATCTTTTACCTTGTTTAATGTCATAAGAAAATTATACCTATTTTCATAAAATTATCAGATGGTAATAATGTTAAATTTAACATCAATGATACAAGTTTATTATCTGATTCTCTAGTTAATAGATATTCTTTTTATAATTACTTTTACCTTAAATTTGATTTCATTTTCTAAATTAATGAATTATTTACAATGGAATTTTCATCTTTATTAAATCTAGTTGTCATATTTAGAATTTCAATTCCTTGAACATGATTGATCCAACTAATTCGAAATTTGGTCTATATGTAATGAAAATCACTCCATCAAGACATGTTAGCATACATAATGTAAATAGTTATTATACTTTCAAAAATAATATTTTGCAACATATGTTAGGACACATCTCTCACAATAAATTGTCTATAATATAAAAAAATACTCCTTTGATTGTAATAAAAGTGTTAAACCTTGTGATTCTATCATATGTCTAAATAATAATAAAAAAAAAAACTCTTTTAATGATAATAAAACATTATAATTATATCTTTAATCTTATTCATATTGACATTTAGCGACCTATTAACACATTTTATAAAACTCATAAATATTTTTTTACCATTGATGAACATATTATCAAATGTACATAGATCTATCCTATGAAACTAAAATCTAAAATAGGAAAACTAGTGGTTGAATTCATATGTCTTATAGAAAGATAATTTACTAAGAAAATAAAAATAATTAAAATGTACAAATAATGAATTCAAATTTAATCTTATTTATCTGAATTCAAATAGAAGCATAATGATAAAAAATCATATGTAGAAACTTCAAAAAAATGGTTTAGTAAAAAGGAAATACCAACACATTTTGGTTATAAAAATATTTTTGTTATTTCAATATAGCTTACTAAAAAGTTTTTAGAACTTTGTAGCTCTAATGTTTTAAATTTAATGAATAG
Organism: Macrotyloma uniflorum; assembly: GCA_016859785.1. Lineage (NCBI taxonomy): Eukaryota > Viridiplantae > Streptophyta > Magnoliopsida > Fabales > Fabaceae > Macrotyloma > Macrotyloma uniflorum. Next base: position 534,097 of record BDMB01000071.1, on the reverse strand, counting down.
TATTTTTTCCTGATTTCGTGTTTACTATAACATCATATTAGACCTTGTATAATAAATCTCCTAACATTTTTTAACTAAGTTTTTTTTAGTTGTTTATGCTTTATCACTACCTTAACAATAATTATATCATAATTCAATAACTCAATCTATCTTTTAGACATCATAGCCTTACAATATTCAATTGAGGGATTTATTTGTTTCTAACAATAATAATGTCATTAAGATAATCATAAAGGAAGAGACATCCTCCTAGTTATTTAAAGGATTATCATTGCACATTGGTCACCTCATTTGCTACACCAACCTCTTACAATCCTCTCACCCATTCTATGTCATATAACTCATTATCATCATCTAAAAAAACTTATTCTTTATCTATCTGTCATAGTCATACCAAGATGTTATCCTTCATGATTTGTTAAGAAATTTCATTCTAGATAAATTGTAGGCTTTGTCGAAGAATTAGATATGGATCCTAACTCCTCTTTTAGTTGAAAAAAGAAACATTATATATAAATGGTTTTTCAAATACAAATGGTTCAATAGAAAGACATAAAGTAAAACTAGTAACTAAAAGTTTCACTTAGATAACAAGTATTGATTTTTTTGGACACAATAAGCCTAGTGATGAAGATGACTACAATTAGGGTTGTCTTGTCTTCAGTTTTTTTTCCTAAAAAAGCAATTTTTATTAACTTATATGAATACAACTTTTCTTCATGGTGAACTAGTAGACCTCGTGATGGCTTTTCTATTTCAGACCCCAACATGATATGTAGACAATGGAACTTAAAGTTGATTGAAACTTTCCTTGACTTAGGATGTATAATTCAAGTCAAATTATTCTTTATTCACCAAAAGGTGTCACCACAATTTCACGACTATCCTAGCTTATGTCGATGATTTAGTACTATCTTAACTTATGTTGATGATTTAGTATTCGTAGGGAATGATCTCAATGAGATTCAACACATCAAGAACCTTATAGAAAGAAAATTTGGAATTAAAATCTAGAAAAAATTAAAATTCTTCCTTGATTTTGAAATTTGCAAAAGCTATGAAATGTCTTTTACCTTTTATCGAAGGAAATATGCCTAGATCTTCTTGAAGATTTAGGTTTACTTCCCACCAAACCATGCTCCACACTTATGAATCACTCTTTGATATTAAAATAAAGGTTAAACATATTTTTTGGTATTTGTATTTGTTTCAAAAATTATTTTTGGTCTTTTAAAGGAATTAATTCAATCCTTCAACTTTTAAGAATATATGATTTTAGTCTTTTTCATATACCTAAATTTAATATTTAATGATGATCTTTTATTTTAATAGAGTTGATAAAAATATTTAATATAATTTTAGTCATTATTTATATCTAAATATAATATATATAGTAACATTTATTTATAATTATAAGGGTGATAAAATGATTAAAATAATATATTTTTAAAAGATAGAGAATTGAATTGATCTATATAAAAGTATAAGAATAAAACATAATTATAGTGACCTAAAACATATTTAATTCTTATAACAAAATTATAATTCACCTTATCCTGATGGGACAACATATAGAAGACTATTGGGTAGACTAGTCTATCTTATAAACACGTAATTGGTTATTACATTTGTCTTTAGTAGACTTAGTTATATTTAGCCTATCCAAGTACAGTACACTACTAGGTCACCCTTCAAATTTTGAAGTATATCAAAGGCAACCTAACTAAGGGATTGTTTTTACGACAAAACTAAGATTTATCGATCACTTGTTCACTAACTCTAATTGGTGTGCATGTCTAGACATTCGTAGATTTGTCACTAATTCTCATCTCTTGTCTCGTAGAAATATAAGAAATAAGGAAAAATTTATATATCATTATCTCAAGCTGAATATAGGGTCATGACACTCGCCATTTGTGAAGCACAATAGCTTGTTTTTCTAATGATAAATGTGGGATTCCAAATCTCCAAACCTAAGACATTATTTTGTGACAATAATTTTATTTATTATTAATAATTTATTTATTATTATTTTTATATTTTTTATAATTTTAATATTATTTTTAATTATTTATAATTAATTAAAATAAAATAAAAATATATATTATTTTAATTATTTATTAATTTATTAAAATATAAATATAAATAACATTATTTTATGAATATAATTGATTATTATGATTACATAATCAATTATATTTAGAATATAATCAATTATGTATTGAATTATATACTTATCAAATTGAAAACATAAGTATGATACGATTTTCTTCTCAAATCTTTGCATTTTAGAGTAGAAATAGTGAGAGTTAAAATTTCTCTCGAATTGCATTTATTCTTCTTGATTTGTGTGAAATCAGTGTCTTTCTTCACTCGTAACAATAAATTACTAGAAACAAACAAAGGCTTAGGGATCAAGTCCACCTCATATTTGCTTCTTCCAAGGGCCAAACAATTTATATTATCACTAAAGCCTTATCTATCTATCCTTTTCAACATTGTATTTCAAAGCTTGGATGGTTGGATATCCACATTCTAACTTAAGGGGTGTTAACATACTCTTTATATTTTTCCTTATTATTTATTTTAATGGTTGTTTAGTTATTTTATTTGTTTTTTACATTTTCTATTTATTAGTTAGCCAAACTATTTTTTCTATATAAGACTTCTTGTTCTTTTACATTTTCACATGAATCATATTAATAAAGAAATTCTTTCTATAAAGCTTCTTTCTATAAAGCTTCTTTCTATAAAGCTTCTTTCTTCTTCTACTATCATATTTTTTCATAAAAACCTTCTTTTATAATTCAATTTTGTGACGTTATGTTTAAGATCCACTTTATAAGATCATATCATAAAATTGTGTTGGAGAACCTTATATCTTAACAAGTGCATAACAACGAGCTAAAGATTATTATGCATTTGGGGTTACATGATTGAGATATTTTACTTTTTCCCACTTGGGAGACTAATGGTATAGTAGATAAGTTGGCTAAAAGGGAGAAAGACATAATGGAAATGAATATTATTAGGAAAATGCCTCTAAGTGTTAGAAATTTAACAAGAAAATTTGTTGTTTGCTATGGATTAAAATAAAAGAGAACTCTAAAAAGGGGAGCGAGGGAGGAAGGGGGAGATTGAGTAGAGTTTTGAAAATCTTTTTACAAACACTTTTCTAAAAAAATATTATGAAACAATTTATACAGAGATTAGAAGGTCTATATAAGAATCATTTAATAATTACAAGATTTTTAAAAATTAGTTTGAATAGAAAAATTGGTGCAAACATGCAATAAATAAAAGAACACTTATTTTAAACAGGTTCAGTCAAACTAAGATACATCTTGTTCTCACTCAAGTAGTTCTTAATAAGTTTCACTAATTGAATAATTAATTACACAATTATTGTCACTCCTAGCTCATACGAGTACACAATGTCATCTTTGACAAACCCTTTTAATTATAAAGACACTTTTGGCTTTCACCAAGTACACAAAGTCACTTTTGACTTACAAATAAAGTTTGAACAAAATTTTTATAAAGAATACAACTCTCTATGAAGGATATAGAAAATACAGAGCGTTCACGAGAGTGAGATGAATTCATAAAAAAGATTTTACACAATTAAATATCACTTCATGATTTCATCACTCAGATGTTATAAACTTGAAATAGTTTTGCTTGAAAGAAATTAAAGTTTGAAGGATTGTATAAAAGTGTGATTGTATCAAGATAATTCATTGTTTTTATATAGTAGATTCACATCTTTTATAGAAACACCTTAGGATGGAAGTTGTTACAAACAAAGTACTACCTTTTCTTTATCTAACATGTTTAAGAGCTTTTAGGGTGTCAATCATTCAATCTTGGATGATTCTTAACAAACTTTGATCATTCCTTTCTTATACTCTTACATTCTCTTCAATTCTTGAATTTGTAGGCAACTTGTTGTTAGTATGCATATACAAGAAAAATTGATTTGAAAAAAACCTGAATAAACTTTGCTAATGCATAAAAAAAATGAATTTGATGTCCATTCAAACAATAAGATTGAGACATTTGCTTACACAAAAAATTTATTGATATAAAAATTCAATTTAAAACCTATGAATATTAAATGAATTTTAAACACACGTGTTTAATATCTCAAAATTTATTATTATTTGTTAGCATCAAAACTTAGTTATATAACAAATTTTAGTAATATGTTAAAATTATATTCACTACAAAAAGAAATTATATTTTTTATAAAATAAAATTTGTGGGTAATACTTAAAATAAGTGAAAAATACAATTTTTCTTATAAATTTATCACAAATTTTCCACTACCACAAATTTTGTAGGTAAAAGGCTAGTAAGAAAATTATCTCCACAACAAGTCTATGGGAAGTTTTCTACAAGCATATGCATGGAAAATTTCTCACAAACAAATCCGTGAGAAATTTTTTATAAATTATTTATATAAGATTTCCCATCATCAAATTTATGAAAAATTTCCATAAAAATAAATTTGTGAAAAATTTTCAATGGATAATTAATTTAAAAAAAAAATTTGTGAGAAATATTTCATGGGTAATTAAACTTATTTTTGTAGTGATTTATATACTGTTATACAAAAAAAAAATTATTCAAAGAAAAAGATAACTCAATCTTATGAGATGAATAATGATATATTTATACGTGAATTGTTCTTTACATTTAAGTTCATGAGAAGGATCTTAACATGAACTTAAATATCATGGTTATATTTGTGATTGTAATTATCGTAATTACTTTTGATAATTCTGATAAATTTTCATGGAATGATAGCAATATTCCTTAGGATATGATTTTCACCTTAATAAAGTTATTTTTTAAAATAAAAATTTATTACAAAATATTTCAAGCACTTTGTAAAGTGCCCTTGAGCCTTTTATAAACGTATAATGATTCTTAATGGCTTATAGCAACTAAAAATGCTTAATCCAAAAGGGTACAAGAAAGGAGGGCAAGTGCTTAGAAGACATGAAAAATTAAGAATGAAAGTTGTTACTCCAACCAATTGCCTCAAATAATGAAACTGACAAAAAGGGGCCACATAATTCAAGACATACACCCTTCAAGATGATTTACATGCAGAATAAACCTTCTCTATGTTCTTAGGCAACACTGAAGGAACTTGCTGTGTTCTCCACGAATTTTCTTGCTCCCTTGAACCACCTCTTGTCTCCAGCTTGAGCCTTGCAAATGTATAGTTTGCCATCGTTCACAGTTGCTGTAATCAGCTGGTGCTTGCCACCTTCATCTCCATCAGCTGTCCTTGTCAACACAGACAGACTGAAGTACTTTTTCCCATCAATGACAGGTGTTGAACTCTCCAAGATGTTTGCAGTTGCTACAGCATTGGAATCAAAACCACCCTAAGAAAGTAAATTTCAGAAGCAGTTAGCAAATGCAACAATGTTTGGTGCATTCTTGATGATCAAACTCAAAAGGTTATAGAATTTGATGTAAGAATGGAAATTTTTGGTTTTATGAGTTTAATTTCATGCACCACAAGTGTAAAGATTTTTACACTGTGAACCAATTGAAAATTACATTAGTGTAAACTTTGCACTATTTGTACATGACAATCTACGATAGGATGACAGTATTCTGATTAAAATCTAAATTGCTATTATTCTTTTTATGTTTTGTACCAAAAAATTTAATAGGGCTAGCAGTGATTAAAAGTAAATGTCAACTATACAAATCTTTTGCTTTCATACATTATTTTCCACTGAATATTTTCACTTTTATCTCCTTGACTAATATCTTAACATTTTGTTAGCATTTGCCAAAAATGAAAAAAGAAAGCAGACAATAGTAAGGTTGAAAATGTATGTCATAATGCTACTAATAAAATATGAATAAATTACCTCAGAATCAGTTTGGCCAAAGAAGGCTTGTTTCCCAAGCAAATAATCCACCTGCAAAAAGGAAAACACAAGTCTTGAATTTCAACCAGCAACTGTTGTCATTGTCTTTACACTTCATAGACATTGTTCACTTAGATTTTTGGAAGCTTCACTCAAGACTATTGTACATACATAAATACGTATACTGGCTATAATCTGAATTATGAACCTTCATTATTAAGTAGTAAACAAGTTAAATATTATGAGTTTACCTGAGATAGGAACTCCTCAGGTGAACCATAGTCAGTGATAGACTTCTTATCAGTTGCAGTGACCATGACAGAAACATTGCTTGTTGTGTCAAAATTATCCTCATATCTAAGAACCTGACCTGGGTACTCAACCTCTTTGCTTGGGTTCCACTTTGAGGGAATTGACAGTTTGAATCCATTCCCATTGTATGGAAGGAAGTCTGTGTTTGTCTTTGGCTTTCCAAACACATTGGCTGCAACAAAATCAATAGTGATAGTAATAAACATTCTAATTTTCAGAATTCGTAAAATATTTTAGATAAAAACTAACCTTTGGTCTTTTTGATATAGTTGGTTCATTGGCATAATATCAGAAATTCTATGTAATCGTGTTATAAGAAAAATACTCTAGCCCTCACAAACCTCATTCTTTCAATTATAATTTCTGCAATATGTTTAAGTGGGCTTATGGTTATAGGCCAAAAGGCAATAAAACAGCCACTCTTAATACACTGTCGAAACATGCAATTTCTTAATTTGGTCCTCATCACTCTATTTCTTTTATCTTTAAACTCTAACAAGCCTTAATTGGCAATGCACTAAATCCAGAAGTAAACTGTACACTTTCCTTACAGTAAAATAGCATTTCAATTAAAAGCAAAGGTATTGCACTTATTTGGTTTCTCCACGAACTATCATGACATCAAAGGAATTGTGATTTCCTTAAGAATCCAATGCCCACTAAGAGTGGATATAAGTTAGACTTTCGACCAAACTTTTGTTAAAAAACAAAGTCTGAGCCTAAACTGACGTATTAGGCCTAAAAAGCTTTTTGATTGGCCTAAATTTGACCAATTTAACTAAATAAGTTTTTTTATAGAATTCTAAGTCTAACCTATTTCTGATGTAAGTTAGGTCATAGACCTTGTCAGATTGTCTAATCAATTTTTACTCCTATTTTTCATTGACTATCTAGTTCAAGAAATGTCTGCAGCACCTTGTAAAATTACCTTTTTCACACACTCTCTTATCCAGTGAAATTCATACGGGTCCTAGTAAAATGTGAGTCTGATTCTCCATTTCGTGGTTCGATCCGTATACTAACCAGTGTATTCAACCTAAATTTTAACCAATACGAGAAAGTGCCATAGCAAAAGATCCCATAATGTGTTGGTAGCACTAATTGTTAGTTCAATAACAATGTATTTTTCTGATTATATCTAGAGAATCCAATAGTAATTCTCTATACAAACAAACAACAATAAAGCCTTATCACATAAAGTAATTCAGCTATATGAATCACTCAACACCATTCAGGTCCGATAAACTCTACAACAAATGAGTAAATATGATCTTTAAGCTAAACTCAAGGTGTCAAATTGCATTCCACAACAACAATTACAGCCATATCAGCCACATTTGACAGCAATTTTCTGCATGATTGAGGTTTAGAAGATTTATGAGCCATGCGTAGCTATCTAGAGAAAAGTAAGAAGAAAAATTGAAATTACTTCCTTTCTAAGTTAAGGGTAAAATTAGTTTCTTTTCTGGTATATCTTTTCTAAAATTTTATTTTTAACTTATACATGATCGAATATACTTATTAAGAAATTCGTCCAAACTAACTCATAATTGATCAATGAAAGAAGTGCAAAAGGGCAAAATACCAGCTTCCCCATAGGCTGCATCAGCAGGAGACACCTTAGAGCCAACAGCAGCAGCACCAATGAGAACAGTGAGGGCCAACCTGCGAGAGACAAGGCTGGTAGCATCACCCTCTTGAACAACCTGCTTCTGTGCCTTGCAGACAATGTGGTTTGGTTTGGTTGTCACCACTTGGCGCTGTGGTGAAGCTCTAGCTGGAGTGGTGAGGGCATTGTGGTGCAAGAAACATTGGGTGGAGGCCATTGTGCTCAAAACTCAAAAAATCTTCACAGTTCTTTGGCCTGTGAATCAGACAGTATAGTAGGCAAAGTGTGTGTGGACTTGAAGTGGTGTAGATGTGGGTGGATGATGTGGCAGTGAAAATGTGGTTGTGGATATTGCATTTGGAGGTGAATGATTGGTGGTAGCATTAGATTGGATTTTTGATGTTGGATAAGAGAATTAGGGTTCTGATTGGTTACACGTGGCACCATGCTATGTATTGTATTTTTTTTTCTCTCTAGAGGAAACTCTTTTTACATGCAAGAAAGAATAATTGTCACAAATTAATTTTATTAGTTGTGTTATTTATTAATATTCTTACATTTTCATAATTTATATTGATTCATAAATAAATATTTTCTAAAATTATATTTATCTTATTATTAAATTTAAAATATACATTTTATCATTTTTTTATATTTTATTCATTTTAATTTAATTTTATCGTATTATATGTTGTATTCTATTAAAACAAAAATATTCTGAGACTTAAATTTAATCTACGCCTAGGGGAAAAAAGTTATATCACAAAAAAATGAATGTCATAAATAATTATAATATGATAAAAAGAAAAAAAAGATAAAATTAAATATGCCAATTTTTTTTAGTAGAATAAATGTGCAAATTAAATTATGTTGTATTCTATTAAAAAGGAAATATATAACAAAAGTTTCCATCTAACCAATTTAAATATACCTATTTAAATTTATAATAAAATAATATTTATTTAAATATTTCTAATAACTCTTAAAAATATTATAAGTGTTGAGTGTATAATTATATGATATATTCATAATTTTTTTATACAAATTTACTACAAGGAAAAAACTCAAACATTTTTTCTAAATTATATTATAATAATATTTTTAGAATTTACATCAAAACAACATATTAAGTTTTTTTTTATAAAATTTAAATACTATTTAATTTTATCTACGTTGTTATTTATTTTCAATCAGATATTATCATCTTAAAGAAACAAATGAAAAATATTAAAAAAAATAAGATAATTTGAGAGATTTAGGAGAGAATTAATGAGGGAGTTGAGAGAATGAGTGAAAGTGGTTTTCTGAAAAGTGAGAAATAAGAAAAATGAAGAAAATTTATCTTCAAATCTCTCCAAATCAATGAATCCAACATCCACTAAAAAAATCTAGCTTCTACAAACACGGAAAAAAAATTATTTTAGCATTTTACCATATTTTCATAAGTTTATGTAAAAAACTTCTAAAAGTGAAAAAAATAAAAATAAAATAAAATGAGTTTCTTATAAAAATTAATTTATATATAAAATTAAAAAATGCTCTATTTGATAAATAAATAACAAATAAAAATGAAAGGAAAAAAATAAAAAACAAAAAGTTATTTTTTTTATTAGAAATAAATAAATAAATAAATAATAATTTTATTTATTATTATTTAATATATTTTTTATTGTTATTATAATAAATAAAAATACCCATATGTCATTAATTTGACACTGTATTTTTTTTATCAACATAGTCAATAACTTTTCTTTTGTTTGTTTTTAATTGTTGTATTTTAAAAATAATATTTTTAATTATTACTTTTAAGTTTTAAAATAATTTTAGTTATTTTATATTATTTATATCTTTATGTTTCACTTAATTTTTAGTTATATATAATAATAATAAAAATATAAAAGAAAATAATTACATTTCCTAAAATAAATCTTAAATAAAGATTATTTGTAAGATAATAATTATGTTGTGATTTTTCATAATTTTATACATCAAAATTTATGTTTTATTTTTATGCTTATTTTTATTTTTATTTTTTCCTCATTTCTTCATATACTATTTATTTGAATAAAATGGTAGAATATGAGAGAATAAGAAAATAAAAAAAATAAAAGAATATTATTTAAATTAAATAAAAAAATAAAATAAATTTATTTATTATTGTAATATTATTTATTTAATTATTTATTATAATAATAGTTATTATTATTAATATAATTTAATAAAATATTTTTTTCCAAAAATTTCTAGAAGAAACCATGTGTCTAAGTAAGAGTAATATAATAAAATTTAGCTTACCAAAGCTGACTGATCTTACTAAACAAAGTTTTTATTCAAATCACATGACTTTTCATTATTGCTTATTTCTTTCGTGAGAAGGTAGCAATACATCCAAAATATTAATAAAAAAATTATAAAATAATGAAGACATAACTGTATCATAGATTTCTATATCAAATTAAGAGTTTGAGAAATTATATGAAATAATTTTATACACGTTAATTTATACATTAGTTAATTTTAATTTATAAGAAAATCTCATTTAATTTTTTTTTTATCTCTTGTAAAAATTTTAGAGAAAAAATTGCTTAAAAATATGTTGATTGAATAAGTTTTATTTACATAATTTTTCATGTAATTTGGATAGAAAAATTATATTACTTTTTATACAACTTTTTTTTTTCTTTTTTATATTAACACGTCATTTTCTTTATCTTCTTTTAAAGTTGATTTTCATGAATAAAGAAATAGAATAATTATTCTTAGATTCTAATTGAATAGTTCTATATTTTGATATTTTATCCTTTTTCTTTCCATCATATAATCAATAAAAGATTAATTAATGTAGATATTGATATTTGAAAATAATGAATAAATAGAAATGAAAATTCTAAAAAAAAAAATTATCAGTTAAAAAATATATATTTTTTCCAACATCATTTATTTTTAGACTTAAATATATTGTTAGTGTGAATTTTGATTTTAATTCCTATAATTTGTTTTTTTTTTCTTTAAAATTAAAAAATATTATTTTTAATCTTTATTATTATTATTACACTGCTCATATGTTTACTGTGTTGAACAAAATTACCATTCTAAATGAATCATGATAATATTGCGATGTAATATCAACATGTGATAGTTAAAAAATTAGTAACACATATAAATGTAATATTTATTTATCTTAAAATGAATAATAGAGGTTAAAATAAAAATTTAAAAGTTTGGAAAATAAAAAAATATTTTTTTACAGAAATTAAAACCAAAATTCGCACTATTTTAAGACTAAAAATAGATATTTTTATATGATAAAAAATAAGAAAGTATTATATATGATTAAAATTCAAAGTTGCTACAGAAATTAAAAACATATTTAATTTTTATTCGTAGCAGTCACGTCTTTCCATTCTTTGATGCTTATTTGTGCACAATTTTTTTTTATTGGACAATCTTGAATGAAAAGACTTGAAGGCTTTTTCATTACAATCAGAATCCCAATCAAAATCAAAGTTAATCACATAAAAAAGCAGAAACAGATGATTTGCCGTGGTTGGTAGTTGACCAGTTGGTGAGTAGTTATTAATATCCTTTTCATTTCTCTGTCTGTTTCCTGTTGGACTTGGGATATAATCTTTTCAGTCCATAACACCCCATCTCTCTGTTTCTTCCCCTGCCTTTCTTTTTTGTTTCAATCTTCCTCTGCTTACTGTGGTTAGTGATTTTCATTTTCTTATGATGCTGATTTTTGTCCTTTCTTCTATGAATGGTTGTTGGGTATGTATGTCTTCCAATTGGTGCGTTCAATTCATGTGGAGTGGTCTCTGTTTGTGTAGAAAGTTTTGCTTTTTGAGAATTTGGTGGCAGGGTTCTTTTGCTTGTAGGTGAATTACAGAGCATAAAAATTTGATTTTTTTTTTCTGTATGATATGATAAGTCAAAAGCTCTTAATAATAATAAAAGATTAATCTTTACTAGCACTTTTTCCCTTTTTGCTTTCCCGATTTATATATAGGAGGAAGCGAGTTTTTTTCTGAAATTTTAGTAGTTTCATTGTAATTATGATATCATTTCCTTGCCCTTTTGGGTGATTGAGTTTCCTTAATGGGGGTATTTCGGACTACAATAATCATTGAGATTTTATTTACTTTTATGAAACAATGCTTTCTGCTGAATGAAGTGTGGAGGATTGAAATTTAAAAGTAAAATACTAATCTTGAGGAATTGTGAAAGAAGTGTAGGGTTAGGATTTGAATGGAAAAGGAGTTTCTGACTTTGAAGGGCTCTGTTATGACCGAGGAATTTAAGGCTTCTTGCAGAATTGGGGGCTGAAAAGATTGAAATACAACATTAATCTTGAGGAGTTGTAAAATAGTGTAATGTTAGGATTTGAAGACAAAAAGAAGTTACTGAAAAGATTGAAATACTGTCAATGTGCAAGCTTGATAAGTTTTAAATGCAGAAAGATTAAATTGATTATTTGCTAGATATGTTTCATCTGTGACCTACAAGAATTTCTTTGTGCTTGATGGTTGTAACAGTAGCATTAATTTATGATTTTTTTATTTTGAAGTTATCAATATGGTTACATCTTATGTTATGGCTTAGAAAAAAAAATTGAGCTTTGTACATTATGTGTTAGTTTTCTCATATATGATACTAATAAGACAGGCTTTGGTTTTGTATAGATCTATTTTTGGTTGTTGGTAGCACAGGAACAATGTCTGACAAAATCACAGCTGAGAACCTTATTGAAAGCCTTGTGGACACATTTGTTGAGAAGAAAAAATCTGTATCTTTCTTTGAGGGTGAGAAGTCAGACTCAGTGAGTTCCCAGATCAATAGACTATTTGGACGCGAGAAACCAGTGCACCATATTTTAGGGGGTGGAAAATGTATGGTATTTAAAGTACTTCTCTATAAGCACTGTACTTCTCTTTAAGTACTTCTAAGAGAATAAAATGAAAAGAAAAATGAAATTAACTTTTTCATAAACTAAAATTAGCTTATGCATAGGCAAATTGGTATGAAATTCTCTCATTAACTTCTCTGAAACTTTATTGTAATTTATGCATAAGCTAATTATATCTTATGAAGAAATTTGTTTCATTTACTTTTTTATTTTTCTTCTCCTAAAATTACTCATGGAGAAATTTATTCAAAAACATATCTGTATAGCCAATTTATTGTAAAATATATAGTATTGGCATTAACTAAACCATTTAAATAATTTCTTTTGTGTGCATATGAATGTCATAGCTGCTGATGTCTTGCTATGGAGGAACAAGAAGATTTCTGCTAGTGTTTTAACTAGTGCAACGGTTGTATGGGTGCTTTTTGAATGGCTTAACTATCATTTTCTTACTCTTTTATGCTTTGCATTGGTTCTTGTCATGCTTGGACAGTTTCTATGGTCAAATGCTTCTGGCTTTTTCAACAGGTTATTCATGCACCTTTACATTTTCTTTTTCATCAGTATGTGTTACTCAACTTTACAGCGTTAATTAGGAATTTTTGTTTATGTTGACAGAGCACCATCTGATGTACCTCGTCTTGTTCTCCCAGAAGAACTCTTTGTGAATATTGCAACTGTAGTTGGTGGTGAGGTTAACCGGGGTTTGAGGTTTCTTCAGGATGCTGCTTGTGGAGGAAACTTGAAGCAGTTTCTTATTGTATGTTTGCATTTATGTTCTTATACTTTGGTATTGTCATTTATCAGTTCTTTAGTTTCTGACAGCTGTGTTTGCATCAGTGCTTGTTGTTCACTTAATTCCATAGATTCTTACATATTTTTCGTATGCTGACATCCATGACCGGATCTTCCATGTCACATCTGCCAAAATAGAAGTCACTTTGACAAATAAATGAATAGATTTGTTGCTTTTCTTGATTTGGTGTATCATATTAATATGGCAAATTAACAATATGAATGGTTAAGTAAGTATCTTGAATGCACAACCATAATATACCATCTCTACCATCTGCAGCCTGTTTTTAACAATTTACATACCTAAAAAATGAATTTATTTCTAAACGTAGTAAAGAAAAAGTTACATGTTTTTTGTCCATGGAATTTGTGATCAATGATCAAAACTTTCACAGGTTATAGGAGGTTTGTTTGCTGGTGCTGTGATCGGGAGCTGGTGCAATTTCATATCTGTAATCTATATTGGTGAGAGACCTGCCTTTCTTTTCTTCGTTTTAGATCCACTATTCCTTTCATTCATACGTTGTCCCACATTTTTCCTTATGAGTAATGTTAAGGGCACTCTTTTGAACACTTTCTTTATAACACAGTCACTACTATTAGTTGAAATTTATTGAAAATTGCAAATTTGGATATAACCCAATTCTTATTTAATAATGATCTCCTGATTTAAAAGTAGAACCTACTAAAATCTGTGATTTCCAATAAATTTTATTCAAAAATAGTATGGAGAGTGCTAGGATGATAGTAAATTGTTCTTTTGCTTAAATTATTAAGACTACAGCTTTGTGACTTAGCTGTAATAGGGGTGAGGTTGTATACATTTGATTTCCCTGGAATCCACAGCAGTGGTATTCAAGTTTGAAAAACTACTATACTTTTATGTTTCAACAAATAAGTAAATAGTTACTTTAGTCTTCAAAAGTTTAATTCATTATCATTTAGGTAACTGGAAGTATTAAAATTCATAAAAGCTTTTGAAAGTGTTATTTATCTGTAATCTTAGTCCTGCCTTTAGCAAACCCCTTAATTAGCATACTTACTCTTATTTGGTCCCTGGATTCTATCACTTCTTATTTTAGTCCCTAAACCATTTATTGTCATTTAGTCTTTGAAGTAAACAATTTATTATCATTTTAGTCATTGAAGTTAACCATTTCCTGTCATTTTAGTTCCTGAAAGTATTTTCCAAATTTTGATCAAGTCCTACTAAAATAACAGACAATAAGTGGTTAACTCTAGAGATCAAAATGACAAGGTGTCATTTAAAGGTGTTCTCTAACGACATGGCTAAAGTGATAGACAAATTACACCTTCAAGTACTTTTTTTGAATTTTAATAGTTTCAGAGACTTAAGTGACAATAAATTATATTTTCTCCACATAACATAAACAATTGAAATTTTATAACATTAAAAGATAGCCTAAACTTCATGATGCAAAGTTGAGGAAATTAAAGCAGCTAGCATAAACAGTGAGATGAATCTACATCACCACTGTGTGTGATTGGGAACAGATTGAGATATATTTGAAGTAAAATGCAGGGGTGAAGGAATTTCTGATAAAATGCCATTTCAAGACAAGAACTGAATCTGGTTTATAAAAAAATAAAGGCCAAAGTTCATGTATATTGTTTTTTGGATCTAATTCTGCCTAACATTCACATGAAACCTCTTAGAAGCACTAACGTTGTTTCTCCACTTCTAGTTGGGTGTTCATGTTATACTTGATTGCTGAGACAGTTTTTTTGCTCTAAGGTTTTGTTGCTGCACATACACTTCCAGTTTTCTATGAAAAGTATGAGGATGAAGTTGACAACTTTGTCTACAAGGTTCTTGGCCAGGTGCAACATCAGTACCGAAATCTTGATGCTAGTGTGCTCAGCAAAATCCCCAAGGGAAAAGGGAAGAAACATGAATAGGTTTATCTTTATGGCTTATGTTAATTTGAAATTCAATGCTTATGACAGATGGGGTGGGGGGTTGCAACAAGGGAAACAACATATTTCTTGCATATGTATGATGTTGAGTGGACTAAATAAAATTGCATTTATTGTTGTTTTAACTTTAATGTGCATTTGACTAAGCATATGGTTAATTTTGTTAAGTTCAATGGATCTGTTTAGATAAATTTTTATGAAACTTGTGAAAAAAGAAAATAAAAAAAATGAAATAATGTTTTTTATAAATTAAAATTAGTCTAGAAAATGGTTTTTTAGTTTATATAGAAGTTTGTTTAATTTTTACTATAGGTTTGTGTGGAGAATCTTCTTTATAAGAATTTGTAGGAAAGAAAAAAAAAGGAATGAGTTTTTTCATAAGTTAAAATTAATCTATTTATTTTTTAAAAAATAAAAATTTAGAGTAGTTATATAAAAGAACTTATACAAATTAATATATACATATCATCTACCTTCACATTTCCAATTTTCTAAGTATCAGAAGAATTAAGCAAAACTTTTGATTCATAAAGACTTCTACCAGTTTAATCGATGTTCTTGATGAAGCAAAAGAGAAATAACTTTATTTTGATGATAAAGGTTCCATTAATAAGATTTGATTACGAACTGTACTTTATATTTCTCCAAGACCATTGAAGAAATATATGACATATTTACATGGTGCTTATGAAAACTTGTAAAAACTTGTTGTGTCATGTTCTTCTTCATATAGTTCCTTCAAATAATTTTTACGTCGTTTTTTCATTATTATCTTTAGATATTTTCTTTATGTCTATATCTCTTGATTGGAGAGATAGAGAAAAAGCTTGATTAGACGTTTACGAAAAAAGTTATTACTTTTCCTTCACTATACATTCCTTCTTTTATTCTCCCTTTTCATACATTATTTTCATAAATTTTCTACTTTTCTTTGAAACTCTACTTATATAAGTAGAACATTACGCATTCAATAAATGTTAAAAAATATTAGAAAACATTTCTAAAGAGATTCAATATGTAGTACAAAAGATACAAGTTAAAATTATTTGAAAATTTCATATATATATATATATATATATATATATAAAACAAACTTATAGGAATTTAAATAAATTACAGCCACTGTTTAGTTAAACCTTGGAAATAAGTTTATATTATATAAATTAGATACTTTTGTAATAAATTTTAGTTTAATTATTTTCATCTTTTCTCATGTCTTAAATAGTAGTGATTTTAATTTTGTAGTTTATAGTATATTTTGCAAAGTTTTAACCTGAATAAGTCAAACATATATTTGAAAGTTTTGAAAGTTTTAATATGAAGAATGCCTTTATGTATGCTAACAAGCTAAATTAGACTTCCAAAAATGTTAGGTCATCATGTCTATAGTCTATGACAGAATTCACGTTAAAAAATTGTTTAAACAAGTTAGACATATTTAAACAAATCTTGTTCTACTCTTCCTATTTTTATTCTTAATTTAACAAGAATAGAACTATATGAGAAATAAAATAATAATTTTTTATCATTTTGTAAATTTTATCATCTAACTTAATAGTACATGTTAAGAGTTTAATGATCATGCACAGCAATGTTATTTTAATCATAATCTTTACAATTTTTATAATAACTATTATATTTTATGATGTAGGGTTTATGTTAAACTATCAAACCCTAAAACTATTTTATAATGGATATAGTATTAAGTCTCTCTTATTAATTTATAGTTTCTAGAATTCTCAATTATGAAAATATTTGTTTTGTATTTGTCTTGGTTAGAGAATGTGAACAGTACTTATATAGTTTATCATTTCTGTTTACATTTTCATAAAATCAATTTTGTTTTATTTATTTTTAGATTAGAATGACTCCAAATAAAAATGTGAATGCATTCGAGAATGAGGAAAACACTTGGGGGTCCACACAAGATGATAAAGTTTTAAGGTGAAACTTAAACTACACAAAAGAATATATGCAGCAAAGTCTCACTTTAGAAATTGGAGGCACATAGCTCATTGAAAAGTGATGAGAGAAATGGAGAAGAAGAACACATGCCTTTAACCTTTCTATCTTGGCAAGGTCACATTTGACCAAAATAATTTGTGACAGAATTTTTGATTTCGGCCTCTACATTTACCTTTATCGACAGATTTTTGGTATATCCTAGTCATCATGTGTCTGCATGCGACCAAGGCACTCCAGCGTGTGTGAAAATTCATAGCTCCACACTTTGCATGCACTGAGCAACAACAAGCCATGAGCCTTCCTCAAGCTCATACCTTGCCCACTCACACTCCACTAGGCTTGCTAATTCTAACAACAAAACAAAAGTTCCTAAATGCTATTAGAGAATAAAACTTAATTTAAGAAAATATATATTATTATAATTCTAAATTAAAAAAATGTTAAATATACATTTGTTTTTTCTAACTCGCATGACACTCATCAGTCGTTGAAAGTATCATATTTATATTCAGCACACACCGCTCAATACAAATATAATATGTTCACTGAAAAATCACTTCTCTTAAATTTAATTTAACTGAATGTTAAACATAAATATGATACACTCAACGATTTGTAAATATCATACAAATATCCCAAAAACCAAATATACTTATATCATTACTCTTCTAAACTATTACTCTTCTAAACTATAAGTAAATAATATATTATACCTTAAAAAAAAATATTAGACTCTAACCCATATAAAATTTGATAAATATTACTATAATTTTTGTATCACATAAATTATATTTATAATAGAAAATAAATTATGTTACAATATTTAACTTTTTTTTCTAGTTTTATTTTACATCGATATTATAATAAGAGATAAAAATGTCATGTGTTCAAATAAAATTGAATTTAAATTTCTAAAACAAGATTTGAGCTAGATGAAAAAAAATTATTAAGAGATAACATAACACAAAAATAGTTAATAATTCTTTTGATATAGATCAATTATCTCACTAATATATATATATATATATATATATATATATTTATTTTTTTTCATTAAAAAATAGGCTAATTTACGGGTATAAATGAGTGGGAGACCCATGACTTCATAGAGTCAACCAAAGCAGTGAAGAACTAGTCAAGTTTTTGACAGAATTGTTCACTTCAGTGTCTTATAAACACAGCAATATGGTGGTTTTCATTTCATGCACAAAATCTGGTCTCCCTTTGTTTCTCAATGGCAATGACTGGCCAGAAACTATATTTCCTCTTCATCATGAAGGTGATGACGACGACGATGATGACGATTCTGGAGTCGATGTAGCTCCGGCAGCATAGTCATCAATTGTGAAGAGTTGCTGCAAAAGGATGAAGAAACTTGAGCCTGTAATACTTTAATATTCTCACACATGCTGCACCTTTTTATGCCTCATACAACATGGGGTATTATCTATATTTATATACTTACTTATCTTTACATATACTATGTAACTGATATACCTCTATAATGTTTGGTCACGGCTTATACATCAGTTGTAACTGATATAACTATATATTATGTATGAAGTTTTGCTTTTTCTATCTCTCTCTACTTAACAAATGTATTGTATGTGTTGGAAGTGAATTCAAAACTATGACTTCACCAATATATATACTTCATAAATGGTTTCCTTATCATCTTTCCACTTTTCAAGTTTCTTCTGAAAAAATTTCTCATGGGACTACTCAGTGTAGGAAACTTCAATGTTTTAATTTTGTCATTTTTCTTCCATCATAGAGAAATATGTGGTTTTCTCTTGAGAGTAAAAATGGGTTCACTTGCTAATGGAAGAAGGGTTTGCTCCACTGCTTGAAGGAGCCTAAGAACACTAAAAAATGAGACCAAAACCAGATACAACCTAAGGAAAACTATAAGAAGCCAAGTCTAGAAGACTAAGAGAATGTTTGGAAAACCGATTATTTTTTGTTAAACGTGAATCTGGTCATTTTTCTTGATCAAGTTTACTTTCTTGAAAAGTGAAAAATGAGTGTTGGAAATGTTAAAACAAACACGAACCATTTAATCGACATAATTTGATCATACAAAGTAGAGAATTGAAACAACCTTAATCTGGTAACCTAACTCGAAGCTTTAATTACTGTAACTGTATGAAGAAGTATAATTTTTTTTTTTTTTTATGCATTGAAGAAGTAGCATCTAATACAGTGTTCACATATATGACGTAATACTGTGTTCTACTTACTGATATTTACATGATTAGAATATAATATATGAAACTTCATTAATGTGGTTTTCTCTTGTGTTAAATTCGTAAGGGTCTTAACATGTGTAAATGTAATTTATAAACTCAATGAAAGTAATGGATTAGGTGAAGACATGATGTAATAAAATAAATATATTTTTGTTTCTCTTGAAGAAACTATCAAGTTTTTATGTCCATGTTTTATATTTTTTTTTCAAATGCATAACTAAATTTATCTTCTTTTTGCTTTACAATTTTCTCATAAACTTCTTATATTTGCATGGATTGCCACATATAGCTTGCCTCAAATCTGATGTAGAAGGAAGGTATGAGGAAGATATATATATATATATATATATATATATATATATATATATATATATATAAAGTACTTTTTAAAGAAATTAAGAAATAGTAAGGATGTCTAACTCAGTAAATATCATTTTGAGAATTATTATATTTTTTGAATCAGTGTAAGATTATATCATTCTTTTACAATTGCCTACTCTCCTTTCCTACAATAGAAATATTGTAATGTTGTCATCTTAATATCATTATTTTTTCTATAACTTTAAAATATTTATTAGGTTTAAAATTATTAGGAGAAATGTGTAACATTTAACCAATATCAAGAAAAGAAAAAAATGTGGTTAAACATTAAATTTTAGACTTTCTTTCTAGTCAAAATTTATTTTAAATCATTAATTGTTTTAAAGATAAAAAAGAGGAAAGATTGATGTTCCCAGTTGTGTATCATGTTATGTTTTACAAATATTGTATACTAGGTTTATACCTTGTTTCATTTTTTTGTTTGATTCTCTTGTAATTGATATTTTTCTAACATTACATTGTGATTTTATGATCTTAAAAAAGATTGTTGTGGGGTGAATTGGATTAAGAGGAATTATAGAGTAATCATAACTTACATTCTGTTAATTAATAAGGTGATATTGGTGTCTATGGAAAAGTTAAACAAGATCAGCACTTTCATGCAAAGTCTCTAATCCAATTCTACACGAATTATAAAGGAAATTAAACTTTAAGCTAAAGTTTAAGTTTTTGTGAAGATAACCTAACATAGTTGTAGTGTTTTAAGCATATTTTAAGTTGTAGGAATCAGAATTACAAGAGACCAATGCTAAAACTTCAAAGACAAATTTGTGTACAAAAGTTTCACAAGACATTCTTGAAAAAATTGACCACAACTTTACCATGTTGGTAGTCATGGTTGTCTAATTTAAATTAGGATTGAACTATGCCATTGATCCATTGATAATTTCAAATTGATTATTTTTTTTCTCATATATTAATGCTAGAATATTTTAAATTTAATTCTTGTTTAGCTTTATTTAGGTGAATCTAATAAATTTAAATCATTATATAAATTAGGAAAGAATTAACCTAATTATTAGAAGAAGAAAAAATCTAAGCATAAAACTTAAATGACGAAAATAATGTTAATTTTTATTACCCACAAATTATTATGAATTTTAAAGAGTTTATTAAGGGCCCTTTAAAGAAAATAGAATAATTTATTCAATGTTATAAATTAAGAAATCAATTTGGATTATCATGATGATAAGTTAAATCGTGAAAATAATGTTTATAGCTTCAATTTTTAGGGATTGTTTGAATTTACCCTATTAGGATTAGTAACTCAAGTTTGTTTTCCTATAATATAATATATATATATATATATATATATATATATATATTGATAGTTTGTGGTATTAATATAATTGATATTGTTTGATGTTGTTTGTGGTATTAATATAATTGAAATGAAAAAAAATTAAAAAATGTTTTAGAGATATATAATAGAACGATTTTTTAGGTTTTCAATTTAAAAAAATATTGAATATAATGTATTTATTTCTTTCAAATTAAGATTTTTTTCTTATATAAAAAATACTTTTTAACATTTTTTTTAGAATAACAAACTTAAATAGCAGAACATATATTTTTTTATCTTTTATTTGAAATTTTTTAAAATTTATTTCATTAGAATAAAATTGATATAAATTATTTAAGAATAATATAATATAATAAAAATTATAATTTATATTTTTCAATATACAAAAGAAGTTCATATAAATTATTTATATTTAACAGGTACTAACATTCTTATTTTTATTAAAAAAAAATATTATTTTAAATATTTATTTTTACTCTTCTCATCATTTTCTTCATTTTTTTTTTAATTTTTCAATTATTTTATTTAAATACAATAATTTGGTATTCATTAAATATCTTTTAATTACTCTTTGTGATGTCTTAGGTTGGATCAAGTTTTTAGCTGGGTTTCAAATCCAATAGTTTGGGGGAGGGAAGAGATAGTATTTAAGTTTAAAATTTTCTAATCTCCTTCTTTATCCATTTTTCAAAATATTCATACTCTCACTCTTTTCATGTACCACTCAAATATCTCTCAATCCTTTCAATTTTCTTTTCCAGATTTTTTTTCTTGTTCATTTTATTTTGGGATTCAAGGCTATCGGAGGTAAGATTACAAGAAGGAAACATCTTTGTACCGATCTTGAGCCTGCTTTTAAGTAAGTTCTCAATTCCAAGTTATTAGGATTCTTGATTTTGGGCTTAATTTGGGGAAATTAGGAAAATTTAACCAATTTTTGTTGAATTGGGGTAGTAATTAGGGTGTTTATGTTTTAGATCCTTGGTGTAACTCTTAGCACTTAAATTAAATTGGAAACTACAAATTTTGTTAGAATCATAAGGTAAGGGAAGCTAATTAGTCTTAGTCTTCTTAAATGTAAGGATAGATTGGTATGTTGATTGTTCTTGATAAATTGGTGTAGAATTCCTGAATTTTATGTTGAATTGTTTTGAATAATAGGTCTAATTTTTTATGAAACATGTTTGTGATTGGAAATAAAGTTATTATTAATGAGGAATTGTGTTAAATGACCGATTATGATGTGGTTCCGAATAAATTATAAAGATTTTTAAAATGGGTGTATGTTTATGAGAGGTATGAAGATTTTGTACCATGAGTATTACATTGAGATCGTTAGAACTAAAAACATGTTGGAATATATTTTTGTGGATGAATGCATTGCATGTGAACTACCATAGAGGGTGAGATAATTGAGGGAATTGATATACACTGATTGATATGAAATGGTGGACTATTAAAACTATATTTACTTGGCATGTTATCGTTTACATGTGATGATTGCGTTTGAGTCAAATAGTTATCATGTGATACTATTTGGTGGTAGTTTTAGTGTATATGAAATTATCAAAACCTACTATATAAGGAGGTATCTAGATCTCAAATGGTATCCTAGTCATGTAGACAAGGGTACCATGTAGTGTGAGGTCGATGGAGGTTTCACTTGCATTATTCAGTGGTGATTGTAACTACTAGATGTGTATCTAGGAACTACCCTGTATATGGTGCGATGGGGGGTAAACGGATAGCCCTGAGGTGAAAAGACTCGGTAAGAGACTACATTTATTACTCGGCGACCATTAAACATGACAAGTGTTAGTCTTTGAGGTTAAGAGTTTCATATGATTATGTGGATGAGTCTATCTAGTGAAATAGGTGATTGCAAGTACTTGTATATGAGAAATATCTATACTCTATATTTAACTATATGGAATTGATGAGTTGTGGGTGGATTTAGGATGTGTTTGTTTCAAGGGATGTATTGTGTGTGTGGAAAGAAAAGTGGAGAAAAAATAAGATGTGTTTTATCTTTTAGCATGCATTTAAGGAGAGAGAAAATAAAAAAGGAAGAGAGAGATTTTCTATCAAAATTGAGAAGAAAATCATGGAAAACCTTTAAAAATAACTGAAAGACATTTTAAATATGTTAGCATGTATATAATACACCCATAATCGATTATGAGTTACTCATAATTGATTATTGGTGTTTTTTAAAAAAATAATAATAATAATAAATAAATAAATAATATTAAAATAATAAATAAAATTATTATTAATATTATTAAAATAATATTTTTTTTATTTTTTAAATATTATTAAAAATAATAGACTTAGTTAACAAATTAAAATTTTTATTAATAATAAATAAAATTATTTTACTTTCTTCTCATTTCTATTATTTTCTCTTAATCCAAACAATTTTATTTTTTATTATTTTTTTCTTCTTTTCTTTCCTTTTTCACTCTTTCAAACATCTTTCCAATTCAAACAAAGGCTTAACGAATATATATGACTCAAAAGTATTTAAATAAATTATATTTGAATTTGATCTTATTTATATTAACTAACTTTTATTATATTATTTTATAATTTTTTATACTGATCATTTATATAGAAACATATATTATTACTGATAAACTTTCATAAAAATTATGACTTTGATATGAAGATGAATTTTTACTATATTGAGATATCAAATAAAAATTTTCAAGATTGATCGTAAATGTATTATTTTAGATGGTAAAGAAAAGTATATGTAATGTTTACTTGAAGTGTATTAAATAAATATTTTCTTATATTTTTTACAACATTTTAAATTAGTATCAATCATAATTCTAAAATTAGGAAATAGAAAAGAATATTTGTAGGTTCGTTATAATTATAAATAATACAATTTTCATTAAAGATACAATTGTAATTGTGCATATTTTTTTATCCTTTCATAAATAAATATGTTTTTCGTCAAAAAAATATAAATCAGCAAAAATAATAGAACTTTTCATACACTCAACTTTACGAATAGACACATTTTTATTTTTTTTAAAGGATACAAGTTTTTCATTTTGAAAATCTATCACTTCCTTATATGTATGAAGCATTGCAACTTTCCAATATTTTATTTTATTTTAATCTACTCATTTTTATAAAAAAAATATTTATTTATTTATTTATTTAAAAACTCAAGATATTATTAATTATTATATTTTTTTATTAAATCTTTTGATTTTTAAATATGTTATACATATTTATAGGAAAATATAATAAATTTTACTATTCTTATCAAGAGATTAAGTGTTAGATTGAGTATTCCAAAGAAATTTTCACACTTTCTCTTCTGAATCCGAGAGTTTCTCGTCCAACAGATAAGATGCTACATATTGATTGCATTCCAACTATCAAGTCAATAAATATTTTACAAATAATATACAAGTAATGTGTAAAACTATTCAAGAGAATCTATATTACCTTATAATTTGTTACCTATTTATAGTCACATAAACTCGGTTAAAGTATGGACTTGGATTAAGATGATACCTAGTTAACTTTCTTAACCTAATGACATGATCATGTCTAATTGACATAATTAGTTTGGAGTTGGCCATGATTTTTCAGATTAATTCGGATGACTCACAAATTGATTAGGGAGTCTTTCAGATTAATATGAGCAAATACTTAAATTATTTCTAATTAAGATAACTTAGAGATAAACGAGAGGTTACCGAATATCTTATCCCTATTTACAGTTTAAGTTTAATTTCGATGTGTAGTAACAAAATTTTATATTTTGTCAATTAAAAATGATTATTCCTATAATTTTAAAAATAATTATCATAAAAACAATAATTTATTATATGTGATAGTTTGTTATAGAATGAGCAGTACAATATTTTGATACTTTTACTACACTATTTGCTCTAAAATTTATATTAAAAGGAAAAAACAATTTAATATAAACAAAAATATTTATTATTCTCAAATTTTTGTTTTATTTAAGAAAAAAAAATAAAAATAAGCGTGCACCGTTTATAATTCTAAGAATTGAAAGTACAAAATATCAAACTGGGTCCACAAGTGATCACTTGAACGGTTCTGCATCCAATAGATTGCAATGACGTGTTCCGTTTCATCCTCACCATTCTTCTACAAACCACACTTCTCAATTTTTCACTTCATTCATTTCAACAAATTTTGCAAAATTTTCTTAATTTCTGACCATAATTTTGTTTTTCTCAATTTCCAAGGAACATTTAGAGTCTTAGTTGTCAACCTCATATCATATTTGTTGAAACCTTGTGTTAAAAATGGTGTCCTTTTGAACTTCAATAAAGAATTGGATTTTTTGGGTTTTTAATTTCATACCCACATACCCCATTTTTTGACTTGAACTAGTTTCTTTTCCCATGGCCCTTCATATTAGTAGTGGTTGTTTTGCTGTGATGTGTCACTCAAGAGTTCACAGACTAAGAGCTGCTGCTGCTTCAGATGGTTCTGCTACTCTTAATACAGTGGTGGAGGATAAGGTGAAATTGGGTGGCTCTGATTTGAAGGTCTCAAGGTTAGGAATTGGAGCTTGGTCTTGGGGTGATACCACTTACTGGAACGATTTGGAATGGAATGGTAACTTCCCTTTTCTATTTTTTCTTTTTATTTCGGGGTGTATGTGTGATTTTTTTTCTTGAAAATATCACAATTTTTAGTTTTAATTGAACATGTGTAAAGGAGAAACTTTCATCATGCTCAACTAACTGAATTATATCTCTTGACAAAGTGTAAATAGTATTAGCACCAATATGTAGTGGCTTTGACATTGCTCAGACATTAATCTCGTTGTGATATTTAGGGAAAAAATATTTAACCCTTCGTTTTTTATCTCTCTATATCAGTGGTGAATGATGGAGGCAATGAGTTGCATATGTTAAGAAAATAGTTTTCAGTGTTGTAGTTAAATTGTCAACTGATATTGAAGCATAAGTATGTGACTGTTGGAATGTGCAACAATTCCTATCCATTTGGTGGGGGTGGGGAATTTGACATATATTTGAGGATTGTTGCTTTCTTTGTTGGTTTGTCACCAGATGGTGTCACATTATTTTCTGTCTGAAACCAGTTTGAGGTGTAACTGTACCATAATCTTCGGAAGTTGTCTAATAGAAGGTGTGATGGGAAAGAATTGGAATCCCATGTTAATGATGTTATTATAATATTTTTCTCGTTTATCTGCATTAATATATGGGCTACTATCGTACAATTGGCTTACTTGAAAACATAATTGTGATCATAAACTAGTGTCTGTGTCGTTAATGTCTAGGTGATAAGCTGCAATAAGTACCAAAGCAAAAATTGGAGAGAAGTTAATGGGAAAGTAAGAATTGATCTGAAAATAATTCAAATACATGATTTCATAGTTCAAACAAATCATCTCCAATATAAATAATTGTCGGTCTATCCTAAAACAAGTGGAGCTGGAAAATGTGCATTTCAGTTCAGAGAACACCCTTGTCCAAGTTCTTAATTCTGAGACTATAACGACAAATTAATTGCTTGTAATCAATCTCTCTTACTTTGTGTGGATCTCTAGCATTGGAGTTTTATGTGCTGGTAAACTGAAATTGAAGAAAATAAGCAAAAAAGGATAAAGAGGGGGAAAAGATCTAATACTAACATAGGAGATACGAAGAAGTCTTAGTCTATGTTCGGTTGAAAGGAATGAAATGTGAGGGAAGAAAAGGAAAGAAAAAGAAAGAGAGATGAGAGAAGGGTGACTTTAGAAAATATGACTTTTGAGATTATTCAAAGTAGAAATGGGGAGATTTTCCCCAAAAAACACATACTGTGCTTGATATCTGATTTTCCTGTATAACTAGATAATCATGTTGAACTTTCTTTCGGCATCAGTGTCATTTAATAGATGGGCATGTAGATATTCCAACTTAATGTCAATATTACAAAGCTTCTAGTTGTTTGTGTTTCTGTTGGAATTTTATGTTTCCTGTTTTAAAGTTTTCTTTCTAATTTCTACTAAAGATGTCATTAGAGGCTATAATATATAGAAGTAGCAGTGAATCACCATGAATTGTCCCTTTTCTATCAGATAATATATATGGTGTTTTGAGTTAAATGGATTGAAATTATTTCTTAAATGGACAAACTAGATTATGAATATATTTATTTTGGCTATGTGGTAATTGTAGATAGGAATGAGAAGGCTGCTAGAGATGCTTTCAATGTCAGTATTGATGGAGGTCTAACCTTTTTCGACACTGCTGAAGTCTATGGCTCTGGGGTGAGTGTTTATTTTTTCGAATTCTTTGATGAATATAAATTCACCATTGAAAATATGATTTGATTAGGTTGATTATAAATAAAGAAAAAATATATATTTAGTAGATTTGTAGGGATTTTATTTGATTTTGTTCCCTTCACATATTATTATAAATAAATCAGTGGGTATGTTCATTACACACAATTCCTATAATTTTACATGGTATTAGATTAAGGTTCAATTCCCTATTTTATGCCCAATCACTGTTGAATAGTGTTTCATCTCTTTTCGCCGCTAACAGCCAATTAAGGCATCAATCCGTGTCTTGCATCAATTTTCCCCTGCTCCAATTCGTATTTGTTAGTTTGTCACAATGTCCTCTCATAGTACTTGCCGATACTCATTATGCTATGACTTTTACTACCGTACTGCTTATCTGAGTGAAAAATTCACTAGTTCAGGCAACTACAATATGTGGGCTACTATTGTCAAGTTATGGTTTCAAAGCTAAGGCTGTACTTTGGTTTTTTATTGCCCAAACCTTCAACCATCATATCAAGCATTTAACACATGTTATAAGGTATGGAACAAAGCTAAGAAAGTATACTCTAATGATATTCATTATCAATTATCATATCAAGCATTTTATACATGTTATGATGTGTGGAACAAAGCCAAGAAAGTATACTTTAATGACATTCATCTTCTTTATAGTGTGATCATCTCTATGATGTCTACAAAACTTGAGAATATGTAGATGTATTTGGGTAAACTCAATCAGTTGATGGCTGATGATAACAATGTGATGCCTTTCCATTCTGATATAGAGACATTTCATCGACAAAGTAACCAATATTTCATAGTTCTTGCTCTTATCGTTTTACCACCTAAGCTTGATTTTGTATGGAATCAGATTTTATCCACACCTATAGTTCCTACTTATAACATTGTTAGTGAACATTTATTACGTCTCTCACACTCATTTAATAATGGTGGACGTAGTAGTGGTCGTGGAAACAAAAGTCGCCATTGTCATTATTGTAAAAACTAAAAAATAGTCAAGGTCCGATAATGTTGCACAAGTCACCAATCCTATCCCTTTGATAATGTCACTATCTCTACCTTTGATTATCACGAGTTTCTTCAATTTTGAGCAACCCAACAATTTGCATTGTCTGTTACCACTATGACTCAATCTGGTAATCCTATAACCTTTGTCTCTCTGTCCTCCTCTGTTGGACCTTAGATACTTGATTTTGGTGCCTCTAATCACATGACTGGTAAGTCAATTCTTTAGTGCTCCTTGTGATAGTCATTGGAATGTGCTCATGCGCCTCCTCTATTACATCAAGAATGCACCAAGTCGTGGATTCTTATAAGAGGACAAAGACAATTCCAAAATTGTTTGTTATTATGATACAAATTGGGTAGGGTTACCATCAGACAAACGATCTACTAAAGTATATTGTATTCTTTTTGGAGGTAATTTAATGTCATGGAGGAGTAAGAGACAAAATACAGTTGCTAAATCTAGTGCTAAAGCTGAATATCATGTCTTGGCGGTAACTACAAGTGAAATTATGTGGCTACAAGAACTTCTTCAACAGCTCCAGTTAGGGGACATTTAGGGCACTAAGCTTATTTATGATAATCAAGTCACTCTTGATATTGTATCTAATCTAGTTTTTCATGAACAGTCTAAAAACTTAGAGATAAATTGTCATTCTATGAGAAAGAAAGTACTCTCAAGAAAAACCACTACTGATTTTGTTAGCTCTAGTGATCAATTGGTAGATATGTTTTAATTACTCAAGGGATCTCATATTGATTATATTTGTAACAAGCTTGTCACATATAACATATATACTGCAGCTTGAGGGAGAATTTTGAAAATATGATTTGATTAGATTGATTGTAAATAAGGAAATAGTATATATTTAGCAGAAATGTAAGAATTTTATTTGATTTTGTTCCATTTATATATGATTATAAATAAATTAGTATGTATGCTCATTACACACAATTTCTGTAATTCTATATTCACCAAAGATGTTTTTGATTTTCAGCTTGCTTTAGGAGCCATAAACTCTGAGGTTCTTCTTGGAAGGTATGAATGAGCTTGTATGATTTTCATATGTAGTTTGCAATTAAGAAAGGTTCACATTGGTGCTTTTGTTATCTAAAGATTTATTAGGGAAAGAAAAGAAAAGGATCCAGAAGTAGAGGTTGCTGTAGCAACCAAGTTTGCTGCACTGCCATGGAGATTCGGCCGTCAAAGTGTTCTCAATGCCCTTAAAGATTCCCTTTGTCGATTAGGACTAACTTCAGTGGATCTTTATCAGCTTCATTGGTCAGTATTTTACAAGTCTGCCTAGTGATATTAATTTGAGTGAATTACAATGACACTCATTCAGATTTTCTCAAATTATACCTACATTCCTTGTTATTTTCATCATCACAATGATCTCCCTTATAAGGGGATGTAAGCGTAATGATCTTAAAACTTAAGGTGTATGTATAACGTAAAAAAAAGTGTGACAAAGTAATGTTTTTAAACAAATGGGAAGTTTGTATAAAATTTAAAAAAAAAAAACTGGGACCTATGTAATTTGAGAAAATCTGAAGAGGTATTAATGTAATTTACTCTATTAATTTTTATCCAAAACCCTTTGTTGGTAATATATTTCCTGTTTTTTTCAGGCCTGGAGTTTGGGGAAATGAAGGTTTCTCAGTGTATCAAAATTATTCATTGAACCATTCATTTAATAAGGCTTATGGAATCATATGTATATTTGTTTATTCATGATCAGATTAAGAGAATGCTGAGTTCCTCAATTATTTATTTTTCAGGGTACATTGATGGTCTGGGAGATGCTGTTGAAAAGGGACTTGTGAGGGCTGTTGGAGTTTCAAACTACAATGGTAATTCTTTATGATTTATATACATGTCTTGAAGTCTTCAATATTGTGCAAAATCATTTAACACTTCTACGTTAAAATGAACATTCTCTTAACGTATGACATCTTAATGGTAGGATGAATGTTAGATATAAGTTATTAGGCATTAGCTAGAATTTATTGTAAATCACAAACTAAAAATTGTGGGGTTCTTATTTAGGATCTCTTTGTTTGAAGGGAAAATGTAGAGTGGAAAGTAGTTAGTGCAGGGTAAGTGTAGAGTGAAAAGAATTAGAAGTGTAAAGGAAAGTAGTATTTTTCAAAATTACTCTTCTCTCATCTTTCTTCAAAATATATGTATGGATAACTTTGTCATTGTACAATTACTAATATTAATTTATTTATTATTTTTATAAATGAATTTTTTTCCTTTTCATGTTCTCCTCAAACTAAACAAATACTCTTCCAGCTCTATATCATCTCTGTTTCCTTCCTTTTCTTTCCTCACACTTGCTTTCTTTTTAATCGAACATAGGCTTGATGATTTTCTTTTCTGTTTTTATGATTTTCTATGAATTTTAACCAAATAAGAGAGTGTGTATCCAAAATAGTGTGTTAAAAATGTGTTTCTAGCATTTATCTTTGTTAGTAAGCACTTGGTTAGATTGATGATTACTAAGGCATATCAAAGGAGAAATGATGGACAATCTGATAACTGATTCGGAGAGGTCCTGTCTCTCAAATTGCCTGAGGTACTCAATATTTCCTACTTTTATGTTGTTTCTGTAGAGAGAGCGAGGAAGAGTTCTACTGTTTATGTTCAAACCTGCCACAGTGATTGTTGGTATATTTGTAGCAGAATCTCAGTGAAAACACAATGTTATTCTGCTAGTTCTGGTCTAGTTCTATCAGCACAAATAGTTAACATCTATTTTTCTATATAATTAGAAAAGCGACTCCGTGAGGCTTATGAGAAGCTGAAGAAGAGAGGTATTCCATTAGCTACAAACCAAGTAAACTACAGCCTCATCTACCGAGCCCCTGAAGAAAATGGTGTAAAGGCTACCTGTGATGAACTTGGGATTACAATAATTGCATATTCACCAATTGCTCAAGGTAGAGTCCTTTTCATTGTTGTGTATTTTTACCATATATATATATATATATATATATATATATTAATTTTGCATTAAATATATCTTCCAAAACCACATAGGCATAGCAAAGTATTTTTTATGAATTATAATCCTGTATATTAAAGTTTAGTTACTTGAACATGGCATAAAATTTGGTTTGTAGAAATTTGAGACAAGGAAACCTCTGACATGAAACGTAGGCACTTGATCTTTGAAACTTGAAATAATGTAGAACCGCTCTTCTAGGATTTTTTCCTCTTGGCCTAACTTTTGCATGATCATTATTATTATGGCAAATAGTAACCGGTGTCCTTAGGGTTTAGGTTTCCAATTCTATACAATGAAATTATGCAATATCCTTATCTTGAACAGGTGCTCTAACTGGAAAGTACACTCCTGATAAACCACCAAGTGGGCCTCGAGGCAGAATTTATACTCCTGAATTCCTAACAAGGGTAATGAATGCTCTTCTGATATATTCAGATCTAATAACTTACACTCACATTACTTACTTCCTCAAGTGTGTATTTATTTTGCAGCTCCAACCTTTGCTGAACAAGATCACTGAAATAGGAGAGAAGTATGATAGAACTCCAACACAGGTTCATGTTGCTTTTCAATTTGATTACATAAGTTGAACATTTGAGATATTGCCACCATGTTTCAATCTACTTTAACAATAGTAAAGACACTAGAACTTACTTTTCATGCTACCACCAAATCTGAATATCAGGATCTTACTCCTCTAAATGTATAAAGTAAAAAAAGGGTGCATCCACTCTTGGTTTAACATGGGTTTAGTTTATAGCTACTTTAGTTCATGTCTAGGGTGGATGTATCCTTACTTTTTCACTTTAAGCATTTTCTCACTTTAAAGAAGTCTGATTCTGGAAAATTATCGATCAAAGTGTATTTTTTCTACTTGATCCTTAGGATTTGTGACTTCAGATTTATCTGGATATATTTTTACATAAACACTTTAATGATAAGAAAAAATATATATACTTTTTCAAAAATTAGGCTTAAGTCTTGTGTCTTCACCACAATTCAACCAATATCATAACATAAAACAATATTCTCTGATGAACCTTTGAGCACTTTTCCTAGAACAAAAGTTTTCTGATAAGATAGGAAATGATTTTTGTCAGGTATCCCTGAACTGGTTGGTATCACAAGGCAATGTTGTGCCGATTCCTGGAGCCAAGACACAAAAACAAGCTGAGGAATTCAGAGGTGCACTTGGCTGGAGACTAACAGATGAAGAGGTGGCTGAGCTGCGCAGTTTGGCTTCACAAGTTAAGCCTGTTGTTGGTTTTCCAGTTGAAAACCTCTAGAGTAATGGTTCCTGCATGCACCTTCCAAATCAAATGTAAAGTTCTATCTGTTTATCAATATACCAAATACATAATATGATCTTTTAAATAAATTTAAAGCTTCACTTAATTTAATTTCTTGTATTTTTATTTTTATTTATTATGTATTGTTCATATACTATATATTATTGAAAACATATATATATATATATATAGTCCTTTGAACGTTTTCATTCTCATGAAAGGTAAAAATCTTTTGAGTTTGGGGATTAAAAACAAGTTTGTTTCAAATTACAGAATTAAAAGTATGAAATTTAAATTTTGATGACCATAAATAAGAAAGATTTAAAATATATTTAAATCTTTATTTATATAGTTTCATATTGGTTAGACTAATTAAAATGTATTTAAATCAATATTTAAGTAAGTCTTCAATAACTTTTGTTACATGAGAATTTGCGTTATAAATTCAACCATCAAGCTAACTGAAATAAATTAAAAACATTTGTTTTAATTAGTTTCAATTAAAATACTTTCTCTAGATTCAAATAAAAGAAAAAATATATATATAAACAAACTCAATTTTTAAATCTTATTTAATGTTATTATTTCAAAATTATATTTATCTTTAAACCTAAATATTATTTTTAATAAATGCAATTTGAGAATAATTTAGAAAAATATTTTTATTACATAAAAATAAAATATTAAATGAACTTAATTATTATTTTTAATTGAAAATAGTTAGTTTTATATATAATTAAATTTGGAAGTATTATAAGTTATTTATACAAGTTGAAGTGAGTATGTTAGAAATAAGTTAAGGCCTTTATTATTTGAATGACCAATTCAATTTTACAAACACTGAGTCAAAGTGTTTATTACGAAAGTAACAATAAATGCTTAATATTCCCCTTTGATACGGCACCAACATCAACGTATTAAATCTCGGTGATCATAATTTTTAATCATTTAATATAAGACTTTTCTAACATATTATTCAGGTCAATAAAGATAATTAATTAAGGGTCAATAAAGATAATTAATTAAGGTATTTTGTTGAATTTCTAAAAATAATACTATTAATATATTAACTTTTTATTATCATTATAATTTTAAAAATTATATTCTTGTTATTTATTAATAAAACACACAGATTTATAATATTTAACAAGAAAAAAAAATATTTTATAAAGAATATACAGCATTTTATATAAAAAAAAAAATTATACTATGGATATACTCATATGAAAAATAATTTGACATTATTATTATTAATTAGAAGTTGAAAAGTTATACACTATAAAAAAATAAATAATCATCTTTATTATTAGTTTATTATTAGTATAAATGAAACTATTTGAAATGTTTGCGCATAAAAAATAGAAGGATTATATATATATATATATATATATAATCAGTATATAAAGTTTGTCTAAATATTAAAAAAAATTTAAAACTTAGTATATTTAAAAAATTATAATGAATATTAAAAAAAATTAGAATTTAATTAAATATTTACATTATTAAAATAAATTAAACCTTTTATGAGTAAACTTTCTCTCAACAAAACAAAAAATTTAAGTAGGATATAAAAATATTTAAACTGCATCATAATTCTTTTTTTACTCTATTAGTATTTATAATTTTAAAGAATCTCTTTAACATCTTTAGTTCTAGAAAATTGTTATAAGGATAAGTTTTCTCTTTACCATCAAATATCTAACCAAATAAATTTCTTAAATTTCATATTCAATAATCAAAAGAAAATTTAATCTTTTAAAATAAAAAGAATAACATATACAAATATAATCTTTTAAAATAAAAAGAATAACATATATTTATTTCAACTATAGACATATTTCCCAAATAACTATTTATTTTATATCAAATTTTCTATAAATTTAACATGATATAATTTTATATTAATTAAACTTTATTTTTTTAATCATTTTCATTTATTTTTTTTAGGACTATACTTCAATAATTTATATAGAATTTCTCACGATTCTTAAACAAAAATAATCAATATTTTTATAAAGATTACGGTCAGTACTTCTTGATATTCATGATGTCAAGATTTCCACACTACGTATATATCATTATTAGGTTATATAGATCTTATGTTAGATAAATAGTTATATATTGATCATTTGTATCTTACCAATTTAATGCATGTGTGATTATACAAATTATTAAATATTGAGTTGTGAAAATATTATTGAATGAACATCTAAGATAGTTAAAGAATTATGTTAACATTAATAAAGTGTGTGATGTAATATTATGTTGTATGAAGGGAAATAAAATGATTTGTAAATTTTAGAAAGATATATTATAAATGTTAAATTATATAAAATTTTAATTGAATATTATATGTTTGAATTATTAGTTTATTTTATATGTGATTTTAATTTGATAATTGTATTTAATATAGAAATAAATAATATTTTAAAAATAATACTCTATTTATAATAATAATAATAATAGATTGATAAAAAGTTTAAATGTAGAATTATTTTTGCAAAATAATGTTGAAGTATAATTTTATTTTTGACTAATATAATTAATATGATATAAATTTCTTAATAAAAAATATGTTTGTATTTAATTTTTTTATTTAAAAATTTCTTTATAATTATATATGCTAGACGATTTATTATAAATTTAGAATGTTATATAAATAGTTTTTTTTAAAATATGAATCAATGAAATTATTTTAAAAATATCATGATTAATCAAATGTTAGTATAGACTATAGAGTCAACCATTTAAAATAACCTAAAAATGATTAATGTAAAAATTTAAATTTAGATTGAATTCATTAAATGATATTAAAAAATATATAATATTTTTATTTTTTAATATAAATCGAGTCTAAGACCATTAATTGATAAATATAGTATCTTGATCATAGTGTAAGTTTTTACAACACCTGTATCTTGTCAATGTCTATAAATAAAATGGACAAGAATTTTTTTTTTTTTTTAATAAGACCATTTTGGTTGACTTTTTTATTTTTAACTTTTTTAGAAAATGATGTAATAAATAAAGATAATTACGTAGGATTTAAGCATCACATAATGTCAATTATTTAATGTTTGAATAATAAAAGTGAAAATATAGTTTTAGATAATAAAAAAAAGGGAATAATTTAATATATATATTTTTTTCAATATGACTATAACCTGAAATCATGCCATGATTGACTTGGGGTGGTCAAACATGTTTATGTGTTTTTCTGATCAAAATTGACCAAAGTTGCTGTGTTGACCAACTAATGTATGAACTTTTCTTTTCTCATCTTCATAATTAAAGTAAAAAATTATATTTCCAATCTATTATTTACACATGTAAAATTATTTATGAATATTTACATTTTTTTAGAAAAATATATTAAATAAAATTATTTAGAAAATATCTTTTAAAATATAAAATCAAATAAAATATCTTATCTTAAAACATAGTTCAAGTAAAATTACATTATATATTATTAATCCAAGTAAAATTAATCTTTCTAAAATATAAATTTAAATAAATTATAATAGAAAAGATAATTTTAAAGTAAATTATTTTTTTCAAATTTCAATTTCATAAATCTAAATGAAAAATAGAAATTTATATTTAATAATTAATATTTTTTATAATTTTATTTTTATTACTTTATTCTAAAAAAATCAAATAAAATGTATTGATAATGAATACATTATATTATACCCATATCATTACATAAGATAATTAAAATACCTATACCTATTATTTATCATATTTAATATTTATTTAAGATTTTAACCGTAAATATGTGCTGATATTAAATTTTTTTATCCTTATATGTGAAAATAAATTTGGTGATGTTGTAAATCCAGTTAAAATTATAATATTTACATATGACTATTTTTTTAATATTTTTAAAAGTATAATCTGATTTTTAAAAATTTAGTCTGAATTATAAATTTTTTAAAAGTGTTTTTAAGATATCTCAGTTAATTAAAAGTAGGAATGAGAAAGTATGTTTAAATTTTATGATACCTAAAAAAATCTGTAATAAGTAGATAAAATAATTAAGAATAGATTAAAAACAAGTATTTATTCATGTAGATGGGTGTAAATAGACAAATATGTGATATGAAAAAATGAGTTAAACTATAAAATCATACAAAACAGTTAAAAGAACTATATTAATGAGATACATATCTTAAATCAAGTTAATTAATCTGATAATGGTTCTGTTAAAATCAGGACGGTCTATTAGATAACATGCACACAATATGTTTTGATGATAATAAATGAAAATAAGTTTTGAATAAATCAAAAGCTAATAGAAAAACGTTTATAAAATAATTATCTTATAATTGATAATAACGCTAAATGAAATGCCGCTTATATAACATTCTAAATATATAAGAACAATATATCGTATAACGGCTAGTTGGTTTAATACGGAAATCAAGTATTGAAATATTATTTGAAAGATAAAAATGGAATACTATATGAAGATTTAAATAAGAATTTATAAAACCAAATATATCATCTCGTAAATAAAAAGAAATATTTCGTCTGTTATAAAAAAAAAATTCGTATTTGCACTATATTTTCTTTTAATAGGTGTCGTCAGATCAAGAGTTTCCAAAGAAGTATTATTGAGAGAAAAATCTTAGTAACCTGATACATGAAGATATTAGAAGATTATCATCAGAATATTTGAAGAATATTAAAGCTGAAGATTTTTCTACAACGGTCATATTTTTTAAAGCCTACAAAAGCAAAGGATGACAAAGGCAAAAGAATCAAGCACAAGACAACAGTAACAACAATTACAATCATATACAATCTGTTAGAAAGTTTAGAGAGAAAGTCTTGAGAAGATTCTGAGTTAAGCTAGTGCTACAGTTTGATATCTACACTCCAGGTGATATTGTTTTTGTGTTTATCCTCTGAGGCTGTTCAGAGGAGGTGTTTGTCATTCCTTGTGTGATTCAAGGAAGGTGTTTTCATTCCTTGTGTGACTTAAGGAAGGTGTGACAATCTCTTGTGGGTTACAAGAGATAGTAAAGCTCAATCTTTAGTTTTTCTATTTTGCATGTTTCACTTGTATTAGTGGTTGTAAAACTCTGATTAATTAAAGATAGTGACAGTGTGTGATCATCTCAAGTTGAGGTGATTGGGAACTGAATGTAGGATTAAGGATTTAACCCGAACTAGTATAAATCTCTAGTGTTATCTTTCTCTTTTCTTTATCTTTTATTTTTCCGTTGCGTATTCTATAAATTCTGCTTGACTAAATAAATCAAAAGGGATAAAATAAAAGAAAGCGATTAAAGTTTTTTTTTTATTATATTAATTCACCCCCCTCTTGATGCCACTTGATAACAGGTTCATAGTAACAAATAAAAAACTAAAAAAATATATAATTTATAATACTAAACAAAGTATAACAAGTTCACCTAACACAAAAACATAATACAATTATCATACTACAAAACATCCAACAAACGATAAATACACACAAAAACATGATAACCACACATAAGACTAACTAAATGAATCGACATACTCTCGTATTATTAAATGTGATACTCTTTTAACCTAAACCATTTTTATTTAATAAATAATAAAAATATAGAAAATAAAAGGTGAAAAGATTTATATGTAACACTTCCCTAAGTAAAACTTACAAAAATAAGAAAATAAAATTTCAAAACCAAATATTGTTAGATACTAAAATAACCTTTATAAGTTTTTAATAATAAAATCATAATAAAATTTCAAGACAACTTCTAAGAGTAGTGTTTGTTAATCGGGTTACAATCACCTGTATTACACCATGGTTGTATTTTAATTATTAAGTTTGAAACAAAATCCTTAAGAACATTATCTCATTTCTATTAAGGGATTTCTAAAAATTGTAATTCTTTGATAATATATTATATTTTAGATTCAGACAACAAGTTGGCTATGTCTCTCTTAATCCCACTCCACCAAGATTATATTTGAAATTCTTGATATATCCTTGTGAGTTCCAAATGATAACTTAGCCTATTTTTATATGCTTATTTTAATATTACGTATATTTCTTTCTTTTGAGAAATGCATATTCTATTTCTGAATTTTTTTATATTTTACTTATATCTAAATTTAATATAATATCTTTGTCTTCTTCTTCTTACGTCACCATACCTTACAAATACTGATCTTTTTGTAGGGACAACTTATATAAGAAAATTATCTTTAATCGTCAAGGTTTTCAACTATATGCTCTTAAGCCGCACTTCCATCATCAAATTTAATTTTCCAATTTTTTTTATTTGTTTCCATTTCTCTAC
Source organism: Macrotyloma uniflorum (assembly GCA_016859785.1). NCBI lineage: Eukaryota > Viridiplantae > Streptophyta > Magnoliopsida > Fabales > Fabaceae > Macrotyloma > Macrotyloma uniflorum. Next base: position 494,810 of record BDMB01000071.1, on the reverse strand, counting down.
TTTCATGTTAGAATATATGGTAGATATTTAATACCCAATGTATTCTTTACAACATTCACCTTACAAGAGTGGTATGATAATTTGAATCATAATTCTTAACTAATTTTTATTCATTATACTTCCCTTGCGTGATTGTGATCAAATAGATATTTTATGTTGGAGTTCAAGGTGAGTTGGAATCCCACATTGGATAAAAATGGGAAGGTTGAATAGTATATAAGGGAGAAAGACACACAAACTTGTAGTCTTAAGATTTTGGGTAAGAAGTAAAGTCATATTCACTTATATAATTGTGGTTTATTCCCATTTATAAAAATCTCCCTGGTGTTACCCCCTTCTTGGATACCTAACATTTTAAACTAGTATCAACGTAATCCATTTCTTAAATTCTTGAAAAATTGTCTTACCTTCTTTGTTTTAAATAAGATATTGTTCCTTAATGAGTTCTTATATTCATTGCACATCACGCTAATATCACTAACTTTAAATCATTAATACTTTATATGTATTGTATATCTAAGTCACAACTCTTATAACAAACACCCAATTCTAGTGCTTCTTTTCTTTATCTATATTTCCTTCACATTGCATGATACAACACACTCAAAATCTATGACCATAATATGATACCACATGTATTTTATCCATTTTAATACTATAATGATTTTCTAGATATCTTATCCATCTTCCTACTATAACTTTAAACCTACATGCAAGTTCAATTTCGACCTTCTCATGTTACTTCAATTCTCCATCATAACATAAGTTAATTATTGATATATTGATATCACTTTCATCATCTTTATCAATCCTTCCTTTTCACACGATGTATCAATCTTTTAAAGTCTTTACATATCTTCTTTATTTAATTCTTTTACTTAAAGAGTATGTATTCTATCTTTGAATTTGACCTATTTGCGTCACAATAAAATTTCAAACTCTTACCTTCTTTTGTTGTATTATACTTTGTAGGTATTAATCTTCAATAAACTAGCTACCAAACTCCAAGGTTTCTAAATTATTCTTTCAACTTTTGTTTCTTCACCAATCCTACTAAAATGTAAATAATTTTTGCTTAACAAATTTGCTATGATATTTGTGTTATTAAAGTGGTATGGTAGCTTGAAATTATAAACATTTAAAGTTCTATTTGTCATGCTTTCATTATCCGATTTTGATTAAACAAGCTTCTTCATTTCTGGAAATTTTGTCTCGTAAATAAAATATATCCAAACTTTGATGCAAAAATCAAAACTACTAATTCCAAGTCATATGTAAAGTAATTTACTTAATGCTATTTCATTTTCCTAGAACTATAAATAACTTCCCAATCTTATATTAAGATATATCTTAATCCTTACCTCTATAACATAATAAACTTCTAATTTCTTTTACAAATCAAGTGAGATTAGAACATGTACTTATATAAGTCTTTTCTTGAATTTCTTTTGTCTTAATTTCCTTATTCCAACTAAAATCTTACTCTTTTCCAAGTCAACTTAATCCATGAAGATGCTCATAAAAAAAAATATCTTAATGAATTTTCAAAATTATTCTACTCAACCTAAAAACTTTTATCTTAGCATACATAGCAAATCTCACCCATTATATAATTATTTCATCCTCTACTATAATTCCTTCACTTAACTCTATTTGTCTAAAATTGTACTTACCAAACTAAATTTAGCACTTAGTAAGAGGTTTGTTTCTCCTTCCAATTTTGTACATAATTATTAGTTGTTATACATGTTCCTTTGACTCTTAAAATAAATAAAAATATCGTCAATTAACCTTTTATGATTTATCCAAATGTTAGTGAAGATGTATTTTATGAATACTAGTTATATTAGAAAGGCATAGTTAAATACTTGCCGGATCTATAGTGAGTCCTTAAAACAAAATTTGAATATTCTCTCATTACTTGAGTTTGACAATTTTCTCTTTGTTGTTTTCTGTTCTTTTGTTAGAGATTTCATATTGACTAAAGATAAGACAAAATTAATATATATATATAAAAAGTGAGTGCAAACCTCACCTTATTGAGCCGATTTTATGATGATGAGTTAGGTTTAAAGTCCACTTTTGTTATGGTATTAAAGCTTATTCTAACAAGTTTGTTAAGCCTATTGGACCACCCGTTATCCTGTTGTTGTTGGACAACCATATGTTGGCTCACGTTCAAGTTGAGACGTCTCGACGTGAGGGTGTGTTAAAGATTCCATATCAATTAGAGATAAGACCAAATTAATATATATATATATATATAAGTGAGTGCAAATCTCACTTTATTGAGTCGATTTTATGAGGATGAATTAGCTTAAAGTCCATTTTTGTTATGGTATTAGAGCTTATCCTAACAAGTTTGTCAGACCTATTGGATCAATCGATATCGGATTGTTGTTGGACTACCCATATGTTGGCCCACGTTTGAGTTGAGACGTCTTAACGTGAGGAGGGTGTGTTAGAGATCTTAATTGACTAAAGATAAGACCAAATAATATATATAAAAAGTGAATGTAAACTTCATCTTATTGAATCGATTTTATGAGAATGAATTATGTTTAAAGTGCACTTCTGTTATCTTTCATCGTAAAAAATGAGAATAAGTGAATGAGAGAAATTATGATTTTTATTTTTTAATTTGAGGAGAAAGTTTTCTTAAAAAATTTTATTAAATCAAATTTATAATGTAAGTTTTTTTTTCTTAATTTTGATTTTTAAGTAGATTGATTTGTTACTTTTATATATCATAATTAAACTTTAAATTTCATTAACTTTATTTAGAAAAAAAAATAATTTAAAAAATTAATCAAATTATTATTATTATATAAATTCTTAATTTTACAAATATAATAATATTTAAAATCAAAATTAAAAGTGTTACAAGTTAGTAATATAGGGTGTCATTATTTTTGCATTACCGAAAATTTTAAGATTTACTTGTTTCTTGTGATAGAAGAATTACATTAATCCTTTGACAATAATAAGTACATTTAGAGAAATTATATGCATAACTATAGGTTACAAATTAATTTTATCCCAAATAACTAATCAGATTTTTCTTTGTCCTAAATCATATTTTCCTTATAACATAATCTGTTGTTAAAAAAATATATATTTAAATTTTATATAGATTAAACCAATACAAAAAAAAAAAATTATAGAAACTATTTTAATAAATAAAATATTTTACAAAGACAAAAAATTACCTAAAAATTTAGAAAAGTCATATTACCACAACACTATCTCTATCTTTCATCCAGAAAAAATTTAACAGAATTAAAAATTAAATGGAAAAAATCATATTTATATTTTAAATAATTAAATTAATAAAATTTTATTTATAAAAAACATTTTAATAAATAAGACATTTAAAAAAAATATTTTCTCTTTTTTTTTTTTTTTAAAAGAAATACATTCTATTTCTGAAAAGCATTTAGAGGAACCTTATAACACACGAGTCAACTAACATCCAATTATTAAATACAAAGCATAAAGACAAAATAAAGCCTTGAAAGCTCATTCCCATGCTAAACACAACAATTTCAATCTTCTCATAAGAGAAATATTCCTCAACTTTTTATTATTTAGTATTGATTATATAACCTATAGTTAACTTTTTAATATCAATTAATGAATAAATCACTTATCAATGTCATCTATCCAACTTCAATATATATAATAATAATAATAATAATAATATTTTACATACTTCATTTCCTTTGTGTTTAAATAAAATTATTTAATTAATCCGTGATAATAATTTAAGTTTTTGAAATTGTTTCTTATATATAATCAACTGAAAGAAAAAATGGATTATATGCTTTCATATTATTAAAATAAAAAGGTACAAGACTTGGTCAACTTGATATAAAATTATTAATAATGAGAAATTCTTTTATGTTCCATGTGTTGCACACCCAAGTCAACACTGTTGATGAATATGTGTCAATATATTAACCATGCTTATGTTACATTTAAATTTTTTACATATTAGAGGTGAAATTAAAGATAATTATATATATATATATATATTAAATTATATTTTTAAAGTAAAATTATAATAAAAATTTAAAGTAATACATATTTATCATAAGAAATAATTAATAAAAAAAATAGTAAATAAATTGAATAAAATTATATAAAACTAATTTTTGACATAAATTTTAACTTCTTTCTTTTTCTAAATTTACATATTTTTTATTAAAAATATTTTCTTAAATAAATAAAGATTTATATATAAGAATTACACATAGTTGCAATTATCATATAACTATTTATTTTATTTTTTAATTATAATATATAGTTTATGTAAGGGTAAAATATTAGGTAAATTTTAAACTCACTTGTTTAGAAAAATGAGATATTATAAATAATATATTTAACTCGAATTTTCTCATTTTTTACATTATTTCAAAAAAATCTTATCTCTTATTTTCTCAAATCTCTCTAAACTTCTTTCAAATCTCTCTCAATTCTTTCCAAAAATGCTCTTTCAACTCTTATCTCTTTAAAAATCAAGAGAGAAAAATATGAAGAGTAAATTAATAGTATCCGAACATAATTTCTTGTTTTAAACAAGTTATATGTTCCTTTAAATTTTAGAATACTTTTATCAAAATCAAAATGTATAAAAATAAATATGAAAATTAGAGAAAAGTTTGTTTTAGATTTTTAGTAATATAAATAGTTTTCTATTTAGATATTTTAGAGTAAAATAAAGAATCTTTCATTCATCTCAATTTGGGAAAAACTTGATTTGGAGGTAAAGAAAGTTAATTAAACAAAAATGTTCATGATTGATGGGATAATTATGTGTTTTTATGTGAAATTGATGAAAACAATATGATTATTAGATGTGAAATTATGAATTGAGTTTCACTCTAAGATTGTGATCATATTTTATCTTGTTTTTATGTTGATTTTCGAAAAGTGATATTCATGAAAGTTGTAGCTCTAAATGTTATCTAAGTCATGACTTTTATTTCACATAAAAAGGTATGTATAACTCGAAATATGTTTTTTTTTAATTAAAGGTCGAGTTGTCAAGAAATTAATTTTTTATAAAATTACGAACCATTTTTGAAATGTTTTTATTACAAATTTGGAAAATATCCATCATAAAAGTTTTAGCCCTATATTTTAAATAACTAGTGATTTTTATTTCACACAAAAATAATATGTATAACGTAATATATAAATTTTTCAATTATTAAAAGTCATGTTATGAGGATGAGCAAAATGCTTTCAAAATTATTTTTTCTTGAGCAAAAATATACTATTTTGAAGAAATTATTTATGTTCTAAATTGAATTAAAAGAGTTTATATATATGGATTATGATGGAAAATGATGAATTGTTGATTACGAGTTGTGAGATTTGGTATTTCATCTTATAGAAATGAGATTGTGGTAAGTTATTGAGATTAAATACTTATACAATATACTAAATGGTGATGTAAAATTTATTGAATATTAAATTGTAGATTCTATATAATTGTGAAATTTGTAAAAAATATAATGTGAAATTGAGTTATGCTAATATGTTGAGATTTATGTATTATGATTTGTGATGAATTATAAAATGAGATTGATGGTGATGTGAATTGTGATTAAGGTCACAAGAAATTATAATGACAATGAATTGTGATGACAAAAGTATCAAAGAATTGTGATGATAAAGATTCTAAGAAATTTTAATGATGACAGTAGTGTCAAGGAAATCGTGATGGTAGGAAGCCAATGGAAATGAAAATGACATTGATTGATGTTAATGAGATTGATTTGGTATGTTATATAATTTTTGAACTAGTTGTATTTTTTTTTTTTTGTGTAAGGCAAATAATTATTATAGGGTACTATTTGGTATAGTTTTAATATATATATGAAAATCTAGAGATATCAAATGGGGTATCCATACTTCTAATGATATTCTAGTCATGTAGACAAGAGTATCATGTGATGAGAGGTCGATGAAGATTTCTACTACACTTATCACTAGGTGGATTGGGTAATCAGTTCTTTGATATATGTATATAGAGGTTATCTTGATGTGTCGATACCAAACAAATAGAATAAACAGAAAAATCTGGAGGTGAAAAAGACTTTTAGAATTCTTCTATGACCCGATAACTAAAGAAACATGTTCAGGTGCTAGCTTCATAAGTCAAGAATTTCATATAATTTTTCAAAAGAGTTTGTCTAGAATATTAAGTACGTGTGAATGAGTAAATGTGATGAATACATGTGATTGAATACGATTATTATTGTTTGAATACCAGTATATGTTTAGATAGATGATTTTAATGATAAATTTATGAATTGTATATATATTTTGATTGATTTTGTTTATATTAATTACCCTTATAGTTAGTGTTTATAATTATGTTAATACTGCGATAATCGTGTTTTAATGTTTTCGTTAAAGCTAAACAGTAATTTCAAATATTGTTAAAAAAAATTAATTTTATGTTGATAAATAAATTATACAACTTTTATTTTATTATGATATTTGTAAAAGTATTTTATTTTTGAATGATAAATCTCCTTAAATTAAAAATTTTATATTTGAACATTTAATATTTTATAATGTTTTAAAATTATTAATAATATATTGATAAATTAATATAATTTTTTAAAATTATTTTAATATATTATATAGTTAATTTCTTATAATAATTTATTATTTCAATATATTGTATAATATACATGACGAGTATATATTTAACTCTGTTAAAACTATATATCTAACTATTAATTATTTTAATCATAACTTAATTATTATAATATCGTCTACTTTTATCGATAACTAATTTATGTAAAAAACACGATTAGCTAACTTTAATAACATTTTTTCTCACAATCAAACATCTGTGTCATTTATAAACTTAAATTCAAAATCATACTTACTGACAAATATCATTTTAAGAGAAAATAAACTATATATGGATGATAAATTTTGTAACTTTAAATCATTATATCTTACATAATAAATTTTGTTCATTCTTCTTATAATAATTAACTTAAAACTTTGAATACACAGTCATTTAATTTGAGAAAACATAAACTTAAAGCAATTAGAAGGGGTAAAAAAAAATGAAAAGAATTTAAATTTTGTATAAAAAATGGTAACAATAATTTGTTGTATGCCCTAATGGGGTACATGCCAGGAAAGGTAGTGCAACCATGCCCATGAAAAATGGAAACCTATGTCTGCTCTTCATTCAACAATTTCTTACAACCAGAATATTTACTTCTGCATCAAAAACTACGAAACTTTCTTCTGATTCAGTGTTCCAACTTCACAATAATCTAATTGCTGCAACAATTCAATTCACACGTGGAAATTCAGAGTCTGCAAAATAGTAGAAGTAAAATCTCAGAAAAGGGTGTGAATTTGAAATAATAATAAATAATAATAAAAAAATATATGAGATAGGTTCTTGGTGCATGAGAACCACATCTTTTTCTGACAGCATTGTCCCTTATCATTTCCCCATTGGAAACACAGCTTGTCACTGCCAAGTGGCATCATCCTCCATGAAACTTGAGATAGCACCCACCATGTGCTTGGAGCTTTAGATTTTCTTTCATTTTAAATATAACACCAAACCCCAGAGAAGCAAGTTTGGAACTTTCATACCTTTAATATTATTAGGCTATGTTTCAATCAATTTCTCTTTAAGAATTTTCAGAAATTATATAAAACAATTCAAAATAACTTTTTTCTTTATATATTTCTATCAATTTTCTATTGTTTTATGACATTATTAAATCAAAAATAAATATTTATATGATTATTATGGTAATGATTGTGATGTGAAGTAAACTTCAAATTCATTCTTCAAAAATCAAATGATTTATTCTGAAACTTATCTTAATTCATAAAAATATAATTTAATTAATTTTGATAATTATTAAACAAGTTATCTTTTATATTCTTAAAATTTTAACACCATTTTAATTATGACCAAATAATCTGTTGAATTTTTTTAAAAAAGACTTTTTTATTATTAATAGCCGTCAACTGGTCCCATGTTCATTTATTCCCATGTAACCATGTTTTTCTCGCAGTTGAGAAGCACAAGCACCATTTTACCTTAGAAATTGTGCTCTCTCTTTCTCTCTCTCTCACTCTCTGCTGATGTCACTGTCTTTATTGCTGTTAAAAACTCTTCTATATACTTTGTTCTCACACTTGTATAGACAGAGAGAAAGAGAGAACAAACAAGGTGCTTCTGTTTCTAGCTTCTAGCAACCTTCTAAGTTCCACAAGTCAGAAAAAAAAAAACTCCCTTTGCCCTTAGCTCAGGTGGGGTTCTTCTTTTTTCTGCTCCTTGTCTTAATGTAGAAAATAATGGTAATAATTAAAATGAATCATGGGGTTCTTTTTATTTTGCATGAAAGTGAAAAAGTTTCATCATTTTCTATGTTGTCAAAGTGGTTTTTTTTTTTTTGTTGGAAAGTTGTTTTTCTGAGTTTGTGTTTGTTTATGAGGCTTATAGAGTTAGTCCACCTCCCTGTCTCGAAATATGCCCAATTTGTTGGGTTTAATGTTTTGTTCAGATTCTTGTTTTTGATTAGTTTTTGTTTCTCTGGGTTTGTAAATGTGCTTGTACTTTCCAACTGTGACTGAGAGTTGAATTTTCCATTTTGGGAGCTTGGAAATTGAATTTTTGGTGATTTATTTATTCACAGTTCAGAATGGCAAAAACCACTCATGGTTCCATTTCATTGGTTTGCTTGCTCACTCTTCTTCTAGTAAAATTCCACACATGACCCACTGAAAGTCTTTCCTTTCTATTCCTTTTTTTATTTATCAATTTAAAGATTTGTTTATGCTGATTGAGTATTCAGTTTGCTAGTAGACAGATTATTTTATAATGCTTTTAAAGGGTATGCATAAGGAGTCAAAATCTGGCACTCAAAATGGTCTTTGCTTATGATTTTTCTATTCTATATAAAATCACTCAAAAGGGTCTTTTGTGATGATTTTCTATTCTATACAAAATCTAAAGTTCTTTTCTTTTTGTGACAACAGATAACTGATTTGGTTAGCCATGAACAACAGTGTTCCTGATTGGAATTTTGGGAGTGATTCCTGTGTCACCACCAATCAAAAGAAGCCTATGGGGTGTGTGCAATTTATTTCCGTCAAAGCAGAATATTGTTCTTGCCCCAATTTAATTCTGATTAAACTGTAACAATCCATGTGATGTGGTCAATTCTACAGGGTGGACCAAGAACTTGTGGAGCTCCTGTGGCAAAATGGCCAGGTAGTGAGCCAAACACATAGAAAACCGGTTGTGAATTCGATCGCGCAGAGACCGCTTCAGAGAACTTTTCAATCAACATTAAGGACTAGTGAGCCATTTGGGAACTCAAGCAACTTGATTCAAGATGATGAGACAGTCTCATGGATCCAATACCCTCTTGAGGATCCATTGGAACAAGAATTCTGTTCGAACCTTTTATCTGAACTGCCGCAGTGTGATGTTGAGTCCTATAAACAAATCAAGCCATTTGAAGCGGGAAAGTTTACCAAATTGGATGCTTCTAGTGCCCCCCATGTGACTGTAAGTTCACAATCACCTACTATGAAATCCTCCTCTTTTCAGGAATTCTCTGGAATTCCTATACCTGCTCCAAGATTCCATGTTTCTGATTCACCTCAGAAAAATAATAATGACTTGGGTGGACCATGTAAGGTCCAAAACTTCTCTCACTTTTCACCAACCCTTAATGTTTCTTCAGCATTGCCTAATGCACATTTTAGAGACAAAATTACTGGTAACATGTCAAAAAATGAGGTTAGAGAGTGCTCATTGATGACAGTTGGATCAAGTTACTGTGGTAGCAATCACATGACCCAAGACCCAGATGCAAGCAGGGCATCAAGCAATGGTGTTTGGACTACTACTTTATCTGTTGAGCCTGAAGCTGTCAGAGATGATTTGCCGAGAACAATTAGTGAGAAAGGGAAACCAGAGATGCTTGAACCAACTGCAACTTCATCTTCTGGTGGCTCAGGAAGTAGTCTTGGAAAAACTTGTTCCTTATCTACCAGAAACCAGAGCCAAAAAAGAAAAACAATAGATGTGGAAGAATCTGAGGAGCATAGTGAGGTGAAGCCTCCCTCCCTGTAGCTATCTTCTTGATTAGATGCTTTTATTATTTGACACACTGAACTACATCCTTATGTGTAATAGGATACAGAACTTAAATCAGCAGTTGGAAACAAAGCATCTCAACGGACAGGGTCGGCTCGAAGGAACCGTGCTGCTGAAGTGCATAATCTATCAGAAAGGGTGCGGATTTTGGCACATTCCTTGTGAACATAATTTTTGTAAACTTTATTCTTACAAGTTCCAGATTTATTTTATTTATGCAGAGAAGGAGAGATAGGATCAATGAGAAGATGAAAGCATTGCAACAACTCATACCTCACAGTAGCAAGGTTAGTTATCACAATCCATGTGGACTATACTGTCATAGCTTGTTCTTAGGAGATGCATTCAGAGTCAGATAAAGCTGCAATTGTGATTCTCTGACTGCTCCGTTTGAAAGTGATACACTCAACACAGAATGTGTGAAATTTGCTTTAAGAAAAAAGAAGAAAGAAGGAATTAGTTGATTTTTAAGGAAAATGAAAATCACTACTGTTTAGAGCCATAGTTAGGATAAAACGATTGGATCAGATTTGGACACAGAATAATGTCTGACGCAATCAAGTGAAGAAGACAAAACGCAAGTACTTTGAAATTGATTTTCCACTTGATATGATTTAATCATATTGTCTTAAAAACTGAGTAAGGGATGTATGTGCAGACAGATAAAGCATCAATGTTGGAAGAGGCAATCGAATACTTGAAATCACTTCAGTTACAACTTCAGGTAAATGTGGCACATAATATCTTGCATATGACAATTGTCTCACATTACTAACAATTGAAATAAATAATTTTGTTCTTGCTGCTAGCTAATGTGGATGGGATCTGGCATGGCACCAATGATGTTTCCAGGAATTCAGCACTATATGTCTCAAATGGGTATGGGAATGGCTACACCTCCTTTCCCTCCTATTCACAATCCAATGCAATTACAGCGAGTGCCGCTTGATCAGCCTGTATCTGCATCTCAGACACCAAACCAGACATTGATGTGTCAAAATCCTATCTTGGGTGCCTTTAATTACCAAAATCAGATGCAAAATCCAGCTCTTTCAGAGCAATATGCACGTTATATGGGCTATCAACTTATGCAAAATGCTTCTCAGGTAAAAGGTTTCTTTCAAGAGGAACTTATTTGCCTTTTTTTCCCTCTTAAAACCCCTTATGTGTTCTTGATAAGCTTCACGTAGTTTACCTATTGAAATTAATTTTCCTTGTTTTTTACTTTTGTCTTGAAGCCAATGAATGTATTCAGATATGGTCCCCAGGCAGTACAACATAGTCAAACAATGATTACACCCAGCAACAGCAGTGGAAACATGAGTGGAGCAGCAAATATTGATGAGGCTGTGAGTGGCAAAATGGGTAAGCCACTTACATACTTCTTGCTTTGGTAAACATCAGAATGAGCATGCCACATCAATTATATGGAGAAGTTACACCTTTTTCCTGTTGGTAACCAGATGATGACAAACAGATGCTAACTTGTCATCTTGTAGATTAGCCCCAGGACCTTTTTCTACAGCAGTCACTAGTTCTTTGACTAGAATATGAAATAACTTGCATGAATAGTCCTTGCTCCATAATTTATTCAAACTCCTGGTGATTGTTAACGTTCTGCACTGGCATATTTTGGCTGTTGCATTGCTCTCTATGTTGGCTCCAAAAGTTTTCTCATTTGTCTGCTATATTCATATTATATGCCACATTTATATCATCATTATAAGTTTCACGTTGCATAGAACTTCTACTGAGTGCTTAAATTCAGGACTACAAAAAAAAAAGCCAACACCATTTCATCGCATTCTACAGATTTTCATATTTCTTATTCCTATCTTCTTATAAAAAATCATTTTGTAGTTAAAAATCCATTTTATCTTGAGAATTCTGATACTATAATTTTCATTAACAGTTTTGACTTGTCATTGTTCACAGGTTAATTAGTTTAGAAGCAAGCTTATGAGAACCTACGGCATAACTAACAAGATAATTGCAAGATGATAGAAGCCCTTGTATGCTTGCAAAGTATGTCTGTCTGCTTATATATACACACATATATATAGTTACTTATATATGAATGTATTGTACAATATTGTCCAAACTAAAAACAAGAACAATGGGGTAAAATTAAAAAAAAGAGTTATGAGATCTAGAGGTGAGATGCTATAATAAACTAATTGTAAAAAAATCTGTTTTTGTAAAAGTGACTGGCTACCTTAAAATAATACAGTTACTCTTTTTTTATCATGCATAATTACTTTGTTAATTGCTTGGACACTTGATATATGAAAAAGGTTCTTCTTAGTTGATTTTAGGTGATATTTGTGTGGATTTTCTTGTGCTGATGTGCATAAGCACCATAAAAGCAACGCTATAATTTGTAGCATGTGAGCCATTCATTGTTTAAAATATAATAACTAGTTACTATGAAAGGACTTAAATTAAGCTGAATCCCTGGCCTATATAGCATGCTACCTTTTGATGGAGAAGATTTATTCAACCAGATAGGTCATCTTTTTTTCCATGTTTTTCAATAGCTTACATTATGTCCTAGCCTCCTAGAGTGCTTGCATGACCAAAGCACAATATTTTACTAAAATCAACATGTGAGCATGCAAGCTTGAAAAGGTTAGGTGATGCATGATTAATTGCTCCTTTAGTCTTTCCTTCTCTAAACTACAAATCACTTCCTCATGGTTTTTCTTCTATCGTCAGATAGTAATTATTCACAGGTTGAATGCTGAACGTAACTATTCTTTTTTACCTTATCCTGAAAGATAAAAAAAATGTCATGAAAATTGAATATGTACCCTCCACTTTGTATGTGATGCCTTTATCTTTAGTCAAGCTGCAAATAAATGTTGTTGCTGTGGTCCCCTGCATCAAAACTAAAGGTAGTCAACTAACTGCTAAAATTTGGATACCACTAAGTATATGTACCAAGTTGTTATCTTGCCATGGGACCTTAAAAATAGACACTTGCTCAATCCATGAGCTATTGCTGCAACTGGGGTCCCCCTCAATCAGAATAGCCATGAAAACTAAGCAACTTTAAAACCCTTGGTCATGGTTTTGTTACATATCATAATCCATACTTTATGACTCCATTTGCACACAAGTCTCCTCCAATTTGCTATGTTCCTTCTTCATCAGCTTCCTTTTTCTCCTTTCCAGGTTCTTCCACCTTTAACTAAATAGCAGCCAGTGCCTGATATGATATGATCTGATCAAATCAAACATCCTTCATTGGATGGTTTGGATGGTGGAATCAACCCTGAAAGCGCCAAGATTTATCCTCCTAATTTGTGTAGTGTGGTGGCCATGCAATTTGTGTCTAATGAAGAGTTTGGTGTCTGACTTTGAGAAAATTGTTGTAGACAAGGTCCTTGATTATGGGCCAGTTTTGTTCTCAGCTCCTATGTCCCATCAGGTAGAGCATTTTGCACTGTTTGTTCATCTGGGAAAGTAACATGATATTGCTAATTTTTTGGCTCAAATATGCAATCATTGTGTCTCAACTTCTCAAGAGAACAATTATTTTGCTCAGTGCCATAAACTATTAACTTTAACATTTCTGATTCATATCTCCTCTCTCTCCTCTCTCTTCACTGAAAACAATTCATCTCAAATGCTAACAAACTACTCACATCACCATAAACAAACCAGTAAACTTGTCTCTGATAACATTCTCAAATGCCCCACTTGATTTTTTTCTTTCACTCTTAAAACTGTTATTTCTGCAATTCTATACAACTAAGACAGGATTTGATTGGAGCATTTTAATTCTCTTACAATTCTGGAATTTAAGGTTTCTTCATACATATTAAGAATAATATAAATATGTTATCTATTGAAATAGTTTTATTCAAATAATCATATTCTATTAATAAGTACATTATTTTTAGATAATACAAATACAATGATGTAATTTATTTGAATATAAATTTAAATTAAAGAAATTAATATTTTTATTAAAAACTAAAAACATCAGTGAATTTTGATTTTTTTTTTTAAATTAACATTGGTTTTCTTTGTTATTTGATGAAATTAAGTGGGGTCCACTTAAAAATGAAGGTACCACACTTCCCCTAATAATTTCCTTTATTGTCCAATGGTCTTCATAAAACTATTCCTATATCTAGAGTACGACATGTATCTCACTTTATATTAATTTAATAAAGTTAAAAATAAAAAACCTTAATTACCCAAACAATTTTATTATCCAAAATAGTGAATATGCACTATAAAAAAATTTATATGTATGAATATAATCATAAAAATCATTTTAAAACTAATTATTGTAAAAGTAAAAAAAATAATATATATAATAATTTTTTATTTGATGACAAAATGAAAGGTTTTTCAATATAGTATATTTTCTACATTTTATAGATTAATTATTTATTTGAAACAAAATTAAAATAAGACATTAATATTTGATTGAAAACCTAAAACATCATTTGATAAGGTTTTATATGAATTCCATTTAATAGTAAATATTATTAAAATGAGTATATTGAAATATGTTAAAAATATTTTTTTTTATTAATAATATATTTGAAAAGAATTTTAAGTCATAATCTTTTATACCAAACCTCTCTAAATTTGTGGGATTAAAAATTTATGGATAGTGTGATAACAATATGATAAGTTTAAGAATGAAAATATCATATTAGAAGTAAACTTTTACTCAACTTAATATTATAAAGTCGGCTTAATGAAGTGATATTTACACTCATTAATATATCTTAATTTAGTCTTATTTTTAGGTAATGTGAAATCTTAAATATAATGAAGAATTAAGTCTTTTTCTTAACTTAAAACCTTCTTTAACTATAAAACTGATATAAAAATAGAAAAAAAGGGAAAGAAGAATACTATTAAAGAGTAAACTTTTGGTGAAAAAAAAAGTTTTCAAAGGTAGGGAATATGTATGATATATTTTCTTGAAATGGTGTTACCTTTCATTCTTATCTACACTTTAACTCACATGGTTGGTGTTAGTGATATGACATTCTTATCTTCACTTCTTGACACAACCATTGGTTTTAGTTGCTTTTGAAACAGGAATTCCCAAACTTTCTTTGTTTTTTTCCCCTCTGTAATTTGGGTGTGTGTGGGGACTTTCCTTGCTTGTACTTCAACTGCAAAATGCTACAAAATCCCACCACCAATGTCATCTTTCTTTTCATATTCTCCCCATCAATTATCACAACTTTGATTCCATATTCACCAGTCTTGATCATTTTTCCCATGAAAAAAGAACCTCAGTTTTCGTTTTTCCTTTTGTTCTCCAAAACACTGTCAACTTGGGAATGAGATTATGGTATATTTTTCAAGATAGTAAAGCAAGTTGAGTGAAACATGAACTAGA
Source organism: Macrotyloma uniflorum (assembly GCA_016859785.1). Taxonomy (NCBI): domain Eukaryota; kingdom Viridiplantae; phylum Streptophyta; class Magnoliopsida; order Fabales; family Fabaceae; genus Macrotyloma; species Macrotyloma uniflorum. The sequence goes on along the minus strand of BDMB01000071.1, from coordinate 479,268 downwards.
AAGATGGTGATAGGACCCATTGGTGAAGATCTAAACAAAATGTGCCATTGATATAATCAATTTAAGCCATCCAAATTGGTTGCATATGGTCTACTTTTTCTCTCTTTTTACCCCACACCAATCTCTTTCTTGAAGTGGCTACTCAGAAAATGACTAATATCAACCCTCACAACAAAGTTGCATATTTTTTCCATAGGGTGGTGAAAGATTATGTTGAACTTGCTTTATATCCACAAACTGAATAAAAAAATGTCACTTTATGGTCTCTGTTATGATCAATTTCGAATCAATAACTAGAATCTTGGTGCCCCACAAGGCTAAATCAACCATCTGCAACTGCATTATCAGAATGTAAGAATCTTAAGGTTTCACTTAATCATTGGCTTTCTTTCTCCCTAATGATGGTTTATTTGTTAAATCAATCAGCATGAATGAATGACTTTGATTGGCAAATGAGTCAAGAACTTCAAATGCTTCAAATGGGTTTCTATTGTGCTTGTGACATGGTCAACTTATCCTTGCTTCTTTGTTTATAGATAAAGTTATAAAGTGGACAGTGAAAAAGTACTCAGATTCTTTACCAGTAAAGAGTGTATTCTTTCATGAGTAAATACTATAAGCAAGCATAAAACATTTTTACATTTTTATTTCATTATAAATTATTATTATTATTATTATTATTATATATAGTAATAAGTATAAGAGATTTATTCTTCAATCTCATCATTTTTTTTATAATTTAATAATCTAAAATGATAATTCATTTTAATAATTAAATTAAATAAAATAAATTATAAAAATGAAAAATGGGACTTTTATATTTATTAAAAATAATAAATCCCATATATATATATATATAATATTAATAATATATATTTAAAAAAAATACATTTTATGATTGATTGAAATTTATTAGAAACTATAAAGAGTTTAATATTATACAATAAGAAAATAATATTAACTCGTTTTAAAGAAAATTAAAACTAATACTAAAATTAATAACGAAAACATTTAAAAAAAAAAAATTAGAAGACAGTTTTGAGTGAATGATGGATGAATGAGTGGTTTTCAGTTTTGGGCATCAATTTGAGTGGATTAGGTTAGTTGGAGTGAACAGTGAACATTTCTACTTTATCAATAAAATATTCCCAAAGATAACTTCTTTAATCTTCTCCTTTAAAATCTCACAAAATTCTATTCTTAATTTTCCTCACTTTAAACATTTTCACTTTTCAATTTTTATTTTATTTTAAGAGTAATTTCTTATTTCATCTTTCAATCATCATCATTATTATATTATCCAGAGTGAAACTTATATATTTTACCTAAAACAGTGTATTTAATTTTTTCCTATGATTTTATCAAAATATATTGAAACACCATTTAATTTTAGTAACATATATTATAGATAATTGTACATAAAATAATTAGGTAGGTGTTTTTGAAACTTCTTGACTTTTGAAAATTAAAAAAAAAATGTTAGAGAAATTAACATACCCAAGATAACATTAGACCATTCTAATCACACTATTTTAACAATAAAAAATATATAAATTAAAAACAAGTAAAAATGACAAAAACATGTAATAAAACTATTAAGTATAAATGAAAATTAAGACCCTTATATTAGATATAAATAGAAATGTTGAGTCATATATTAATTAAAATATATATCTTATATTTTAGGGTTTGAGATTTTGAATTAAATTAATGTGTAATTTGCTTTTAATATTTATCTCCAATATTTTTATCCAAAGAGAAATTAACATTAGCATGCTACATATATGAGTAAACATTACTTAAAAAGATCATAGAAATACCTATAGAATAGTAATTGATTGATATTTTCACTCTTTTGTATAAGTAAATAAGAAAATATTTTCACTCTTCTTGACCCTAGTCTTTTGGAAACTATGTAAATAGGTTCATTTGTGGATTTTTTGTTACTTAGTCATTTTCATAACTATAGAAAAGGTTGTGAAAAAATTCCAATAATGAGAAAGAATTAAGATATATAGTTTTAGTGGGGTGTGTAAAGAGAGATGTGACATGCAAGAAATGTGTATAAGAAAACAAATTGAGGCATGATGTTTAATATTGTCATTCAAATTTGTAATCATTGATGAGATAACATGTGTTTGATGAAGAAGATTAAAAGTAAAGAAAATTGTTTAATTGAAATTATAATAGAGATCAATATATAGAAGCCAAAAGTTATGAAATAGAAAAGGTTTTGCATGTATTTATGCTAGTCATGTTATAAATCAAGCATAAAGAAAAGACACAAAGTACTATATGAGAATTATACACAAATTATTTGGAACAAAATAATAAAGTTTTAGGTTGTTGAAATGTCATCTTCACAACTCTTTTTTATCTCTGGTCAAGAAAAAAAATGAAAATTAACTCAACTAGAAAGAAGATAGAGTTAAAAAAAAAAAGTAAATGATTTTTTTTAAAATAAAAAACTAAACTTAAAAAAGATATTTATTTATTCAATTATAGAATAAGTTAGTGTTCATGTTGAAGAGAAAGTTGTGTTTTGGTAATGAAAGAAAAATTTAGTGAAAATGAATGTATTATTAAAATTTGATTAGAATGATGTAGCATTTGATAAATAATATAATGTAGGTCCTTGATATCAAATAGAGTAAATATTAGGCATGTCCTGTGCAATATTGGCTAAATAGCAAAAGGACTCTTTGCATCCCATAATTTTTTTGTCTCCTTATCATACTTCTCTTTTCACCACTTCTCTCCTTACTTTCATTCAAATGTTATCACTTTAACTTCATTCTTACCTTTTTACCAACCACACAATAATTTAATTAATGTTTTATTTTATGTAATCATATACAAATTTTTATTAAAATAAAATATATTTAGTTAGTTGTAAAAATTTATAAATAAAAAAAAATTATTTTCATAATTTTTTTATCTCTCTAAATTCAAAATTTTCTTAATTTTTATTAGAAAAATATTAAGTTTCTGTTAAATTTTAAAGGGTTTAAAAAATTTAAAGTTATTGAAATATAGAAATAATTCTTACAGTGAAATACTATCTTAAGTATAATTTTAAGTAAAAAAAAGGAGGTAGTTGATTTACTTGAAAAAAAAGATAGAATCTATCAGAAGTTAATATTAAAAAAATGTTATGGAGATTTTAAATATATGTTTATTATTATTTTGAGTATTATGATGATTTTTAAAAAATATGTTTTTTTTATATTAGAGTTATAATGAATTTTTAGTGTATAATTTATTATATTTTGATTTGATTGAATTGGTATGTAGATGGGTTAAGTTAAAAATATGCTTTTTTTTTTTTTATAACTTTATTGTTAGTGATAAGTTTGTGTCTAAAAAAAATCAAATGGTAGAAGAAGTGGTATAAATGGTGGAGGGTTACTCAAGCAATAAATTATCAGTTAAATAATAAGTTATCATTTAAATGAAAATTTAAATGAAAGAAAGATACCCAACTTTTAAATAATTAAAATATTAAAATATTAATTAAAAAATTATTTTATTATAATTATAATTTAAAAATAGCATTAAAATAATAAATAATATTATTAATAATAATAAATATATTTATTTAGTTTTATCTTTATTTTCACTTTCTTTTTTAATTTAAATAATTTTTTTTTTTTAATTTTTTTCTTTTTTTTACTTTTTCATATTAATATTTTTATCTGAACAAAATATAAATAAAAAAAGAATGATTATAACCTTATTCTTACTCAAGCGAAAGAAGATCTTTCAAAGGAAAAAGTGTAGATTTGTTTAAATAATAATAATAATAATAATAATAATAATAAAAAAAAAAAGTATTATAAAGGAAATAAGATTTGGTGTTTAATAAATTATATGTATGTGATGTATTTAATAAGTTGAGTTTAAGATTGGTGTTAAAAATTAATTAAGATATGTAATTGGTGTGTGATCCTAGGAATGTATAAATATATTATTGTGTGGTGATTATAGTGATGGGAATTCAATGAAATTTTAGACTCTACTAATAATCTAAATCACATAAATTAAGATATTAGGTAGTGAGAAAATAATAAATAATTGTTAATAACATATTTATGGCTACAAGAAAGGTAGATCAAAACAAATAGGGTTTTCAATAATTTTATCTTATGTGTAAAATGATTAGGATGATACTCTAATAATTTGTATAATATATTACTAGTTACAATATGACATACATGTATTAGTCTTTAGTTACAATATGACATACATGTATTAGTCTTAAGTTTGGAATGTTATTCTTCTTAAAAATGTCTAATGTGAACTATGTGAAGAGATGAAAATATTTGTATGTATATATTTTATATGAATATTGAGTAAATGATTTTTTTTTAATAATTAGTTTAACTTATTTTTCTTATTTATTTAATATGATTTGTATGATTACGTGTGTTACACAAAAATAAATACATGAAGAAAAGATACCATTCAATCATAAAACTAATTCAAGAATTATTAGAATATATATATATATATATATATATATTCTAATTTTAAAGTAGGTTAAGATCCAATCAGTTTAATTCAATTAAATTCACTTTCAACTGTAAAATATTATAAATAAATTAATTTAAATAAATTTAAATTTAAACTTATCTTATATAATATCTTTAATTTTAATAAGATTTTTATTTAAATTTAATAATTAAATGAATATAAATTTAATTTAATTTAAATATAAACTAAATTATAAAAATATGAATTAATTTGATCAAATTAAATAAATTAAAGTTTTATACGCATCGATATATGAATTGGAATTTGAAAAATATAATCCATTATCACATGTTAATAATATCAAAAAAATTGTTTTGTAAATTTTAAATCATTACTTAATTACATTTTTATCCAATTAAATTCTCAAATAAAGAGGATAACAGAAGATTTTTCCTTCATTACTCAAATACCCAATCCAAACAACAAGAACCCTCTAAACCTTTTATCTTTCCATCATTAATTAATTAATTTTTCCTCAATCACAAACCCTATAAAGGTAGCAAATAATTATAAACCCTATAAAAAACATGTAGGGCTAGTTGCCTCATCTGTTTAGGACCCTTAGGTCCCTCCTAGTCCCTCATGGTCTCCCAATGATTTTGTTTATGACCCATCATCATCTTCTAAGGGCATTATTTAGACTTAAAATGTCACACCCTCCATCTAGCCCTTAATAAATGAGCATATGGATATGATGGAAGTTCCCAACCAAACCAACATGGAATGCCCAAAATATGTCTCCTTCTTCATTTCCCTTCACCTTCTTGTGCTTGTTCATTTTCAATACAATTCTTCCATTAAAAATGCCTCCTTTAAATTTTAGCTATTAATTAGAGTTTATGGTAATTGAATAGGTCCATTTATAATAAATAAAAAATTAGAGTTTTTTTCTTTTTCATCGTAATACACATAAATATAATAACAACAATTAATTAAAAACATATTCCACTAATATTATTTACATAAACACTTTTAAGAAAAAAAAAATTAATTTTTATTAAAAAAATTTATAATTTTTATTAAAAAAATTTATAATTTTTATTAAATAAGTTATTGGGTGATTTAAAATCGGTTAAAAAAAAGTATAATTTTCTTCGTAAACTTATCACAATTTTCCATTAATAAAAAATTATTTTTTATTATTTTATGTAAAAAATTTATAAAAAAATTTTCATAATATGAAAGTTGTTTTAAAAAATTTTGAAAAATATGTGATAGATAATTAATTTTTTTATAATAAAAAATTCTTAAAAAATATTTTTTGAATAAATAATTTTATTTTTGTAATATTTCGTATGAATTAATTTGTTAGAATATTTTTTTTCTCTAAACTTTTATTTTTAATTTATGTATAAATTAGTTTTAATTTCATATTTTTCTGGCTTAAAAGTTTTCATGGAGGAGTAGTTCGTTAAAATTCTGAAGTTAGTAAGATTTAACAAGCATTCAAATATAAACAGAAATAAATAATTCCGCACTAATTTACAAAATAAATTAACATTATTTAATTTTACTAATCCTAATTCAAAATATGTTTTCTAATATGAAATTAATTAAATCTTTATATCTTAGATAAAAGAAATAATTAAAATATAAAACTAAAATTAAATGAAGGGTGTTTTCGAATAATATAGTATCCTTTTATATTAAAAAAGAAAACTATATTTTATGTTTCGATAGTGTATTTAGTGTAAATTATAACGATATAATGCTATGTCGCTTTTAAAATATATTTTAACCTAAAAATGGCCTCTAATTTGGAAGGTTCATTTTTATTTTTTTTTAAATTTCCCATTTTACGAAATTGAAATAAGATTGGTAATTTTTCTAATTTGTGATGAAATTAAGGTTCATATAAATTTATTATGATTGGATGAAATTGCATTGTTCTTTACAATGAATGTGGCAATGATATTTAAGATGGTAGAATGGCATATATACTTGGAACTTTGTAGGAACATGAAGCCCTTAGAAAGATGACATGCATATAAAAGTTTAGGATAATATCCCAAAAGAAGGGGTCTCCACCAAACAAAATTAACAATCAAAGAAAAGAATTTAGAACACTCTCACTCTATTTGAACTAAAACACTAGAGAAACAAATAGGAATATATTCTTTTTCCTCTCTTTTTTTGCTACTCATTTGTTTGTGTTGTCTCAAACTTTTTCTCTCTTCACTTTATAATCAACACTTAAAGTTTTTATTTATTTTTAACTAATATATGCTTATTTAACCATCAACTTGAAAAAAAGTGACTTTTAAAAGTGATATTTAAAATCAATTTTTTTTGTAATTAATTTGTTTTAAAAATAAATATTTTTTTACATGTGTTGATATAATAACCGTTTTAAAAAATAATTTTATTAAATAAGTTGATAACTAACATAAAAATATCTTTTTTTCTATAATATTATTTTTTTAAATTGGTTATAAAACATCTACCTTTCATAAAAGACAAAATTGATTATTAATCAATTTTTATATAATTTTTTATATATTTTTATGTTTAAAGATAAGAGAATTATATTAAATAATAATTTTATTTGAATTATTGAATTTATATAGTTAGATATTATATTTTTATTGAATAAATTAATATTTTTAAAAGAATATTTTGTAGATAATTAAATATTTTATCATACATAAAATTTATCCTTAAAAATAAATTAATTTTAGATACTTTAATTTAAAATTTAGAAATTATATTTAAGTATTTTTACTATAATATATTGGTGTCTATTATGAGGTAAAATTATTTTCACCACTCCAATTAGATAATACATAATAAGATAAGATGAGAGAAACTCGAAATATAAGAATTGATGGAAAAGACCAAGTCTCTTCCATGTAGGAAATCCTTTAGATAATAGAGGTGTTGTGATAACATAATACTAAGGCTCATTAGACGGTAGAAGTAGCCCATTTGGCAAAAGAACATTTACATGAGGAGGTGAAGAAATCTAGATATTGTATCAAGGAATCTCATCCAAGTGTCACCAACAAAACAAGAAATTGTAACAAAAAAGAAAAGATTAAATGAACAAACAACACTCCAAACCTAAAACCTAATCATTGAGACAGCATATTTTAACCTATTCTTGCTCATTACCTGGTCCTAAATATGGATCTTTTCACGGGGTTCTAAGTGAAAATCTTTTAAACACAAATGCTAATCAATAGGGGGTGCGATATGCTCTAATATAAAATATTCATTAGTAAGTTAGTGGGAATGACCCTCGAATGGTTTGATATACTACTGAAAATGGTTTGATACACTATTGAATGGTGTTATTCGATCATTTGATAATTTTGCTAAGCCATCCACCACCTAAACTAAGCAACATTTTCAACATTAAGCCACAAAGAAAACACTGCTAAAGGATTACTTGTAGAGATTATGTAACATCACAATTAGAGTATCCTAACCAAATGAAATCATGGTCATTGATGTCTTTGTCAAGAGACTTCGAGTCGACCCTTTTGAAAAATTGTTGATTTAATAACTCGTTATGCATATTGGGGAAGTCTGAATTAGGAGTTCTTCCTATACTGAAGTTGATGAGGTTATGTTTAAAAAAAAGAGTAGAGAAGAAAAATAATAAAAAAACATAGAGGATAAATTATCATCATGATTCCAATAGATATTTCCTAATATACACAACAATTAAAATTCCTTATCATAATGGTAAAATATTTCATAAAGTGAATTAAAGCTCAATTAGTTGTTATAATATTAGCTAATAAAATTAAATAATTCATATAGATATTATTTGAAAATATTTTTCAATACACTCTTTGATATTCTTGGAAAGTACTTCTACAAAAATTCACATTTGATAATAGGAAGAATATATAAAAAGTATTCAAAATTAGTTCCTAAAACACTTTTTTTTTTTTTTTTACATTGTAGAAAATATTTTCAAAATAAAATTTATTTTCTTAATATTCCAATGAAAATAATTTTTCATAAAGTATTTTTTTTATTTTAAGAAAAGAAAATTATGTTCAAGAAAATACATTTCAAATTATAAATAGAACGTTTTGAAAAAAACTTTCCACAACACGTTTTTCTTTTTTTACCTTCTTGAAAAAAAAAATATTTTCTTATTCCTTTCACAACATAAAAATCAAAATTTTTTATAAAATATTTTTCAGATCGTTAAAAAAGACACAAATATATTTTTGAAACTATTTTTTTGAAGTGACATATCCAACATCAGGATCAGATGTGAATATGTCACTTACTCTCCTGTCTGTTGCTGGACCAGGCCCAACAACCATTCTTTTATTTTTTTATTTCTTATTTCTTATTCAATTATATGGGCTTTAGCCCATTTTACTTCCTTTATTTAGATTTGATGTTCTTGCAATTATATTTATTTATTTTAAGAAAAGATAATTCATATTTGAAGGATTAATTTCATACTTTATCATTTAATTATATTCATTTTATGAATTTAACATAACAGTATAATGCGTAAAAAGTGAAAAGTTTAATGATAAAATATGTGAAAATCTTGAATAGTAAAATTAGTAAAATGGTGATAGTTAAGTGATAATATATATAATTATATTTGTTTAAAACTAAAAAAAGTTGTATACATGATTTTAATTAAAACACCAAATACACTAACAATTAAAAATGACAATTAAATTTTTTTAATTATTGCTTTAAATACTCAGTTTTATCTTTATTATTTTGTTGTATACGATATAAAATTAGTTATAATCTAATCGTTAGTTTAAGTTGAAATATTAATTTTTGAGCATTTTATTAAATCATAAATGAATTATTTAAAATTTTATTTTAAATAAGGTTAATTGATACGTCATACTTCGTTAATCTTGTTATAGAATCTAAGGACTAGATACTTTTAAAATTTATTAAAGAAATTATTATTATTATTATTATTATTATTATTATTTATTATTATTATTATTATTATCTGAATTATCAACATTATTATGATAGTTTAAAAATATATTATTAATTTAATGATATAATTGTCAGAAAAAGACACTCATTTATTATTATAGAAAGAGACTGGTGGGTATATTAAAGCTCTTTTAATTGGTTGATATAAATCTAATTAAACATGAGGAAAAAGTTAAACAAATATCTTTGAAAACACAAACATCCATTTCAAACATCAAAAATAATATTTTTAGTTTTTATTTAATTAAATTTATTAAAAATCATAAGATTATATGTTTATAAAGGATTTTTTTTTCTATTTGGGTGTTTGTAAATGATATATAACTTATAATCCGTACAAATTAAACATTTTAATCTACTCATTTGTTTAAGTTCATCTTTTATAACTTATAATCCGTACAGATTAAGAATAAAGTGGGACAGATTGATATACATAATTTTTTATATATTTTTAAATTAAAGTAATTGTACTATAAAAAAAAAATCATGTCATTATATGTATGAATGCTTAATTAGAGTCTTATGAATAAATAATTTTGTAAAAACATTTTATGATTTATTTATTAATGTAATTACCAATATGTCATGGAAGAGAAAATTTATATTAAAAATTATAAATAATTAAAATGTGATAATGATCTTTATGTACAATATGAATTTATTGTATTAAAATATATGATTTAATTTTTTATTTTATTTATGTGAACCAATTCACAAATTAAACAAATTAAATCTACAAATTTAATACAAATAAAAGGGAATTTCAATCTACGTTACTATCTTAACATATATTTAATTTTATTGATATTATTTTTCTTGTGCATTAATTTTAAGAGAAAAAATGTAATTTATTAGTATTTTTTTAGTAAAGATATATGTATGTTCGTATTATTTTTTTAAAATACTCATGTGATACAAATATGTAAACACAAAAAGTTCAACATCTAAAAACAACGTTCAATATCTAAAAATAGCTTTTAACATTTAAAAACAAAACAGTTAAAAACAGTGTTTAATATCTAAAAATAATGTTCAAAAATATTTAAAGAGAACATTCAATATCAATATCTAAAGACAACATATATTCAACGTTTAAAAATAACATTCAACATTTAAAAATAAATGTCTAAATATTTTTTTTTTATATTAACTTTGTTGGTATTTTCTTTTTTCTATTATGTAACTTTGAAGGTAGTGTTATTAAGAATTTTTCATTGATTCAATTTATCTATTAATTTTCTATATAGATTTGCATAAAATGAATGTTTTTACTAATTTTCTTTTGAATGTGTAAAACTCTACGAAAGTTTTGAAAATAAAATAAGAAAATCCACAAAATAAAATATAAAAAGTTATCTACATCTTATCATGCATTTTAGTTGTAGTTTTTCTAATACTAGACCCTACCTAGAAATTCCTTTTCAATCATGTTCTAGACTGGTCCAAAACTATTAAAAGAGCATGGTCCATCTACTATTCTATTTTGATCAAAGATTCATATCTTTTTTCACTATCTAACAAGTTGAATCTTAATTTTCTATACCCTAAAATTGAAATTATTTTCTTTTGAAAAGGGTGTTCTTAAATGTAAAAATTTATGTTTGAAGATATGAACTTGATTTGATTCTTTTAAAGTATGAAAGAAATGTCAAAAAAGTTGTATTGATCTGCCTTAAAAATCTATTTCCATGTTCATGTGGTTCTTGCAAATCAATTTGAGATATAAGTTTTGTGTTTTTTATAAAGAAATTGGCACGTGAAGAGAATTTATTCAGTATTATTAAACCTAGATGCTAGGTGTACATTACTAAAAGCTTATAATATTTATAGTATGCACATTTAATACATGAATTCGAAAATATATTCTACACTTTGAGTTCAACCAAACCACACATGAGTGTCTTTTATAAATATTTCTTCTACTTTACGATTGAGAAAATAAAATAGAAGAAAGAGTGTTTCTCTTTCTTTAAGGCAAAACGTGAGAGAAAAGATATATATTATTATTATTTTACTATAAATAAAATAATTATTTTGCTAAAATGTAATTTTTGGATAAATAAATTTATAATTTATAATTTATTTAATTTTTTTTTATATATATATATATATAAACTTTAAAAATTAAGATATTTTAATTCAAACTGGATTATTTGATGTTATCTTCAATTGATATGAAATTTATAACATATTTCTCTTATCGAAACGTCTTAAATAAATTATGAAATCATAAATGAGACTTTAAACTTAATTAATTCAAGGGTTACAATTATTTTATATACTTTAATTTAATTTAATTTTTAATTAATATAAATGTTTAATATTTTTTCATCAAACAAAGAAAAATAAAAATTAAGAATATATTTAGATAAATTTTTATATTTTTATATTTTTATTTTTAATTTAAGTACAATTTAATTTTTAGTTTATAAAAAAGAAAAATTAGTTTTAATTTTTTTTTAAATATATGTTTTAAAAAAGTTATTCTAGATAAATACAAAATTAATTAAAAATAAAGGTAAATTTTCAAGATTATTATTTAGATTCATCATATATATCTCAACTCAAAAACTTGAGAAAATTATCAATTTAATATAATCAAGATAATTATTTATGTTATTTTTTCTCATTAATTAATTATTATACAATTGAATTAATTAATGATTACACAATTGATATAAGCTAGAAGTGTTTTTTCAGATTTTTTAAAAATTAAAAATTATTTCTAACTTGAATATACCTAATTTATACATTCCTTAATGCTACTACTAGAATTTAGGAGCTCCATTGTTTTGATAGTCCATTTTTGCTTTATATTATACTTTGGACACTTTAAGATACTAGTATTAATGTATATTTAATATTTCGATAATTGAAATTATGTGTATATTGTGCCCTTTGGCTTATAGTGAATTGAGGATAAATATTAACACGTGATTGTTAGTTTAGGATGTTGAGATTATAAAGAAGATTACATTAAAACTTTTGTAGAATTAACTATAATGCATGTGTTTTAAAATATGATTTTGTTGAGAATATTTATATAATTATATTGGTTAAGGTTGATAGAATATGTGGCTTTTCAGTCAATTTGGTTGTGCTTGTAGTGGATCATGGGTCCCCATTTTGAGTATATGAATCATTATTTAAATGCGTCACTTATTTTAAATTTAGGGTTCTTATACTAATACATAAATTCAAAAATTTTAAACAAAAATTCACTCTAATATTATATAACTATTTAACTTAAACCCTATTAAATTTTGTAAATGAAAAATGATTTTTTATTAAGCAAAATTATTTCTTCAAATAATACATTGTTATATCACTCTTTCAAGAGTTTTGTGGATTTTTTTTTCTTAACATATATGTTTTCTATTTCTTCTGGAATTCTATTTGTTTTGGGATCTTAAAGTGGAAGTTGATTTCTTCTTTTCATGTTTCTTTGTAGTTTTATATATTTTTTATTAATGGTACTCAATTTTACTTTGTATTAGTAGAACTCTTTTTTCTTTTTCTTTTTTCAACACAAATCATAAAATATATTTCTTTACAATTTGTATTCTATGTTGTTCTTCTTTCTTTGTAGTTTTGTATTTTATATTAGTAATGGTGGTCAATTTGACTTTGAACACTTTTCTATGGAGTTATTTTGAAGTGGCAATGTTTTTCTTCCTTTCCTCTCCTTTTTCTTTCACACAAATCACGGATTGAATTTCTTTGAAGTTTTGAAATTTATGTTAATTGTGTTTAGTATTTTTTTTTTTCTATGAATATGTTTTACCAAGATTTTAAGATTGACCTCCTACTAATTTGTTTAGTTGAAAAATAGGTAAAATTTGATTAAAATTTATTTCCATCAAAAATATTATTGTGAAAATTTACGTAATACAAATTGAAAAAGAAAAAAAAAACTATATTAATGAGAAAAAAAAATAATCATATAACTTTCATTCTCATTAATAAAAAATTTAAAATAAAACATATAAATTAATATAAAATATAATATTATATATATATATATATTCATAAATATAATCTTCTAACTTTTTAGATTAGTTTTTTTTTTTTAAATTTCTTTCATGGCAAAGACATAAATTAAGATTAGTTATTTATTAAAAAAATAAAATATTAATCATTTATAATATATTAATATTTAAAAATGTAATTATAATTATTTGTATTTGTATTTTTATATTTATTTATATTCCATTAATAGTTATATTTAATTATAAATATTTTTAAAAAAATATTGATTATTATGTCGAAACTTAAAAATTAATATTTATTTATCACAAACCAATATTATATCAATATTGTTAAATAAAGTATACTTTAAATATAGTGTAAAATTATTCCCACTTTTTATTTATCTTATCCAATCTCTTACCATTAATTCTCCTATTGACTCTTCACTACTTAATTTTATAATCTATATAATATGATTAATGAATGTAGTTTAATATTTCATTGAATCCTTTATAATATAACTACCAATTACATATTTATACTCCCTTGGTACCAAATAACATATACATCACACAATTTATTCTCAATATTAACACTATTATCTTAATTTGACCACTCATTATTACATAATATCTTTTGAATATAAATTCATAATTTTTATTAATCATTTTCTAAATGTATTTATTATCCATCACTAATATATTTTTATTTAGAAACCTAGACCTACATCACAGTTGTAGTCTTTCACTTTAATGAACAACTCTTACTTAAACGAAAAATATACCAAAATCATTATCTTTCCTCTAGTAGTATTTTGACTTGAGCAATACACCTTTTTCCTAAACGAAAATTTGTCACTTGAACAAAATTTTGCCACCAAAGGTCACTTCATCTGTCATTATATTTTTATTTGAATTAAAACCTTTCGATCGAACAAGAAAAAAAAGAAGAAAGTGAAAATAAAAATAAAATTACATATTTTTTAATCATCTAATAAATCATTTTTATAGTATTAGTTATTAACACCCATATTTATAACAACATAACATAAGCTCAAAATAAGTAAACATTCACACATGCATATCAATACTCACAATAAAAAAACATGTTTACATAAAAATGATTTTGAAATTAATTAAATATATACTTTCATAACTGTCTCTTTCCTTAATCCAATTACAAACATTCTTAATAATATATGTTAAAATAATATTTTTGATCAATATATATAATTCAATATACATTCTTCTTCAAAGAACAATTACACATCCAAATCATTATTATTCAACTTTACATTTTTTTATAAAGTATTATTCTTAAATAATATTTCCCTTTACTTAAATATTTCTTAGTATTTTTTTCTTCCAAATATCTCCCTTTCAATGCTTAGTTTCAAACATTCCCAAAACTAAAAATATAAATATAAAATAGTTCATTTTTCTATTTATACAATTATAGAAAACGACTTATTCTTATTTTATTATTTATTTTTAAATTCTCTTATTTTCTTTTCTAAATATATAACAAAGTCATTATATAATGAGTTACAAGAAAAAAAATATCTCACATTAAATAATTTTTATTTAACCAAAAATAAATTATTATTATTATTATATAGTTAACTACTAATAAAAAAATAATACAATTTTAAGTTACATATAATTATCTAAACTATAAGGACATTAGAAAAATTAATTTAATTGAGAAAGAAAAACCTTAATTTGTGAAAGGTGAAATGGGTTAGTTAAGTTTATGAAGAATATAACCAAGAACTATTCAGTCCCTTTCATTTTCAACACACCCCTTCTCTCTCTAAACTCTTCTCTTCAAGAACCATCTACCTTTTCTCTTAAATTTCTCATCTATTCTTCATATTCTTCTAGGGGACCAGGTCCATCATTGAAAAACTCTTGAAAAGGAGAACGGTTTCTATCAATTAGAATATGTTTTTAGTAGGTTCTTCCATGCTCAAACACACCCATAAAAGTTAAGGTTTTGAAAATTTTTAGGAATTCTTCCTTTTAGAAAGTTCTTTATAAAAGTTTCTCTTCAATATAAGTCTAAGTCAACTTCTATTTATGGTGTTGTGTTGAATGTATTATTAGGTGTTTAAGGAGTTAATAAATATCTAAAACTCAATCCATTTTTGAAAGAAAATAAACTTTAAAAAATAAAAAATAAAAAATAAGAGATATTATTTTATATATTTTAAAAAATAGGACTAAACTCTTATATTCTAATGAATAAATATTGTTAAAACAAATTTATAATGGCATATAATATTTAATAAATATTAAATATATTAATACATGAATTTATTATAATGAAAACGTAAAAATTAGTTAGCATTATCATGAGGGTGCTTAGTAAAATAATATATAATCACGTTAAAGTTAAAGTTTAACTTATGTTATAAGTTTTTTCTTTTCAAATTGAAGTTGAGTGTCTTTTTAAAAGTCACCAATTTGATTGGTCCAAATACCTTTTCACTGTTAATAAGTCAACAAATTTAGTTTTAAATAATTTATGTTTATATATATTCATGCATTAGGTATAAGAGTTTCTTATTAACCTACGTCACAGCTGATCTATAACATGAAAAATATTAGTCGAACTCATAAACTTAATTAAAAAGCTAGAATAAGAGAAAAATTCTATCATATTTCATAAACATGAAGATCAAAATCATAGTTTAAAAAATAAAACAAAGTTTTTCGAAATTTTAAAAGATTGAAAATACATTTTAATTTTTCTTCTTTTTCTTTCTACTGTTCTTAGAAATGGGGAAAGAAGATAGTTGACCTTGTTGCATGTGTCTCACTTTTCTAAGTGATATGACAAGTTTTTATATATTATAAATCATTAATTAGAAGAAAAAAAATATTTTTATACTCTCTTAGTGTTTTTAGGTTCAGAAGTTTGTGACGTAATAATTTTTTATTTTTTTTAAGATTAAACTAAGGTGGTGATTATAATGAGAATATATGAATAATATTTTAAAATTAAAATTAAGTATAAAATTAAGATTGTATTAAAATATAAGAGAATAAGGTAAAATTTTTAAATAAGATATATTTAATTGTCGTTTAAATTAACCTTATTCATGACCTACTCGTTTACATAAAATTTATTAATTTAGATAAAATTTATTAATTTAAAATCTAATAAACAATATTATAAATAATTATAATCAATTATGTATATATTATTTATAATTATTCTATTTATTTTATCTAAATTGTATTATTAATTTAACTGATAGAATGTAATTACATATATATTTTTATTATAAATCAACAAAATTTTAAAATATTTTAGAAGACATAAAAAAATTTATGAAAAAATCATTACAAAATATAATATTGAATTATATTACGGAGATCTAAGTCAATTATTATTATTTTATATATTTTATCTTTATTTCTTTTTATATTTTATTATTAAATTTTTTAATTTTCATGCATTATCAATCTTTTAGATTTTAATAGAATGCGGAGGTAAAAAAAATGCATAATTTTATCATTAATTTTTAAAATTTCATTTTAAATATCGTCATTCAAAGTTCACATATTTTAATAATGATAAATTTGATTTAAAAATTTAAAAAATATAAAATATGATTTTTTTTATTATTAAATATGTATTAACATAAAAATACAAAACGAAAAAACTTTAACCGTATTTAATCGAAGATATAAAATTAAACACGTTTTTTCATGGATAAAAATAATGGGAGTAAAGTCCATTATTTTGATAAAGAAAGATGGTAGGTGGCAACTACCAACGTACAATGCTGGCCCAAACTTTTTATGGTGCTTTTATTCAGCACGTGTCTAGTTTTACAAAACACAATATTTTCTCATTTTCTCACAATTTTTATATGAATAATTAATTCAAAAATATGCATCTACTTTTTTTTTTTTTTAAGATGGAAACTTTTATTTTATTAGTTATTAGTGGTTATACTAAATTATTTTGATTAGCTTTTTATTTATTTTTTAAATTGTAATATTGTATTTTAGTAAATTGAATTGAGTTTATTATATTTATTATTGAATTTAACTGAAAAATTTCAAATTAAATTGAGTTAAATTTTTATATTTTTTTATTAAATTCAATTTAGTTAAATTTATTTTTTATTGGGTTGAGTTAACTAGATTATAATTTTTTTTAATTTTTTTTAAATGTAATTCTAATTTATTTTAAAATAGATTATATTATTTCATAATAAAATATTTTTAAAATATATATTTAGTTCATAAAATAGTTAAGTAAATTAAATAATAATTATATTATTATTATTTAATATTTATCATCAAGTTAAATTGATTAAATTTGAAATTTAATATTAAAAATCCTCAACTCAATCCATAAGAGATTAATGAGTTAAATTTAATTAAATTAAAATAAAAACTCAACTTAGTATATTTAAATTAGATTGAATTATAAGATTACTTAACATAATAAACATCTTTTTAGTTTTTTTATAAACTAATTTGAATTTTATAAATAATTTAATTTAATTTTTGTAAATAAAAACATTTACCAAGTCCACTCTTAGTCTCATGATTGAGCAATAATGAACTATTTCAAATCATTAATATTGAAGGTAAATTAGAGATTGGTGAATTTTGAAGTGAAACATGAATAGAAAAAGTTTATAGATAGCAATCACTTTCCCATTAACTAATTTTAAAATTTTTTATCATTAATTAAGAGATAATATGATTAGGGTTTGTCTCATTATTGATTTGTTATCATATCTACATCCTTCAATTTATTGAAGCACATCACTTGCTTGAATGGAATCAATGAATCACTTTCAACAATTTTCTTCATCCTTTCATCTTATCTCTTCCATTAAGTGTGAAGTTTTGTTTCTCAATATAAATATTTGTTAAGATTAGATGTCTAATAAATTAAAGTTTGAGTTAAGTCATTGATGTTATTTATATTTAGTTTTACTTTTCACATGTTAATTAAAATCAAACATCTGTGACGTTGAAAGATGATATACATTAATTTCATTCCCCCACTTTTAAAAATATTTCAAGACAAAATAATAGATTTAATATAATAATAAAGATAAAATGTATTTTTTTAGTGAGTTAAACCAAAATATACTCGAATTTGAAGAAGAAGAAAATTATTGAGTCAATGTGAATTTTTTTTTTAATTATTGTGTCAAATAAAAATAATCACTTCAATCTTATATTTTTTTAAGAAAAAAATATCATAAAATAAATTTTAAACCTAATTTATCTTCGTAAAACTAGTTTATAAAATGAAGTTTGTATTATTATATATGATCATTGTTGTATTTTAGAATCGATCGATTTCCCAAATTACATAAAAAAGAAAATTGCCTAGTTTTATATCGTATCACAGAGAGTATTATTTTCCACCTTTTTTCATCTAGTTGGTTCAATTTTTTTTAATTCGAGATTAAGTTGGTGTTTAGTGATAATCGACTTATGAAGTGAAGTTTGTATTCATCCTCATATAATCGACTTATGTTATGAGATTTATACTCACTTTATATATATCTTGTTATGATAAGTCTTAATATTATAACTGAAATAAACTTTAAATTTAACTTATACTTATAAAATCGACTTATAAGATAAGTTTTACACCCACTTTATATACTTTAATTTAGTCTTATCTTTAATAAATGTAAAATCATTATTAAAGAAAGAAAAAAAAAAGATGAAATACAATGAAAAATATATTTACTTGTTTGAAAATAAATTATATGAATAAAAAGGAAATTTATCATTTAAAAAAATAATAAAAAAATTAAAATTAAATAATAATACAATTATAAAGTTATTATGGAAAGATAAAAGGAGGTTGATTTTGAAAATTAATTTATATATATATATATATATATATATATATATATATGAGTGAAAAAGTAAAATATATAAAGAATAAATATTATTTTCATTATGCTCATTTTTATACTCTAGTTATTTTATATTTTACATTTTTTTTCAAATGAATGAAACTTAAATATCTCAAATTTTCGTTTGATTTACATTTTTTTTCTTATGATGCAGTAATTTGTTAATTTGTTTTCCCTTATTAGGTATTTACGTAGCCATGAAAACTAAAGAGATAATAAGAAACTTGTGGGTAAGAAATTGCATGAAAAATGGTATTATCCACCATTCTTAGGGTATGAAAATGAACATGATCCCCACTATTCTTAGGGGGTGTTTGGATAGTTTGTCATTGTATACACTATAAGAAAATTTGTTATATTTAAGATAACTTTCGGTGCATACACGACACAAAAATACCATTTTCAGAACAACTAATTAGAATGTAATATTTGTTCTTCAATTTTCTTTATATTTTTAAAAAATTTGAAACTTTAATATTATAATCAAATAATTCTTAAAAAATTGCTTTTTATGCACATAATAATTATGCTAATTTAAAAATAAAAATAAAAACTTGATGTGTAACATTCATAAGAGATATTTAAATGGGTCAAAAGTAAGCAAAACGTTGATATTTAATAAATAAAACAAACAGAAGAGAACAAAATGATTATATGAAAGATTACAAAAATTATAGTACAACTTTTTGAAAAAGTAGAAAACTACGACTTAAGATGCATCGTGTTATTTGTAACATATTACACAACGTGTAGAATCTTTATTTTATAAAATAATATATGTTCATGAGCATATGCACATAGTTATGAATTGAAACTCAAAAATATTGGTTTTATCCAATTTTTTTATTTGATCATTTAGAAAATAGCACGTGATGTATTATTAATATAGTTTATTCAGATTATATAATTTATAGTTTATTCAGATTATATAATTTAAGTTCATAAAATAATAACATGTGTGATTATGGTTCCTAATAATAATTTTGATCAAGAAGTTAACCACTCATGCCAAGGTTTACTATTGACTGCATATTAATGAAATCGAAAAAGATACTGTTTTATTTTTTTATTTCCATTTAAGAAACTAACATTAAAAAAAAATTAACGAAGTCGGATGAAAAAATATACATTACTATTTGTTTATATTAGAAAAACTTAGTAACTTTTAATATTTAATGTAATTTTATTATTAATTAAATAAAAAATGTAAAAATTATAAAAAATTAAAAATATAATTATAAGATAAGATTTATTTTCATTTTATATTTATATTTATAAATTTGAACATATTATTAATCAAATAAAATTTATTCTTATTTTATATGATTATATAATTAAGTAAAATAATATTTCTATCATATTTCTTTTATATTATATTTTTTTTATATTATATGTTTACTTTTGTTATATATATATATATATATATATTAATTAATTCAATATCGTAAAATTAATTTATAAAATAAAATTTATTTTTATTTTATATATATTAATTTAGTTATATTATTATATAAATTATTCAAAATTAGAATTGATTAACCGACACATACAAAATTTCAAAATTTGATAGGTAATAATTTGTAAATTTTTTTATTGTTAGTTTCCAATACAATTCACGTGAGAATATATGTGAAAGTAAAGGACAAGTGGATAGTGATGATACATAAGGGGTGGTGGTGGTGGTTTAGGGTGTAGCATGTGCTCGTGATGGATAATGGCATGTTATGTGTAGAGGCAGCATAAATGGCCCAACTATCTAACTTGTACAAATCTCCTAGGATACACCTTTTTACACTCATCTTTCACAATCAAATTAACTATTTACTTCAATTCATTCAATTATATCTTCTTATATATACTAACTTTTATTCTCTTATAACCATTTTTTTTTAAATTTATCTTTAAAATCATTTATTAATAATTTATTACTAGATTCCAGTCTTGTCAATAAACAAATTTGTAATTAGAAAACCAAACCCCACTAAAAATAATTAAAAGTTGATTAATACTTGTTTGTATATAAAGATAAAAGATTTTTTTCTTAATAAAAAAATTACATTTTTATTTAAAAAATTTGTTAAAAAGATTGTATATGACTCAATATAAGATTGTATTATTTTTGTCTTTAAATATATTTTTAAAGAGATAAACCATGATTAGTTCATTAATTCTTAAGATAATCTTTATTAAGTTTGTATTGTAAGTAATTTTTATTTTAAAATTATAAATCATACTTATTCAAAATATAAAATTTGATATTTACTATAACATACTCATAAATATTTGATTAAAGTAATGTGGTCCATAATGTATCTGAGTTTAGAGACTAATTTTATAACGCTACAGTGTCCCATAAGATTAAATATAACTATAATAGTTTACTACATATGATACTTGGATCCTATTACATGAATCCTAAACCTATTGTTTTTCAGCTGAGGAATTCTCTCTAGATTTGGTACTTGTTCCCATTCAAAATACACAATAAAAATGTTAAACATACACAACACAACAAAACAAGATAAGCTAGTGATATAAATGAGCATGCAAGATATTTAATACTATCACATTCAGAGTGTAAGGGATTACATAAGGTTTTACACATAATACAATTCACACATCACAACAAGATTACGTCTTTCACCTAATGTGTCAAAATAGGATTATGGGTCTTATCACGACCGATTAGTTGAGTTTGTTTCACCTCAGCTTCGTCTCCCATGCTACTCATAGCCAACACCTCATCAAAGTTACCCCATCTAGCTGTTTTGAAGTCTAAAAGAAACTTTATGCACATCTAAAGACTTTACAATATTGGAGTGCATAATGAATACAATTTATCCATATAGAACATTTTAAGCATCTTTGTTACAACATTTCTCTTAATATTGCTTATGTTGAGTCAATTTGTTGTTTCTCCTACTATAGTGCATTGGGTAGCTATTCTCTGTATTCTTAGATATCTTCGTGGTACTTAATTTCAAAGTTTTATCTTTCCCTCATCTTCCTTAAAGTTGCATGTTTATTCTAATGTTGATTGTTTATTCTAATGTTGATTGGGCTAGTGACATTATTGATTATAAGTTTACTATAAGTTTGTTTGCATTTTTCTATGAGACTCTCTTATCTCTTAGAAAAGTAATAAAAAAAAAAATTATTTCTCGTTCTTCTACTAAAACTAAATATTGTGTCATGACTCTTTCTAACATAAGTGTTTCCTTTTTATACCAACTCCTATGTATTGTGACAATAAGAGTATTTAAATTGTTTATAACTCAGCCTTTTATAAAAGTACAAAATATATGAAATTTGATTGTCATTTCACTCATTATTATCTTTAACATAGAACTACTATATTGTCTTTTGTAAAAAGTAGATATGGTACTTAATTCAATCCTATAAAAACGGTTTATGAGATGAGGTTTATACTTATTTATATACTATAATTTAACTTTCAATTAAATTGAGATCTTTAACATTTTTCAATTTTTCAATTATATATATTGCTAATTTATTTACAAAGTATAATATATTAAGTATTTTTATTTTTTTAACTAACAAATATTCGATATTTTATGCTAAAATATAGTGAATTTGAGAAAAATATTATAATATTTTATATTTTTAAAGATTTTTGTTATTATAATATTATTAAAAACTTTATTTATTTATTTATTTTTTATATTTATTTTCTTTTTATTCTTATATTATTACCATAATTACAAAAATATAAATGAAGTATTATACTAATCTCATAATTTTATTTAGTTCATAAAAGTCAAATTTTATAAAATTTGACATGTTGGATGTTCATAACTATCAATAAAAAAAAGAGATTATTAAATTAATAATTATATATAATTAATAGAATAAATTTAAAATAATTTAAAATAAAACTACAAGAAGATACGTCATATAATATAAAGTAAAGATATAGTTACCTAGCTTTATAACTTAGAATCTTCCATAACTTATGAAAATATTATCTTAAAATAGAGATAAACAAAATAAAAAGACAATAGAAAGTCTTATGTAAAAATAATATTAGGTAGAAAATCAATACACAAAAAGTAGATTCTCTAAATAGCATCCTAATAATCTCAAAATCAATAAACTAAAACAGTAAAACACCAAATATCTACAACCATGTCCTTCACTAGCTTCACTCCTGTAAATGTAGATCAAGGATTTAAGACATCTCATATAATGATAGAGTCATTATATAATTTAGAATAACAAAAACTAATAAACAGCTTCATCAAAAGTAAAACAAACATTTTTTTTTTTGGAAAATCATACAAAATTCTCATAAATTCACAAAATCAATGATGAGGTTTTTTTTTTAATAAAAAATTTATATTTTCACAAATCAGATAATATCTTTCCAAGTATTTTGATTTTCATATTAAGTTTCATAATTAGGTCTAGTTTGTTCACTATATGTGGTATGAATTTTTTTTCTTAGATTTTAAAAAAAAAAATGTTGCATTGATGTTTTAGATGTGCATGTGAAAATGATTTGAACATTATTTTGTGTATAGTAAAATATTCTAACTCAAATATTTCATAAATTATTTATCTTTTATATCTTTATTTATTATTTTTAAAATCGGTTCAGAAGATAAAATTTACACTTATTTATATATTATAGTTAAGCTCATATTTAGTGAATATGCTCTTTCAATGAAATGCTACATATTTTGTTGAAAAAATCCTAAACAAGTTTTGAAGATGAGTTAGACATCATAATCACTTTTTACATGATATTAAAAGTAGATTAAACGAGATTGTTAGGTTTAAATTGAGTCAGTTATTAATATATTGAACCTTAGTTAACAAATTATTAGGCCTAAATTGAACCATCTGTTAATAGATTATAGATCATTCTGCATGGTTTGAGGAGCTTTAGTTGTTATCAAGAACTCTGATTATTAGTAAGGTTTTTGGACCTAATTTGAATTACTGTTAACGAGTCACGTTTAAGTTAAGAAAGCTTCATCGACGACGTGAGAAAAGGTATTGAAAAAATTCTACATTAACTAAAGATAAGATCGAATTATACAATATAAATGAGATATAAACTTTATCTCCTAAATTGATTTAGGACGATGATTTAGGTCTAATAATCACTTTTACATATTTAACTTTTAAAAGGAGATTTTTGAATGTCCTTGTCGAAGTTGATGATGAAGTATCGATGAGACCAAAAAGAAATTGCACTATTTTTGTTTCTGTGCAATCCTACGCATCACATTGTCTTTAACTGGGTAAAGAAAATGCTATAGTGGGAATATCTTTGTGCAAGAGATGTCACAACAGGAAGAACGATGAAACATAAAGTATTTTTTTTTTTCCTACAATGTTTCCAACTTCATTCTCTCAAATACTAATCTTACTCCTAATATAATTTTTACATATCATAAAAATATAATATAAACTTTCTACTATTTAGATCAGAACAATCTAAATACTATAAATTATATGTTTATAATTTTAGTATCTTTAGTTTCTTATCCTAATTTTAGTTTTCTCTCTCACAATTTTAGTCTCTAAATTTTTAAAAATAAATCATTTTAGTCTAATTTTTATTTTTTTTCTTAAGTTTTTTTAAATGCCTTTAATTAATTGAAATGTAAAATAATAATAAAAGTATACAAATTTAAAATCGAACCAAAGTTATAGGTTTTTCAAATATGAAACTAAAATGACAAAAGAAAATAAAGAAATAAAAATCGTGGATAATTTAATTTTGGTTGAAGAAAAGAAGAAATTCAAATTCAAATTTTTAATTGTTTTATTCTTCTTTTTCTTTTTTTAAATTATAAAACAATGTAATTATTCAACCATCAATTTCTTATTTAAAATTCATTATTATTTTTAATAAATCATGTAAGACAAAAATTCGTATAAATAAAAAGAAAAATCATATACAAAAGCATTAATATATTAAGAAAATCTAAACTTTTGGAATCAAAATCTATTCCTGAAAAAATTGATGAATAAACATTTGATCATATTAGGAAAACTTAATTTTAGAATCAATGTCTAGGTTAACCAACTTGTTAGCACATTGGGAGAGAAAAAAGTTCATAAATTTACTTTATTTTATGTTAAAAACAAAAAGTACTTTTTGAAATGAAAATCAAATGCACCTTAAATTATTATTCTTTTTTGTACTTTCTATTCAAATCAAATTCTATTTTTTTTATTATTATTATTTTGTCTTTCTTCCTATTATACTAAATATAGAATGATATTTCAAATATTATTTTTTTTTAAATTCTCGTGTGTCTGTAATATTGACGTCACTTTCGCACGTCGAAATTTAACTTGAAAACATTTTGTCGTGTACAAATAATATTAATAATATCTTTTCTAAAATAAAAATTTTTTATTGTTTATTTTGAAACATTAAATTAAAAAAAGATTGATGCAGAAATCTATGATTTACGTCAGACCTCATATTCAAAAACTAAAAGAGAAAAAAAAAATAAGAATAATTTCCCACCCAATTGTTATTGCTTGTGATTGATTGCTACATTTTCTTTCAAACATAAACTATTTTGTGAAGGATACCACACTCATGTTTTCACATATTAATTAAGAGATATTTTTTAATTAATGTGTATTTTTTTTCTTTTATGTTTACTAGTAACTAATTCTTTTTTTTAAATTTGATCCCATATCATAAGTTTTGTAATTAATAGGTTAATATATATATATATATATATATATATATATTATATCCTTTGATTTACTATATGTATAAATTATTATTATAAGGACTTGTTTTTAAAAATAATAGATGAGAAGGTTTAAAAATTAATAAAGAATAAAAATTTAAGTGTAGTTAAAATTTTAAAGTTATAAATAAAAAAATTAAATATATTTCTTTAATAAAAAATATCATATTTTTCTATACTTTCTTTTTAAGTTTTATTAACTATTTTTCATTCTTTTCTCTTTTATAGTATGTAAGTTATAAAGCAACAGAGTTTAGGTTAAATGTTAATTGATTAGGATTTTGATATGGGTAAACTTTTTTCTTCATTTCATATTTCAAGTTTTTTTTTCTTATTTAAATTGTATATGGAGAATTTAGTAATAGCATGTGGATTTGGTTATTGGTAAAAATAAATCTTTATTAATCTAGATTTGTAGTGATATATTTAGTTTTTAAGTTAAGATTTTGAGAACAAGATTCTTAATAGTTTATAATTTTCAGAATTGAGGGTATTTTTTAGAGTAAAAAAAGAAATTTAATAAAACTAATATGAAAATTTAATGCACTTTAGGATAATTTTTTTTTGGAGAAATGGAAAGTGAATGTTGAATTGGTTTTGGTAATGTTGAGATTTAAATTTTATTCTTTTGTGTTTATTAGGTAAGTTATTTATAATTACCTAGGGGTTAAATATGAAACTATTATTAGTAGTTTATAGAAATTTTGAGATTAAATTATGTTGTTTTTGAAATCTTAGGTTTTGGAAAGTAAATTGTGTTTTGCACTTGATTTGAATTGAAATGATTTTATTTAGAGTTATGACATTTTGTAACCAAATGTGTAAATAATAAGTTAAAAATTATATGAAAGTAATGTAGAAATATCTTTAAAACAAAATTATAGTTTGAGATCTCTTTAGCAATTCTTTTATTTTTCTAGTTCTACATTTTTTACTCCAATCAAAATGAGGTATAAAATTTTGATGAGAACTTTTGTTTAAGAAAAATGAGATAAAAAGTTTTGATGAAAATGTTTGCTCAATTGAAAATAGGTGTATAGTTTTGGATGAAATTTCAATCAAGCAAAACATAAATGAATATATTTTAAGTAGTAAAAAGATTTTTATTATTATAAATAAGGTAAATTAAGTTATTAGGAACTTAAATGAGAAAAATAAAGATTAACCAACCAAATATAAGTTTTGAAAAAGAACAAAATTGTAAATTAATTGTTTAATTAAGTACCCTTAAACTTATTAATATGATTCTAATTAGAAACAAAATTATGAATTCAATTTTTAAATTAAATGTACTTATCAAACATTTGATAAGTGTTAATTTTATATATTTGAATATAATATAGTCTTTATAAAGTTGTTTAGGATGTATATTTTTTTGGAATTTTAGAAATTGATATATATATATATATATATATATATATATAAATAATAAGAATGAAATTAATATAATAATTTTAAAAGTTATTTGATTTTTTTGTGTTAAATATTTGACAATGTATTGAAATATAAGTATATATATTTATTTTTTATATGTGTTTTTAATATTCTTTATAGAAAGAATTTATATAAAAATTTATTTTATTGAATAAAGATGATAATTTGTAATATAATAATTAATTGATGTATATTTCATTTACTAAATTATATTTCTTGCAACATTTCATCAATATCTGGCCATGTCATTTCCCACTGGAACATATGTGATGATCTTTTCTATGATTTTTTCAATTCTGGATGTTTCTTTCATATTCATTTTGCTAAAGTATATCTTAATAATTGTAAACTTGGGACAAAAAGAAAACCTCTCACAATATTTAATTTTAAACTATTTTTAATAAGACTTAATCTACTTTGTTATTAGAAAATGAAATTTTGATAAGTATTTAAAATCAATCAAGAAAATGGATGGAATATAAACTAACTTAAAGATGATTTAAACTATGTATTAAATACCATATGTTAAAACTATAATTTAATTTAATTTAAATACATTTAAATAATTAAATATATATTAATAAAAAAATTCATATTTTATATTAATTAAAAATAAAATTAAATTATAATATATATATATATATATAAAATAAGATATAAATGCTATTTCTGATTAAGAAAAATTGATGAATGAGATTTAATTATAATATATATATAAGTGAATTGTAAATTTTATTTTTAAGAATAAATTAAATTTATAATACTAATTATAATATAAAAAAGTTATAGAAAAAATAAAAATATAATTTTATTTGGTTTATAAAGTAAGTTAATTGACATTTTTAATTTTCTAAATATTATAAATTTTATATAAAAATAGCTTTTGGACTCCATTGATTATCAGCATTTTTTTATATCATTATAAATTAATAAAGTGTATATTTAAACGGGTCTCTTTCTATAAATGTTTTTAGAAAAAAAACTAAGTTATTTACTTATAAATTAAAAATTGAAATAATTTTTTAATAAATTAATTTATACATAATTTTTCAAATAATAAAATCGGTTCCAAATTGATATCTTAATCTGATTTTGATCCATCGGCATCCGTAACCAACGCGAAACAAAAGTACCCTCGCGCGCGTTACAAATTACTGAAGATGCAAACCACGTGTCCCTTTTCCAATAGGAAGTCCATTCCACGCGCCTACCCGCGCGTGAATATTACGATGCAATTTGGCTGAGACTAACTACGAACGTGACTAACCAACTCTATAAATCTCAGACCAAACTTGCCCTCCGATATCACAACTCAACCTTCTCTCTCTAAAATCCACTCTCTCGCTTTCTCTCTCTTCGTTTTTCTCTCTCTTTCTCGGAAAATCTTTCGAGCTTCCAGAACCTTCATCCTAATCGATTTTTCGCGGAAACTCGAATCGATATCGTGGCTCGAGCTGCATGAACTGGTTCGTGAAGCTGGATTCATCGTCTTCGAACTTGAATTCCAACCACTTCGTTACGTGTTTGCTGATCTTCTTCCTTCATTTCTCGCCTCAATCGCTCTCTTTCACCTCGAATTTCGACGCCGAATTGTTCACTAACAATAATCTCAATTTTTTTTCCGATCATGGAGTCGAGAATTAAGCGTAGTCCTCAATTGACCAGAGGTTTGCTTTTGATCGCGTTTTCCGTTTCTGAATTTTTTTGTATATTATTGTGCTTTTTTCAAATGTCGGTGGTGACTGCGTGTGCGTGTGATTTTATTTAATAATAGTAGTTGTGGTGAGAATGAAAAGAGGGTTTTTAATTTTTTAATTCTGTGTTGCGGTTTTATCTGTGAAATGAAATGTTTGTGTCAGTAACAGTGGGAAGCACGTGTTCGTCTACCAGACGCGAACCGGTACTTTTTTTTTTTTTTTTGATAATTTATTTTATACTTAAATTAAACTAGTTATGATAATGCTTTTAAAAATAGCTTTTGGAAAAAAGTTGTCTCTGTTTTTTTTTATAATTTTTTTCCAAATCTTTTTGAGAAGAAGTAATTTCTGTATTTTTTTAGTTTAAGAAAATGCGTAGTGTTACGATTCAGATTTTTAACATACATAAAAATACTGGTGGACAGCTTTGTTTATGGAGAGAAAAAAAATGTAGGAATAATAAGTATTATGATAAGAAATGTTTCCAAATTTTATTATTTTTCTTCAAATTGAATAGTTGAAATGTACTTTTTATTATTTTCTTATATTTTAAAATAAAATATTTTAATCTGTCTGTCGATAAATATCTATATATCATTGTAATCTATTTTAATTTTTATACATATTATTATAATTTATTTTCGTTTCTATTCTTTGAATTAAGAAATTTTTAATTTCTATAATAAATATTTTTAGACTCACATGTTGCACACGGCAATTAAAATTATTGTTTTTATTATACTTTAAATTTTAAAAACGTGATTTGGTTTTTATTATTATATTATCTTTTAATTATTCATAAAAAAATTATTAACTTTTTAAGATTTAATTATATTTTTAATCCA
Organism: Macrotyloma uniflorum; assembly: GCA_016859785.1. Lineage (NCBI taxonomy): Eukaryota > Viridiplantae > Streptophyta > Magnoliopsida > Fabales > Fabaceae > Macrotyloma > Macrotyloma uniflorum. The sequence continues at coordinate 449,201 of BDMB01000071.1, read as the reverse complement.
TAAAATTTTAAACAAATTTTAGAAAAAATTATTTTAATTTTTTTAAAATTGAGAAAATATTATAGAAAATATCATTTAATATGTAAACATTAAATTTTTAAAAATTGTTGTTAATTCTTTAAATTTAATACTAAGAAATAAATATTATATTTTACTAAATTTGAAAGAATAAAATAATTTTTTAATTTGAGAGATTAAAAAAATTACAATTAAACTATTTTTTTTATAATTATTTTGCATAATACATTAGATCATAGTCTAATTTTTAGACTCACATGATGCACACGGCAATTAAATTATTATTTTATATTAACGTTATTGCTTTGTGTGGACCAAATGTACACAAAATGCGTACACAAAATATCAGTTACGTGATTTCATAGTTTGTGAACTATGAGTGTTTTTTATATTTTGAAATTGAAACTGTGACTGCTTTTTGGTAAGGGAATGATTTTTGGAAATGATTTTGAATTTTTTTTTCTACCATATGTTTTGATAAAATATCTTCTTACAGTAAGATGGGACAAAAGAAATAGAGAGAATTGTAAGATAAGATAGATAATTTAAACAGAAGAGGTAACCAGAAAAAATATTATTTGAATGATATATATACACCCATGATTATATATATCTTAGAAATTGAGAAATAATTTGAAAATGGAATTACCGTTATGGACCGTTCGATGATATTTTCTTTCTTTTTCCCCTTTTCTTGCAGGTCTTTGCTATGGAAACGATAGCAAGCAGGACGGGAGGTCACCATCTGTTATTGTTGTTGGTGGTGGCATGGCTGGGGTTGCTGCTGCACGTGCACTCCATGATGCTTCGTTTCAGGTAACAACTGTATGCTGGTTTAATCATGTGGATTTTTAAGAATTTTTGTTGAACTTGTTTATGCTACTCTAATGAAAAACAATACTTTATAGGACAAAAATTGAATGCAGGTTTATAGGTAGTTTGGTCCTTAACTCTAATCACAATTGAAGTTTTACTTCTGTTAATCTATGTTAAACTTGAATGCAAATCTTTATTACTTGAATTACTGAGATGAAACTCTGTCTTGATTGGAGAACACCACCAAAAGTATTTAAAGAGCTGCATCTAAATTTTGTTAAGTGCACGAACTGAGTTATTCTAAGTAATAAGTAAATGTTGTGGTCTTAGTGGATGGTTGTTCAGCATTTTTCTAGTTTGAAGTAGGTCGCATTCTATTTCACTGAAAAAAATTGGTGGGTCAATCCATGATTATGATTTTCCCCTGCTTTGAGCCAATTTATAGGTCATTTGTGGGTAAGCTTGGTTGAAAGAAGCTAGTAATGGTTCCGGGGAAGGGTTCTGGGGTGATACTTGCTAGTTTAGAATTGGGCTGGTTTTGTATATTTGGGTGAACCAAATTTCACGAAAGGCAAGCAAGCAGCAAATGAACTGGGCTCGCATCTTCTATTTTATTTTGATGAACCTGACAGATAGTCATGTGTGTTTGCGAGAATAATGGAAGTCATAAGTGGCTGAATAATTTAAAAATTTTTAAGCTAAGGATTGTATTATTGTGTATTTGTGTTGCTTCTATTTAAACTTGAACTTGCTTCGTGTTTGTGTAGTCCATAGTCAAATTATCAATATGCATTTTCAGAGTTGAGGGACTAAATGTTGCTTTTATTTTAATTTTTGTTAGGTTGTTCTCTTAGAGTCAAGGGAAAGAATTGGTGGCCGAATTCACACTGATTACTCATTTGGTTTTCCTGTTGACCTGGGAGCATCATGGTAAAGCTTATTTTCTGATGAATTTATCATGTTTATGACTGAAGGAGAATGCAGAATTTTGTCCATTACTTTTCATGTTGTAGCAATAAAAGTTATACACTTTTCAGGTTGCATGGAGTTTCCAAGGAAAACCCACTGGCTTCGGTGATTGGGAGGCTGGGGCTACCCCTTTATCGTACGAGTGGAGATAACTCCGTACTATATGACCATGATTTGGAGAGGTAAGTATATAGATTTTGATGATTATTTAATATTATTTAGCTAATTCTGTCACACTTGCATAGTATATATGATTATCGATTTCAAATATATTTTGGCAACTTATTTTAATATATTTTCTGGTCACTCTGCATGGTGGTGGACATTACTATATACTACTTTTTTTATTGAAATTCATCAACTTCCGCTGCAGCTATGCACTTTTTGATACGGATGGGAATCAGGTTCCCCAAGAGTTGGTAACAAAAGTTGGTGGAATATTTGAGACAATTTTAGAGGAGGTAAGTCATTTGTTTATTAATTTCCTACTTATATTTACCTAATAAACTCTATTTTCATAGTTGAAAGAAAATTTTTAGGCATAAATTGCATTTCTAAACCATCACTTCATGAATAAATGCAGACAAATAAAATAAGAGAAGAATTCGGTGAAGACATGTCCGTACTTCGTGGTCTTTCAATTGTTTTTGATAGGAAGCCGGAATTAAGGTTATTATGGACATAAAAAATAATTTCTTTGGCACCATTATTACTCTTTTAGGTCTTGTAATTGATAACGTTTCTTCATCCCTTGAATCCAGGTTGGAGGGGCTTGCTCATAAGGTGCTTCAGTGGTATTTGTGCAGAATGGAGGGTTGGTTTGCTGCAGATTCTGATACTATTTCACTGAAAGGATGGGACCAGGTATTTTCAACAAATCAAGTTGAAAATGTTTTGTTTGTATTAGCGGTCTAGTTCCAAATCCCCCCACCCTTCCACCCACCCCAATTTACACACTGAATGATCTATTCTCTTTGGTCTTACATACAGGTAGTGAAAGAAATAGTTTGTAAAGTCGTCTCATAGCCAGGTGCATGAGTCTTCAACATGCAGCCTTTCTATGACCGATAATCATGAAAATGTGTTTCCTGATCTACATATAGGAGTATGTATCTGATTGGAACCCTTTTGTACGTTAATAAGTCAATCTTAGGCAAATTGCATCATATATAATCAAATGAATGACGGCTGCCTAAGATTTGAAACAAATGTCAGCTTGATAAATAATATAATCATTATAATGTTCTTCCTCCACTTAGAATTGGTGGTGCTTTTTTGTTGGGTGGTTGGAGTGGGATGTGTAGGAATCCTCTATCATCTGAGATTTTAAAAAGGTGGTCTCAACCTTTATGGGATGTAGGGTTCAAAATTGTTATCACTTTGTACCTGCCTACCATAAAGTTTGTTAAAAAAGAATCCATATTATACATAAACAACTTTTTGACCCTAATTATAGCATCTTAGATGAAACTTCTTAACTAAGATTTATGCTTTTTTTCTTCTTAATTACTTCTGTGGTGTACTTACAGGAGGTGTTGCTCCCTGGTGGTCATGGTCTAATGGTCCGGGGCTACTTGCCTGTTATAAATACCTTAGCCAAGGGTCTTGATATTCGCTTGGGGCACAGGTAGATACTATTTTAATTGTTATTTTTAGATTTGTTTGTACTATTTTGTGTAGTTAATTCATTGGCCTTGGTAATGCCCCTTTTTCAGGGTGACAAAAGTAGTTAGGCGATATAATGGAGTAAAGGTAACAGTGGAAAATGGGAAAACATTTTTTGCTGATGCTGCCATTATTGCTGTACCACTTGGGGTGCTTAAAGCAAAGAGAATAGTATTTGAGCCAAAACTACCAGACTGGAAGGAAGCTGCCATTTCTGATCTTGGGATTGGACTTGAGAACAAAATCATCTTACACTTTGAAAATGTGTTTTGGCCTAATGTGGAGTTCTTGGGAGTAGTTGCAGATACATCTTATGGATGCAGTTACTTCCTTAATCTCCACAAGGCCGCAGGTCATCCTGTCCTTGTTTACATGCCTTCTGGGCGGCTTGCCAAAGACATCGAAAAGATGTCTGATGAAGCAGCTGCCAACTTCGCTTTCATGCAGCTCCAGAAGATTCTTCCAGATGCTTCTTCACCGGTAGCCATATTAATTTTCCTTGTTTCTAGTTTCACTTGTAGCAATATAAAAGAAATGAATGCTTCAATCTCTAATACATTGTCTAAGAATCTGTCCTTCCATTTTTATTTTTATAATTGTATGATTTTGGTCATTCTATTAGCTTGTCATCCAATACTTAATTGAGATGCGAAGTATGGTCTATGTATTTTAATTGGTAATTTGTTGCCACTCTGCAGATTCAGTATCTTGTGTCTCGGTGGGGCTCAGATATAAATTCACTAGGTTCCTATAGCTATGATGCTGTAGGGAAACCCCATGAACTGTTTGAGAGGCTACGAGTCCCAGTGGATAACTTGTTCTTTGCAGGGGAAGCAACAAGTATGAGCTATCCAGGGTCTGTTCATGGGGCATTCTCCACCGGAATGATGGCAGCAGAAGATTGCCGGATGCGGGTGCTCGAGCGATATGGAGAACTTGATTTGTTCCAGCCTGCCATGGGAGAAGAGACTTCCTTCTCTATCCCACTTCAGATATCTCGTATGTAATCAAATCTTCTTTGGGGAACAACTAGTGGACAGAAGCAGAATCTCTGTTTGTTCTTCACTAGGATCTAGCTATATATATATATAGTTATGTTTTGGTAATACTCTCTTTAGTATATGTCTTCTGAAGTCACCTTTTGTGTTGCATATCAATAGTCAATGTTTGTCAAGAAATGGTTATGTGAATACCTGTACCTAAGAGAGCTTCGGCACTTTAGTTTTCATGAAGTGCTTCTTAGTTTGAAAATGTCTCTGTACTCATCAAGTTTATATTTGCATGCATGATAAAAAATATAGCAATTCGTGTTTTTTCTCGTCTTTTAAATATCATTTTTAACAGGTGCAACCTGAAATATTCATAGAACTTTGTGTGGTGATTATTGTTTCATGCAATAATTTATGTTTTAAATATCTTCCACATGCGGAATTTTGTCGACACTCGGACATTTCCCAACTGTGTAAAATGTTGGCGTGGAAACTATTGGGTATCAGGATCCCAATGTAATGGTAGTGTTGGCATGAAAATGTTGATTAATGCAAAAAAGTAAAAGAGAAATGAATTGAGTTATTGAGAGAGGCAAGAGGTGGGAGAGAGAAGAGAAACTGATAATATTTTCCTTTGTTTCACGTACGTAAAACAAGGTATAACAAAATATTTATAGTTATAGTGACATGGGTGTAGTTAGTTACACCGATAAGACTATGTTAACACAAGCGTGAAAAGTAAATGAAAAGAATTCCAAACTTGGAAATAATGGATGCAAAAATGCTATGTTTCAAGGACTTGGTAAAAAATATCAATAAGCTTATTGGCAGAGCTTATAAGTAAGAGGTGAAATAGGTTGGCTTTAACTTTTTCCCGCACAATATGATACCATATTAGGTATAAGAACACAATGCAATGATATAATTTTAACTAATTAATAATCATGAAAAAAAAAAAGAAAATTGAATTGAGTCATTAAAAGAGAGACAATATGAAAGAAATAAAAGAGAAATCGATAATATTTTTCCTCTGATTCACGTACATAACATAAAATATAACAAAATATAGTTAGTTACATTTATAAGAATCTATTAAGTACAAACAAATTAAGAAGTTTTAAAAAATGTCACATACAGGATAGTTTTCTGATTTTTGTCCTTCAAATTAATTTTTAATAAAATATTTCTAATTTTTATTTTGGCCTTGTAAATAGTAACGACATAATTTTAAAATTTTTAAAAATAATTTAACTATTAGTAAAAATTGTTGATTTATTTTATATCAAAATTATTAAAATATAACATAACATGAAAGAGATTAAAAAGAAAAACAAAACTAATATTTTAATATAATCTTGTAACAAAAATTTATATAAAAATCTATGAAATTTTTAATTAAACATAATAAATAGTAAATTATGATTAAGTTAAAAATAAGCATCATAAGATCATATGTATTAATAAATTTTAATCAAACCTATATGTAAAATAAAATAAAATAAAAACTATATAACATTAAATGACAGTTAAAAAATCTTAATTTCCAAAAAAAAAAGTATGTGAATACGTGGACTGATACAAGTGTAGCCAATGATATAGCTGTGGCCCAAAACAAGTGCAGCTAAACAACTTTTTTATTTTAAGCATGAAGAAAATGAACAAGAAAATTTTAATAGTTGGCAATCAAGTGATCTACGGTATCATCTTCTGCAGATCTTTTGATGCGAGCAAGAGCTTTTTCAACCTACAATTGCATAGTAAATTGCTTCACTTTACATGTAACAAGTTGAAAATATCTTGTACTACACTACTCTTAATTTTTGTTACCTCTGCATCCCAATTTGTTCTAGCAGTCAGAATTATTAGAGTTGCTGTTTGTACTAAAACTGCGAAGATCATCCCCCACCAGATACCCTGTAACAAACCCAATTACTACAAATATTCATCCAAAGCCTAAGAAATAAGTTTTATGGTTAGATTTCTACAAATTAATTTGTGTACAAGTTCATTGCAATTTTAAAGAAATATATTCAGATGTCTCCATCAGAAATTTTTTGAACTTACAGCTACTCCTAGAGTTGTTTGAAAGCCAAGAACACATCCAACAACAAGACCAATGACATAGAAAGAAGCCAAGTTTACATAAGCCACAACAGCCTGCCATCCACTTCCAATTGCAACTCCTGAAATTTTCCAAATAAAAATGCACAAAAGGAAGTATCAGAACTAAAGATGATGTAACAAAAACCAGTTTCTTGACTCTTTTTAGCTAGAATTAGTCCATTTTCCTAAGTTTAGTGGGTGTAGATTTTGTTACCTGACAGTATTGGTTGAATGAAATTTAGGAAAACTGAGATAGCAAGCAGTGGAGTCAAACTAGAAACTTCCTCAATGACTTCAGAGTCAGAAGTGAAAAGCTTGCTCAGAGGCTCCTGGCATATCACAATAATTGTACAGAAAACTACACTGATGGTAATGCTGATTCCATTCACTACAATGACAGAAAATTTTGCTACCCTTGGATGAGCTGCCCCTAATTCATTGCTGACTCTGACACTACAATCACCCAACTTCTCATTAACATGATTTAAGTTGACTCAAGTTAAAAGAACATTCTTTTGTGAGTCTTTTGACACTAACCTGGTTGCAGCACTTAGACCCAACATAAATTGCAGGTCCCAGTTCAAGTAATTCATACTGAATGAACATTCATTGACATGAAGGTATGGAAATTATGGTTAGATAAGATGAACATTAATTGGCTATACCAATACAGGATGTTCTCAGAATAACATACCAAATGGAAATACTGTCCACTGAGACTGTAGGATTGGAAAGCAACCCAGCTAAAAGTATTAGTCCCTGCTGGTACCATGTCTCCAAACTACATTAGAATGCATTTTTAGCTTGTTAAAGAAATAAATTATGTGAACATCATGGTCTGCATGGTTTGATTTTTCTTTTCTTGTTTTCATTTCTGGTTTTAACTGAATTAGAAACAGACCATCTAAATTTTCAATTTGTTTCCTCAATGAAATTCTACAATGGTAATAACAAATCATTGAAAAGAGGGTACAAAGTGAAAACAAAAGTGGTATTTTCATGAGGACAAATTTTAGAAACAGTTCTTTAAGTAGTTTAAGTGTTATTGTTCGATTAGAATTAAAGTTTTGTGTCAGTATCTCAGGGTGAGTTAATGCAAACTTTTACTATGCTTATTGCTTAAATAAAACTTTAATTATAATTAGAAAGTAACATAAAAAATAAGTAACATACTAGATCTAAGTTTGTACTTTTTGTAGCTATTATTTAAAGTAGAAAATACTTTCTGAAATCAAACAAACAGTAAGAGATGCACTTTTAAAGTAATATTTGTGCTGTTTGTTCTATACCACAGCATCCAAGCATAAGCAGCTGTCAATTTGAAATAAGGCCAAATTCCTTTGAAAGCTTTCACAGTGAGGCCAAGCCAGGTTTTCTTACATCTTGGGCTAAGAATGATGTATAACCCATTCAACAAGACAAGAAGCCACCAAGAGAAGCTGAGAGTAAGGGCAGCCCCAACAAGTCCATAGTCCAAAACAAAGACAACCAACCAACTGAGAAGCACATGCACAAGGAACACCCCAACTGAAATGAATGCAAGAGGGTTTACAATGTTCTGTGCTTGGAGGAACCTCTGCATAGGACAGGGTATTGCAAATGCATAGAGTTGAAGAATGATTCCGCGTGCAAAAACTTGACCTTTCTCTGCTATGCTCTCTGACTGACCAGTGGCTTTCAGAAATGACCCCGAAAACCAATAGAGAAATGAGAGAATAGTTGCTGCTCCCAAGTGTAAGATGATTGCTCTTTGCAATATGATGCTCATTTCTGAGTATTTTCTTGCCCCATATGCTTGTCCACACACAGTTTGAACTGCACTTGCCATCCCCAACTGTTCAAGGAGAATTCAACAACAACTTTCATAGATTGAATATACAAAATCAAAGTCAAGTTGCATACCAAAGAAATTTTCCCTCGATGAAACATGCACAAAATGTTAGCATATTATTCTTTTAATAATTAAAAAAATGTGTTATCACTTCTGGAAAGAGACATACATCAGAACAATGTGCAAAATGAAAGTCATTAACACGTATTTTTTTCATCACTGTGATAAGAAGCAATTGTAGAAAGCTTCATAAACTGATGCTGAAAAAAGTAGTAATAAAACCAAGCTGGCTCAGAAGCATATAGTAAAATGCAAAACCAAGCTCACTCAAAATGACATGTTAGGTAAAAGTATGAGAGGATATAAACAAGCAAGCATACCATAATCCCATAAGCAAGACCCTGAACTCCAACAATGGCTATGGATGCCCCAGCAAGCTCAAGAGACCCCAAGTACCCAGTGAACATCAAGGTGACAAAGCTTAGCATGTAATTGAAAATGTAGACAATAATGGAGGCCCAAGAGAGTAGCCAGATGAGCCTTGACTCCCAAGCAACAAGTTGGGGCCACCATCTCAACTCAATGGAGCTTTGTTTCAAGAATTCTTCAATGGTGTCTGATGACAAGTCTGGAATGTGGGAGTGTGAATGAAGACCAAGTAGAAGTTGTCTAACCGATATATAAGTTGCACTCTGTAAACTAAGGTTCTCCCAACATCCCTCCTTCACAAATAGCTGCCGAACCAGGTGACCTTATTCTAGTAAGTTCCTTTGTTTCATATTCTAGTAAGTTCACCTAGTTCGACACTTAATAGAATAGGGTATCTAGTTCGGCAGATATTTGTGGAAGAAAGATGTTGAGAGAATCTCAATTTATAGAATACGACTTATATATCGGTTAAGTAACTTCACTTAGTACCATTGATTCCGTAAATATATAATTTTAGTCCTTGAATTTTTTTTTCAGCAATTTTGATTCTTATACTAAATTCATAATTTTTAATCTTTGAATTCTTTTATTTAATTTTGATACCTTAATTTTTAATTATGGAAAAAGTATATTTTTATCCTTAACTTTTTATTAAATTTATTTTTGTCTACTTTAATTTTTAAAAATGTATGATTTTAATATTTTTATACATAAATTTAATATTTAATAGGTAATTTTTTATCTTAACAAAAATAATAAATAATATATAATAATTTTAGTATTTTTTATACATAAATATAATATTTAGTAATATTTATTTATTATAAACAAAAATAATAAAAAATAAAGTTATATACTTTTTAAAATTTGAGAACTAATATTATTTTCTAAAATATAAGAATCAAAACTAAATTTGACGAAAAATATAAAGATAAAAAATATATAACTTTGTTTAATTTTGAATTTTAAAAATATTGATAATTACACTTAATTTAATGTTGACTAATTAGGTTATATGGTATTATAACCTGTAAACTAAATTAATAAATATTTTAAGTCATTAAAATGTAAATGATATTAAAATAAATTATATTTTTAAAGGTATAATGAATTATTTTTCTTCCGTAAGTATGGTTTTTCCTTCTCTTTCAAGATCTTAGAAAATAAAAGAAACAAACTAATCTCGTTACTAAAAGTATGAAAAAGTTATTTTGATAAGCATAAAACAATCCTTCTTTTAGATTCATAATCAAATGTTTTTAAAATAAAATAAATTAAGATACTAAAATTGCGAAAAAAAAAATCAGAAACCAACATTATAAAATATAAATTTTAGAAGCCAAAATTACAATTAAGGCTAATTGAAATGTAAGTTAACTGTTTTATTAGCTCACCAACTTTCTTTATTTTGTCTATTTTTTTTATTTAAAATTAATATTTAAATTTAAACATCAATATTAGATAGTATAATTTATCAAAAATAAAACTACAAAAAATTGAAAATATGTGTGTTGATAATTAATTTTATATTTTATGAATAGTGTAAAGAGTTTAAATAAAAATATTATATTTTTATTTTATTTATTTAAATAACTTTTAAATTTAAATATTAAAATAGTTTCATTAAATAAAGTAAAATTACTTTAATTTTTTTAAATTTAAATATTACATTTAGATTGCATAATTTATTAAAAATAAAACTAAATAAATATGAAAATATGATGATGTATGATTGAGATCTAAATTTGTTCGGTGGTTAATTATTCAAATAAGAATATTATTATTTTTATTTTATTTATTTAAATAATTTTGTTTTATTTTTTTATTATTTAATTACTTTCAAAACACTATTATTATGAACAATTCCACGAGACACAACACAAATGTAAGTTAATATAAATAAAATCCAACATAATAAAATATATAATTTATATTTTCATTATTACAGATATTCATGTAATCGTTGAATTAATTCAACAATCACACTAAGGTAATCACTCACACACAATCATCAAATTCAATAATTCATATTCATCTAAAAACACTATAGAGACTCTTCTGAAAAGTTATATGAAATATTTAACTTCAGGGGTTAACACATGGTCATGCATATGGGCTACTAAGCTATAAACTAACCCTTTTTCATCTCAAGGTTCTTCAATCTATTCCCATACAAGCAATTGCACGTCAAGGTGATTCTTAAATACAAATCAAAATACAATGATAATCCATTTAGTAATAAGTGCAATTGAAATTTGAACCAACTTTTCATCACATGATACCCTGTTTACATGACTAGAATATTATTGAAATTTAGATATCATATAACAATATCTCTATAAATCATGTACACAAATTTTATACCAAATAGTATCTTATGGTAACTACCTAGTTCAGCACAAACAACACAATTATTTTCACACATCACAAACCACACTATCTCAGTCTCATTGTCATATAATCATCTCAATCTCTTTGACATATAGTTACCTCAATTTCATTGGCACAAAATCATCTCATTCTCATTGGCGCATAACCATCTCAATCTCATTGGCACACAACCATCTCAATCTCCATAATTTTTTACTCATCAATAATTTCCAGCATTTCTCATATCATTAATCTCATATTACACTTCACAAACACAAATTTTCGATAGTTCATCATAAAATTTCACAATATATAACTCAAAAGTTTAATTATACAACAAGAATCTTATCATCTTTCATCGCATTTCATTTTTATAAATTCTTTCAAATTCAATTTAGGATATAAAGTAATTATTCAGTATAGTACATCTTCACTCAAGACATAAATCCTCATCTAAACGAGAGACTTATCATAGTGCTATATTTAAATTTTTTTATGAAGATTTTTTTAATAGATTTGAGTTTCTTATATCAATAAAAGTTGTTGCGGCCTTTAACTTATGGGAAACTATTTTTGAAGGTAAAAAAACTAGTTAATTAAATATTTTAATAGCATTCTATGATAGAAAACCTAAATATTTGAGATGTAACTTGGTTACAATTATGAAATTTGCAAAAACTTAGTTTGGTATTAATTTTAAGAGGTGTAAAATTTTGTATGAATAATGAAGTTATTGATATTGTATTTTAAAATTATATTCATAATTTTGATTATGAGTTCAAAATGTATATAGGAATGAGCATTGTATTTTATATTGAGATTAAGGTGGAGTTGTGTTTTAATTGAGAAGTTTAAATGAATTTTTTTATTAAGTTAATGTATAATATTTTTGTTATTTAAATGATTTAGAATGTAATTTTTATCTTTACAAATTGAGTATAATTTAAATGAATAAATTGAGTTTAAAAATAATTTTTAAAAGTAGAGTTTGAGTTTAGATTGGATAATATAATATCAATTTGGGAATATAATTGAATTGGTACTAGATAAAAGGTTTGTATTGCTAAATTTTCATAAGTGTTAAATATTTCGAGAAGAAGAATATTTTAAATGTGAATAAAAATAAGTATTGAGATCAAGTAATTGTGAAATAGATTATTTATGAGATTATGTGATGTATATATTAAGAATGACAAATTATGAGAGTGTGAAATAATTTATTATTTGATGTGAGCATAATAGATATCAAAGAAATATTTTTATTATGTAGAGTGGGGTTTGATTTGAAATAGTTTATTTGATAAGAATTGGTGAAATATATCTATTGGATTTTTGGATGTCTGACACGTTGATCCCATCATTTGGAGAACAAGTTCTTCATCCATGCGAATTAGCAAAGCGATATAGCAGTGCGGGAATAACAGGGGTCAATGGAAAGTGTTTCAGCATATGGGATTGAAAAAAATATTACTTGTGTATTGATAATGAGAAGAAAGCATATATTTATACAAGAGAGTCAAAACGAAAATCAAAACAGAAAACAATAATTGAGAAACAGAAATAACGATGACAATAAAAAACAGTTAAAAGTAAAAAGAAAGGTTGTGAGTCTTTAGGGAGTAATACTCCACAATAGCCCCCCTCAAGCTGTATTGTGGATGTTGGCAATACTAAGCTTGGACACATTCTGTTTAAAATTGGTATTCTCCAGCGGTTTTGTAAAAACGTCAACCAATTGTATCTTGCTGGAGATGGGCAGAAGCTGAAAGAGATTGGCCTTAAGCTTTTCTCTAACAATGTGACAATCTATTTTTATATGCTTGGTTCTTTCATGGAAGACTGGATTTGAATGTATGTGCCTGGTTGATTGATTATCACAATATAATGCAGAGGGGAGAGCAAGTTGAATGTCAAGATCTTGCAGAAGATAATCCAATCATTGTATCTCACAAGTGGCAGATGCAAGAGCTCTATATTCTGCCTCTGAAGAAAAGCGAGAAACTGTTGACTATTTTTTGGATTTCCAACATATGAGAGAAGAACCTATGAAAACACAATAACATGTGGTTGAACGTCTGGTATTGGGGCAGGAAGCCTAGTCTGAATCACAAAAAACTGAGCTACAACTTAGAATTTTTTGGGAAAAAAAGGCCTTGAGATGGAGCAGTCTTTATATATTTCAGAACACGTTGGGCAGCCTTGAAATGTTGAATCATTGGAGCTTGCATAAACTGGCTTAAGAATTGAACAACAAAACTTATATCAGGTCTAGTATTAGTCAAGTATATAAGCTTTCCGATGAGTCATTGGTATTCGGTGATGTCTTCAAAAGGTTCGTTTTGCAAAAAAAGAGACTTTGTATCTTTCACCATAGGTGTATTGCAAGGTTTGGCAGCCAACAGACCACTTTGTGCAAGTATATCAAGGGTATATTTTCTTTTATGTATGTGGATACCTTTAGCTATCTGAACGACCTCAAACCCAAGAAAGAATTGTAGTTCTCCAAGATCCTTGACTCTGAATGATTCATCCAAGAACTTGGTTGTTTGCTGATTTCAACATATGAATTGCCTGCACGGATAATATCATCCACATATACAAGAAGAGCAATAAAAGAATCACAAGTTTTCTTAATAAAAAGTGAGTGATCAAATGCAGATTGGAAGAAACCAACTCCCTTGGGTGAGGTAGTTAACTTAGCAAACCACTGCCTACTAGCTTGCTTTAAGTCATATAAAGATTTGAGTAACTTGCAAACTTGATTTGGTTTGTTGGTTGATTTCCCTGGTGGAGGAACCATATAAACATCTTCATTTAATTCACCATGTAGAAATGCATTGTTACATCCAACTGATGAAGATGCTAGCCTTGAATGGAAGCAATGGCCAAGAGAAGTCTAATAGTGGTCAGCTTTGCAACTGGAGAAAAAGTGTCCAGATAATCCACTCCCTCCAATTGAGTGTAACCCTTTGCTACTAGACGAGCCTTGTGGCTCTCAATGCTTCCATCTACTTTGAATTTAGTCTTGTAAACCCATCGACATCCAGCGGGTTTTTTCCCTTGGGGTAAAAAAGGTCCAAGTCTTGTTCAATTCCAAGGCCTCAATTTCCTTCTTCATGGCTTCCTCCCAGACTGAAATTTGTTTGGCTTGGTTATAGTCCTTTGGTTCATCATTGGTGGATATAGCGGAGAAAAGCTTGTCTGTTCTACAGGAAAATCATAGTTAATGAAGGTAGATATAGGATAGAAGCTCTTACTATTTTTTATTTGTTCCTGGATTCTATTGCAGTTCTTAATCTGGTAATGATAATCCCTCAGAAAAGCAGGAGCTCTTCTTAATCTTGTTGATCTCCTAGTGTTCATGACCTCTTCCTCCTCTTCTTGCTCATGTTCATTTTCAAAGATGATCTCATCAGTGTCATCCTCAATTTGTGTATCAACAAGATGATTAAAACTGTTGTCCTGTTGTTCTTCCTCAAGTTTTTCAGTGGACTTATTCTTAAAGGAGAAAACAGTTTCATAGAAATAAACATTTATGGAAATAAAGATTTTGCTAGTATTTATGTCTAACATTATATAGCCTTTGACACCATTTTTAAAACCAAGAAAAATACACTTCTTTGTTCTTGAATCAAACTTAGTTTTATTTGTAACGCCTCAAATCATTATTCTTAATATTATAACTTTCTTTAAATAATAAAACAAGCAAATAATATTTTAATTTTTTTTTTCAAAATCAATGGTCAACTTAAAATAAAATAGATGTAAAATACCTATTTAACAAAAGTAAATATTTAATAATTATTTAACTCAACTTAAATACAATTGATAAATACTAAATTAAAATCTATAAACAATAAATTCAAAGATAAATTATAAATTTCATAAAAATAAGTTGAGTATTATTCACAAAATAATTATATGGTGTCAAATTATATTATAATTATAGAAACTAAATATTTTATTTACTCATTTTAAGAAAATAAGATAAATTCATATAATTTCCACAATAACTTAATTATTTCAGAGGAATCAATTATTTACAATAACATTTAAACATTACAAAATAATATTATGGTTAAGGAACCTATCTTTCGAAACCTGTAACACCCTTCTACCCCAAAACGTTTTCAATTAATAAATATAAATTGACAAAGGATAAAAGTAAAAGAATTCAAATATATTCATTTTATAAAGAAGAATTATGAAAATAAGAAAATACAATTTCGAAATAAAACTCTTACTCTAAGTCATATTGCCTACTAGAACACGATACACCCAGTGAGTTCCCAGGAAAGAGAAGTGGGTCACTAACGGACACTCTTAAATACCAAATCTTTCCTAGCCAGAACTTTTCTAGACATACACTCTCACACCACCACTGTATATCCAGTTACAATAATAACTCTTTCAAGATATAGAAAATAAAATATTACTAGGCGTTGACATAGCCTTTATAAGTTCTTATTAAAGAAACATAATATACTTCTTTAAAATAAATAATCTTCCTATTCCC
>BDMB01000071.1:217086-431193 GCA_016859785.1 Macrotyloma uniflorum | reverse complement strand
ATTTAACTAAATAATTAAGTTACAAATATATATATATATATATATATATATATATATTTATTATACATTTTTTTTTTCTGAAAAATGGGGATGTTACAAAACCACAAAATAATCACATTTATTCTTATTATTTAACAAATATATCATCAAGTTGGAGTATAGAAATTTTTATTTATACATATATATATATATATATATATAAATCTCTATACTCAGAGAAGGTTCCTCATCAACAAGAAGAAGCAGGATTAGTCCTATCAATCAGTCTCATTTATGAGATGAGTATCTTACGAATCTTCTTACATAATTTTCTGAAAAATTGGTTGTAAGGGTGAGTCTCTTCCTCACCATATTCTTCCAACAAACATAGAATATTTATATTTAATAATCATGAAAATGGATATCTTAATAGAAGAAATGATTTATGTAACTGAAGTTTATGCCTTAATAAAATTCTTTAATAATTGATTTTCTAACATTGTCAAATAAGTTTTTTTTTTTCATCTTTCCACAACATCATTATTTAAATTATCTCACATTTTCTTATGATGTACGTCGGTCATACACCTCACTCACATCATCATTCATATTGTGATCACATTAGTTTCGATACTCGAGATATCGTGGGATCCCAAAATAATGCTGCTAATCCCACTACCCAAGTGACATTGGCCTTACGCCGGTGTGGATAGTCGTCGGTTGGCAATACGCCCCACGGATACAACGTGTGCGCATGAGCCTTTTGGCAAAAAAGTATAGACAGTGATTTAGTCGGGTAATGGAGTGTGAGGCCTGCGACAGTTCCCATTGCACACTGTGTACATCAGGGCATGGATCACTCCGCCACACTCTCATTCTCCCAGGTTATCAAACATTCCTGAACTATACCCCAGTATATCTTTGTAACTCATCCACGTGGAAATTAATGACTTAAATGGCATAAATCTACAAATTCTCGCAGTTTCTCTACCCTTTTGGTAGTTCCAAACTCTCATCATAAAATATTCTTTTGATAGCCATCTAAATCATTTTCTTACTTCACAACATTAGTCATCATTCCCTCATTTACATTCGATCATACTATGTTTAATTATGTAGATTTAATAAACAATTTATTAGCTCTACAAAATATAACAGAGTTATATCAACTAAATAATATTAATTCAATAATTATTATCATAGAAAATTATAAAAGGAAAACTAACTTTAGGGGTGAAAATAGAAGAAATGAGGTTATGAAAAGTAATTAAAAAAATAATAATTTTTTTTGGAAATCCGTTGAGCGGATTTGGGTTATACTGAGCGGATTTGTTCCAACGAAAAATCTAGATTTCTTTAATTCGCTCAATGGATTTCCATCCGCTGAATGGATTTGGTCTAGTGAACTCTGTTCTTCAATTTTTCTCTCAATTTATGGCGGTGTAACTCACCACCTTCAAAAATCATGCCATTTTGAATGTAAAACAACATATACAATATCATACATAGAAGATTAGAGCAAGAAATCAACTCCCCTTACCTCAAAAACGCGGATTAATCAAGAATAGAGAAGTTTGGAGAACTCTAAATTCAATCTGTCCTAAATCAAGAAATTTACCGTTAATCTAAGATTTGAAATTGTAATAATGAAATTGGAAGCTTAGATTTGAGTAAAATTACCTTGATTCAAGAAGAAATGGAGAAACGGGAGTAAGATTTGAAGAAGAAAATTGAAGGTGAAGGAGAAGAAGAAGAACCATGGTGCAGGGAGAGAAAACGAAAAGAAGAAGAAAAGGCGGTATTTATATATATATATATATATATATATAATATTTTTTTTAGGCGGTTGTACGCTTTCTTTTTTTAAACCAAAATAATAATAATAATAGTTTCTATTAATTTTTTTTTAATCTAACACACAAATAAAATTCATATCTAAAATTAAGGGTGTTACACTATTTCTCTCAATGGTAGAGGCAAAACACAGAGAACCGAAAATCTTTAATCTAGTTAAGTCTGGTTCAGTTTCAAACATCAATTCATAGGGCGTTTTGTTTTTTATAACAGCAGAAGACATATTATTAATGAGGTGTACAGAATGAGCAACAGCATAACACCAAAAAACAGGAGCAAGATTAGATTGAAACAATAAGCTTCTAGTGACATTCATAATATGCTGATGTTTCCTTTCAACAATGAAATTTTGTTGTGGTGTTTCAATACAAGTAGTTTGATGTATTGTGCCATGCTTATTGTAAAAACCAGTACATGTAAACTCCTGGTCATTATCTGTTTTGATTACTTTAATTCTTTTATCAAACTGATTTTGTACTAAGTTAACAAAATTATTTGGGGCATTCCTAGTTTCATATTTATTTTTCATCATGAAGATCCAAGTGAATCTACTATAATCATCTACAATGGAGAGGAAATATCTATATCCATGTACAGAAAGTTCAGCAGAAGGACCCCATATGTCCACATGTATAAGCTCAAAAGTTTGTAAAGTTTTGGATTCACTATGTGTAAAAGGCAACTTATGTTGTTTAGCAAAGTGACAAGAATCACTGACTCCAGTTTTATTGATCTGTATATAGGGGAACCTATTCCTCAAAAGTTGGAAAACCTTCTCTAATGGGTGCCCGAGTCTGTGATACCACAGATCCATGCTTCCATTCTGGGCATATTCCTCACTGTCATATGCAATTGTTGCTACTTTATTGAAGTGTTTCTCCTCTGGAACTTGTAGATAATATAGTCCCTTTATGAGTTTAGCATCTCCAATCTTCTTCATTGAAATTGGATCCTATATTTGACAATTCTCGCCAGAAAAATTCAATTTACAATTCATGGTTTTGATAAGGCATTGTGCAGATACAAGATTAAAGGAGAATTCAGGAATATAAAGGGTATTGTACAAAGAAATGTCTTTAGTTAGATTTATGATTCCTGCATATTTGGCAGATATAGTGGAGCTATTTGGTAATTTAACCCTTATAGGGTCAATCTTAAAGAAGCTAGTAAATTGAGAAATGTTATTGCACACATGATCAGTAGCACTTGTATCAATGATCCAAGAATTCATAAAATCCATACCTTCTTCTGCTTTGGAGTTTGGCTCACCCATGAAATTGTTGACTTTATGGTCAGTATTGGTGTTCTGTAACATTTTCAGAATTTGCTGCATTTGATCTTGAGTGAATTGAACATTATCTTGCTTTTGGGATTCATGAGTTTTTCCTCCTTCTTCATGATTATTACATTTCTAAGAAGCAATGTTGTTGACAGTGTGATCAGTTCTTGATTTAAACCAAGGTGGAAATCCATGTTTTTGAGTAGCATTCCTCCACTGTATGATTTGGCTTATGACAGTATGTACACTGTTTTCCCTGGTTGCGGTTCTTCCCTCTTCCTCCAGGTTTCCAATTGTTGCAGGATTGTTTTCCTTGTTGTTTCCAGTTAGCTTGAACAAAATTAATGTGAATCCTGTTGTTAAAGGAATTACCTCCAAGCAGTTGCCTTTCTTGTTGGATAACAAGTGAAAAAACCCAGTTGATGTTAGGGAGAGGTTCCTGCATCAGTATTTGAGTTTTTACAGTGGTGTATATGTCATTTAAACCTTTCAAGAAGCAGATCACATATTCAGTGTCTTTGTATCTTGTGATGTTCTTGATAAGATCACACCTGCACTTAATGTCACAAGTGCATATTGGATTTGGCCTCAAAGAATCAAGCTCCTCCCACATGATCTTTAAATCAGTGAAATATTCTGAGACGTTTCTTTCACCTTGCCTGATGGAGTGCAATTCTTGAAGCAAATCAGAAATTCTGAAATGGTCTCCCTTTGAGAACCTTTCACTAAGATCCTTTTATAGATCCTCTGCATTATCAATATAAATGACACTTTGGGCGATTTGGTCATTCATTGCCCTTGTCATCCATGAAACTATCATGACATTACAACGTTCCCAAGCATCAAACAATGTATTATTTCATTCTAGTTGCTTGATGTTGTCATCTACAAATTTGAATTTATTTTTTGTCAATCGTGCCCGTTTCATCGCACGGCTCCATGTGTGATAGTTGGTCCCGTTCAGTACTGGGTTGACCAGAATCACGTCAAGATTCTCTCCTAGGTGCAAGTAGTAGGGACTTGCCGGATTGGAGTTGCTATCAACTTCATTTGCAATAGTTCTCATAATATCAAGATGCCAAGAAAAGAACAAGAAAAACAATGTAGAGTTAGAATCAAATTGAAAGTAAGCGGAAGCATAGCAGAAATTCACCCTCTCTGATACCATATTGGATTTTTGAATGTCTGACACGTTGATCCCATCATCTGGAGAACAAGCTCTTCATCTATGCGAATTAGCAAATTAATACAGTAGTGCGGGAATAATAGGGGCCAATGGAAAGTGTTCCAGCATATGGGATTGAAAAAAATATTACTTGTGTATTGATAATAAGAAGAAAACTATATTTATCCAAGAGAGTCAAAATGAAAATCAAAACAGAAACTAATAATTGAGAAACAGAAACAATGATGACAATAAAAAATGATTAAAAGTAAAAAGAAAGGTTACGAAGAATAATAGTCCACAATATTATGTGATGAACTTAATTATTAGTATATATCAAATTAATAAAATTATGTGATGATATTCACATATGTAATTATTAAGGAATAGTATTACATAGGACATAGGTGTTAAATAAAATTATCAAATAATAAAAAACTGATAAAAGTTTTTAGGTACAAGTATGGATTCTAATGAAAAATAAAATTGTATATTTATTTATTTAACTAAATGTAATTAGGTATTAATAAATATTAGTGTTAGACATTTTGAATTTAATATAATGTAATTTTTTAAAAATAACCAAGTATCATATTATGAAATATCATATAATTGTTGTAATAAACATATTATCACGCGGTATATGATGAAAAAAAAAATTTATAAAATTAAATATATTTTAATTACACTAATTTATCTTAAATGTTTGTTATATATTATCTAATTATTTTTCATATTATTTAATTATGAATGATTATAATTTTACATAGCAAATAATATTATAAATTGTGAAGAATAGAAATAATAATCATAATGGGAATCTTATTTTTTATTAAATGTAGATGCCTAGAATCGAAAAAAAATATATATAATTCTCATTAATATTTTAAAATACTTATTAAGTAAATGATAATTATTGATGTAACTTTATATTTGACCTATTTAATTTTTTTTATTTACTTTAATAATAATATTTAGATAATTACATATATGATTTAATACTAATTAATATATATATATATATATATATATATATATATATATTTAAATAGTTAATATTAATAATATTTTTTATAAAGAGAGATTGAAATGAAAAAGTTATATATTAATAAACTTATACTTTAATTACTAAATTTAATGTATATTTAATAATTAATTATTTAAATAGAATATTATTAAATATTAAATTAGTAATATTAAGTAATATAAAGCATTTTATTATTTGTTAAATATAGTAATAAATGTAATAAATATTATCACTATAAAGCATTTAATTATATTTAATAAATAATATAAATGTGATAAATTTTATTAAGAAATTCAAAAATATACTTAATTTTCTTGAATTTATTAAAAGTATTTATAATATCTTTTATTAACACGTAAGTGTAAACTAATTAAAATATAAACGGAGAATAAGAATACAAATGATAAAAGAATGATTAACATGATTTTAAATTTTAAAAATGATGAAATAAATGTTTTTTTTTTAATCTGACTATTAAAAATAGAGAAAATGTATAATATAAATGTATAGTGATAAAATAGTATATTTTTTATTTCAAAAAAAAATTATTAAATGAATTACCCTAATGAATCATATGTAATAAATTTGTTTTTAAATTCATTTAAGCAACATACAAAGAAATTAAAAAAAAAAAAAGATAATTCAAACTTAATCATATTTTAATGTCTTTTAGTATGACCCATAACTTTCCCTTTGTAGTGGTTCGAGATCCAATTACAGCACATAAAAAAAAAAAAAAAAAAAAGACATACTCGGAACAGAGATTCTTTTCTCTCTGAGACCGCACAAAAAACAGCACAACCTTATAAATGACATCATTCTTCATATGAGCAAACTGCCATCATTATTCTTCTCAACATCCCCAAACAAAATGCTTCTCTCACTCTTCCTCACACTCACTCTCAAACTCACTTTCCTTTCCTTCTTCTCATCTTCTGTCTCTGCCATCTCTTCCACGCCAACATGCTCCACCATAGTGCCCTTCAAAGATCGCGCCGACAGAATCTCCATAACTGATTTTGGAGGTGTTGGCGATGGCCGGACTCTGAACACCAAAGCCTTCAGAGAGGCCGTGTACCGCATTGAGCACCTGAGAAGGCCCGGAGGCACCGTGCTTTACGTGCCTCCGGGGGTTTACTTAACGGAGACCTTCAACCTCACTAGCCACATGACGCTTTATCTCGCTGCTGGTGCTGTTATCAAAGCCACGCAGGTAAACTTCATCTTCCTCTCTCTTTTTTCTTTAATTTTATTATGTTTTCTGGGAAAATTTTGATCTCTGATTTGATGCTTGAATGATAGTTTTTCTGCTTCAATTTTGGGTTTGTGTCAGTGGAATTTTAAGATGATGAAAAAAATAGATGATATAAAATAATTTTATAAGAAATGTTGAGAATATATTTTTAGTGCACAGCTTCCAATATGTTATTTTTCTTTGGTTGAAATTTATTAGAAATTGTAAAATTTAGAAGACTTCGTTTTGAACATTTTACTTTTTGTTGGTGGAAATTTATTAAAAAATTTTAAAATTTAGTAGGTTTCATAATTTGTTTGAATATATATATATATATATATATATATATATTTTTAATTTTCGAATTTTCTGTGACAATTATTTTCAAATTTCTTTTATCATTTGTCATATTTAAAAGTTAAATGATTGTCTTAATTATGTTTTACTTTCTTTGTTTCTTTCTATCTATCACACTTTTAGAAAAAGAAAAAACATTTCTATGTTGTATTTCAAAACTTAAGATAGTCTTAATTATGTTTTATTAATTAAATACCATTTAAATTAAAAAAAAAAAAAGAGATAAAGGGTACACTTAAAAATTAGTATACATTTTTAGTAATCTAGAAAATTTACAATTTTAATAAAATAAAATAAAAAAATATTATTTTTTAATATTTATGTATGAGAAAATTTGTGATAGATAAAATAATAGAAAAAAGTATCAACTATACTCTTATATTTTTTTTTAAACTAATAAATGTAATTTAAATGTATAAACAGAAGAAATAAAAAATAAAATTAAAAATATTTATTAATATTTATGTATGAAAAAATAATGACAGATAAGATAAAGGGAAACGGATGGAGAAATCAAATTCATTAACTATTGTTTCAAAGGGACAGAATAACAGTTAAACATCAAAATTATTGATTTCTTGTAATTTATTATTTTGAAGACTTTTCATGAATAATTCTTATAGAAATTAAAATAATATAAACGCAATAACTGTATGCTTGGTTAAAATTTAATTTTAAGAGATTGCATCCTTAATAGTTTAATTTCTTTAAAATTTAATAATAAATATGGTATTAAATATTTTAAAAGCAACGCAATTAAGTTCGTCTTTGTTTTGAAAGTGTTTGTTTGTGTACGAGAATGACGATAACTAATGAAACATTTTAATCGTTTGAAAATGTACTTCATTTACAATTTAGTTATAATTAAAATTAAATTGAGTACTTGAAAAGTTTTAAACTCTTTCTTCAATGTGGGTTGTTTTCTCAAATGAAGATTTTTTGTGTAGCTTTCATTTGTCCTTTTTGCTTTGTTCTCTCCCATCACAAGAAAAGTTAGCCATAAAATTCTATAAATAATTTAAAATCAAACACTAAATTTCAAATTAGGGTCTACTATACTAAAATAAAACTCTTATTATTATTTTGGGGGTGAAATCTTGATATATTATATTATTGAGATTAATTATTTCGGTCTACATATTTTTGTTTGAAAGCAGATAAACACATGTATACTACTGAAAAAACAGAAAAAA
Organism: Macrotyloma uniflorum; assembly: GCA_016859785.1. NCBI lineage: Eukaryota > Viridiplantae > Streptophyta > Magnoliopsida > Fabales > Fabaceae > Macrotyloma > Macrotyloma uniflorum. Next base: position 423,105 of record BDMB01000071.1, on the reverse strand, counting down.
AAAATAACATAACCATTTATTAATATAAATTGTCTGAACACTTTGTAGTATATTATAATTTTTCTAGATCAAAAGTGGATTCTGTATAGCCCACTTATCACTAAAATCAATGAGATAAAGACTATATAATAAATGCCAGCATATTTCAGGGAAGCCCCAAAATTTGAATGAAGAATGTGATACACCATAAAAGTCACTTAATGTGAGAAAAAACAAGATCAAATCAAGGGTCGAAACTCTCTGCTTATGAATGATGACAGGAACATTGTACATGATAAAGGGTCTGATGTGGTCATATGTATCATGAATTGGTCAATTGGTTTGTGTTTTTGTTCATCTTCTTGCCTGAATTATAAAAGGTTGGTAATAGAGAGTGTGTAGATAGATAATAAGTTACCTAAAACAAAGAATTCACATGAATATGATGAATTATGGTGGGCCTAAAGGTGAATGGATGAAAAATATTGATGGGTCCCTTGTCTGCAAAGCTACATGTGCATGATATTTAAAACATTGACAGGAGACAATGGCTTTGTTGGACAGCTGGTTCTTTGGCCAATAGCCGTTAATGTTGTCTGCTTTGGATTATTTAGTGAACGATTTAACTATGATTTATTTATCTAAATAACAAAATGAGAAATGAAGGGTATGAATATGATGTAAACTGATGTAAACTAATGTTGAGTACTATTCATATGTGCCTGCTTGGGTCCATTGCAATTTTAAATGGAAAGGACCATGTTATCAGAGATCTGAGAATAATACTTATTTTGTTCATAGTCATAGTTTGCTATATAGATTATATAGGACAGACAATTCTCTAATTTGACTCCCTCTTATTGTTTACTAAATCAAGTCTTCTAGGAAGGTTTTGTCGTCTTGCCTTTTGAGGACCTTGAGCTGTAGCAGAATACAAACTTCATATTTATTTCTTGTTTATGGTTATGAACTTGATTTGAGTGAATATGAGCTGTGAACTAAGTAGTGGAATTGTGACTATTGGGGAAATCCCACATTGATTAAAAATGAAACCGAACTATAGTATATAAGTGAGGTGTAAACCTCACCTTCTGAATCGGTTTTGAGGGTGAGTTAGGCCCATAATCACTTTTTACATGATATTAGAACTACTTTTTAATATACTGAACCTTGATTAGTAGGTTGTTGGACTTAGATAAACCTCACCTTCTAATCAGTTATCCTTGTTTTATTGATAAAAAAAGGAAGCATGATAGATATAGAAACTTCATAAAATCTCTCTCTCTCTCTCTCTCTGTTCTTCCCTAGCACTCTCTTTAATGTTCTTCCTCTCCATTTTTTAGGAGGTGGGAAATTGGCCTTTAATTGCTCCCTTACCATCTTATGGAAGAGGGAGGGAGCTCCCTGGAGGAAGGTATGTGAGTTTTATCCATGGAGATGGACTTAATGATGTGGTGATCACAGGTAGGTATCAAATCTTTAATATTTTCTAAAAAAATAAATTAAGGGGGAATGCTCCCCTTCTTGAGCACTTCATAGACAAACTAACTATAAGGGAGAGTTACCCAATATTTTCATAGGTGAGAATGGGACAATTGATGGACAAGGAGATGTGTGGTGGAACATGTGGAGGCAGAGAACACTTAAATATACAAGACCAAGCCTTGTTGAATTTGTAAATTCTCAAGATATTATTATTTCAAATGTGATTTTCAAGAATTCTCCCTTCTGGAATATACATCCAGTTTATTGCAGGTATGATTGAGCAATGAGAAGTAATTTCTTTTCTAGTATTTTCATTTCTTCATCAAAAATTGCTTGAAACAAACTAAAAAGGAAATGAAGAGGTAGAGATGTTTTCATGAAATATAATTTCAGTTTGTTCCTTCTTTGCAGTAATGTTGTGGTTCGATATGTCACAATTCTGGCTCCTCATGACTCTCCTAATACTGATGGAATTGATCCAGGTAAATAGTCTCTAAATAAGCCACATCTTGTGCAAATAGTGTAATTGTAACTTGTAATAAACAGTCAAATCCTATTGCAACTGATCTCATTAAGTTTCACCTATTTGGAATTGAACCCTTTCCCTTATAAGAGAAATCTACCTCATCTGTTATTAAACTGTTCAAGGGAAGTATTGAAATTATTAATGATGATTCCACTAATGCTGTGTAGATCTTAGCTTACAAGTATCCTGTTCAGATATATGATCTTGTATGTGTTCATGACAATTGAACTCTATCAAGTGTCATGTTGTGACTGCCGTGAGGTGTTTTGACAAGTAAAAGAGGCCTTTGTACTAAATCATCTGCGTAATTCATTTATGCAGATTCAAGTTCAAATGTGTGCATAGAGGACTCATACATATCAACGGGAGATGATCTTGTGGCAGTGAAGAGTGGGTGGGATGAGTATGGTATTGCATACGGTCGGCCTAGCTACGGTATCACCATCCGGCGCCTAACTGGATCATCACCATTTGCCGGCATTGCAGTTGGCAGTGAAACCTCTGGTGGGGTGGAGAATGTGCTGGCTGAACACATCAACCTCTTCAACATGGGAGTTGGCATCCACATCAAGACCAACAGTGGCAGGGGAGGGCTTATCAAGAACATCACAGTGGCTCATGTGTATGTGGAGAATGCAAGGCAGGGAATAAAGATTGCTGGTGATGTAGGAGGGCATCCAGATGACAAGTTTAATCCAAAAGCTCTCCCAGTTGTGAAGGGCATCACAATTAAGAATGTTTGGGGAGTGAAGGTTAAACAAGCAGGTTTGATTCATGGAATTAAAAATTCCCCATTTGCTGATGTTTGTTTGTCTGTTGTCAACTTCTATGGTTCGAAAGCTCCAAGTCCTCCCAATTGGAAGTGTTCTGATGTGTCTGGATTTGCTCATCAGGTTAGCCCTTGGCCCTGTTCTCAACTCAGCAGCCAAGATGGATCATGCGCCATTTAGAGATTTTCAATATCTTCTAGTATTGTAATAATTGAGTGTTTCTTTCATTGATTTCTTATACATAAAGCCATATTGAATCACCATCTTTCGAACTGTACGATATCATATGAAAGTAAATTTAGATTTTGAGGATCATGTGTCACACACATGCATCAATTGTGAGGGCCAAATGATTAAGGTGTGTTTATATACACAATTTAATTAAGTATTTATTTAGTAAGTTCTTGTCACACCAGCCCTTTTTCATTTAACAAGAAATCTAAAGAAATAAGTTATAAATAACTTATTTTAAAAACTTCATCAAAATCCTTGTTAAAATAAGCAAAAAAGAAGGCTGATTTGAATTACTGAATTAGCTTTGTAGAAGTTTTTCAAATCTGTTGAGATTTTGCAAGGTTGTAGAAACTGAATGAATGATGAAGATCAGGTGGTACAGTAATTAGCAATAGCTCATGGTCTCTTCATTTAAAACATTCTTCTGTCATTGGTTTTCTTTAATCGCTAGTGGATAATGGACCAAGGACAAGAGTGTATTTGTCTCACCACTCAGTTTATTCAATTTCCATTTAGCAGAGACAGTAGCCTATCTTTTTTTTTTCTCTATTTCTTTGGAAAGTTTTACTTTCATTGGTTGGTCACAGCATGCAACTAGGAACCAACAAATGTGGAATAACTTGTTGGTTGGTAGAGATTAAATATTAAGTATTGTTAATGGACATCAAATCATAGGAAAATGCTATCTAATTCTAAGGGTAAATTTTTTTTTTATTGAAAAATGTAACAATGCACTTCTTGATGATTTCCAATGTAATTTTAACAATATTTAGTTATTGATTCCTCAAACAATAATATTCTTGAAGACCCTGATTAGCAATGACCCAGATGGTAAAGAAAAATATTAGATAAGTAAATCATTAGAGGCAAATGGTGGGAAATTGACTTCACAATTCATAGTAGATTCTTCTTTCCAAGTGGTTTCCTCCTTGACCTTTACCTTCCACTTTAACAACCATTTATAGAATCCCTCAGATAGATTTGATGTATTTTAGGGCCACAAAAAACCCGGAGCCTCTGATAAACATTTACATGCTTTGATGACCAGTATGCAATGATAAAGTAAAACTACACACTGGAAGGAGTAACCTGATTTAGAATCAGGTTCCAAGTTAGTAGTAATAAGAACAATATCCCTGTGTTGTTTTGTAGGAAAACAGCAATAAAATATAAATAAATAATGTTGTTATACAATCAAAATACAACTTAGCATGCAAAATTTCCATTTCATAAACAAATAGTATAGATTAACTAAGTGTTCGGAAGAAGAATATTTATAAGATAATTTATTTTATAAAAAAGTTTTAAAAATTTTATGGTAAAATATGTTGTTTGAATGGGTAATTTTAGAAGTAATTTAAATTCTATAATTTTTTAGAATAATTTATTTACCTAAAATTGTAAACTTTTAAATTTAAAAAAAAATGATTTTGAAATTTTCATAACTTTCTCCTTATTTATTTATATTCAATTCTCTCATATTTATAATTTTTTTTAATGTTATTATATGTTTACCCAATGAAAGAGTCATTGATTTGACATAAAACTGTAAAAAAAAAAAGTGCAAAGAGCATAATTAAGTGGAGAACTAGCCATATTAGTAAAAGAAAGTAGGTAGTACTGCTGAATGAGTTGTTTGCATTATGGTTAGATCATAATTTGTTTTGTCTTTCAAGGATTAATATCTGCACAAAAAAATAGGTAGCTACTAATTCTTTGAACCAGCAGGACATTTTGCCAATATATGTTAATATACACACAATTCATAGGGTTCAAATTCTCTTCTTTTTCACTGAATTGATTAGTCACAACCAGTAGTACATGATCGGAATCAGACCCATAACATTGAGCAATGTAGGCTTCAACATCAGATTTTGCTCCCCTCCACTTTGTTGCTCCTGCACTCATCAGTAAAATATCCTCACCTTTTTGACATATGAAACACTGAATTTTGCTTTTATCAATTTTTTTATCTCCTTCTTTATGTCCATTTGATCCATCCTTTCTTTTGTTAGAAGATTCCCAGTTCATGAACTGATTTATCTTTATCAGAGATGGTCCCTCATCACCCCTTTTATCACCATTTTATCTTTGTTCATAGTGATTCCAGTCCATGATTCTTGCATTCATTCTTTATTCGTGTGCCTCCAATCAACCTTCAAGCTCTTCAATCTTCATGTTTGACATTAATCTTTGACTCCTCAATCAATCAAATTTGGAGTCAAAGTACTCATCACCTTTTCAACTTTTCCATACACCACAATGTTTTGCATGTTTAAGAAACATGAATAATTTATCTATCAATTATACCACAATATATATAAAACTTATATTAATTCTACTATTTTGGCAACAAATCACTGCACAAAAGCCCCCACATGAAGCAAGGCCAAGTATTGGTATTAGAAAGTAACATTTCTTACTCATTCTTCATCAACCACTACAAGTGTCATAAACACCTATTATTCTATGAAAACTCATAAATAACATAAAAATAAAAACTTTAAAGTAGAAGTAGAACAGTATATCATAGTATGATACATCATACATGCTTTCCACACCTCTAACAGATGCAAATTTATTTACAGAAAACCCTCACCCTTCGAATCTATATATGTATGTAAGTACTATATAATAATCATCATCATCACTTTCACAAATTCGGTGAGATTACCAAAATCAGAACACGTTCAGGAACTGGCGAATCTTCTTGGCGAACCAATTTTCCGCGCGGTGCTGGAGGTGATTCTCGCCGCTGTGACGGTGTTCGCGAACGGAGTCGACGCGCTTCGCGGTCGCCGGAACTCGAGTCTCGGAGGAAGCGTGAACGGTGATCCAGCGGGGGTGGATCCGGCGAGCGGCGGCGTTGTCGAGGACGATCGCGTCGTTGCCGTAGGGGATCTGGAGACGGTGGCCGTGGCGGAAGCGGCGGTGGCCTGAGCGGAGGGGGAGCGGCAGCGACGAGGAACGGACCTGGTGGAAGTGGCGGTTGATTGGACGGAAGTGGAGGAAGGTGAGGGGAACGGGATCGACGGTGTCGATGGTGAAGGAAACGGTGTCGTGTTGGGTTTTAGGTTGGAGAGGGTTCAGAGGTTGGGATAGAGGTTTGGGTTGGGAAAACGGGTTTGGGTTTTGGAGATCGCGAGCGAGTGTGAGTGTGAGAGTGAGGAAGAAGAGAAAGGAAACGAAAACGGGAACGGAAGAAGGTATTCTCGCCATGGTTTTAGGGCGTGTTTGGCTGTAACTGTGAAATTGGGAAATTGAGGGAGATAAATGGTGTTGGGGAAGGAGAAATTTTGGTGTCGTAAGAATCACGTTGCAGCACGACTTGACTTTGTTCAAGGTAAAAAATCATGACTATTATACTTTTTTTTATTTATTTATTTATTTATTTATTTATTTATTTATTTATTTATTTATTTGAGTCCCTTTTATATATATTTTGATGCTGGATAGGTCAATAAAATAATGAGACGTGTGACAAAAGGTTATATATTTTTAACATGTTTTTATTATCAATTAAAATTTATTAAAAATTAGAAAAACATTTTAGTTTGTTTCTTTATAATTTTGTATTCTTTTAATAAATTTTAAAAATATTAGTTTATTAATATATATATATATTATAATTTATATATCAAATTATTATAATTAAAAATATTTTTACTAATATAATATATATATATATTATTTTTTTTATTTTTTTATTTTAAATTTTTTAAAATAAATGAAAATGACTTATTAATTTGTTAATGATGACATAAAATAGAGTGGACTTAATATGATTTATTTAAAAGAGTGAGATAAGGATGATTTTTTATTTTATTTTATTTTTATGTTTTAAACGAACACCATGACAACATTAAATATAGCAATAATAAAAACAAGTTGACTGTAAAGGCCGACAATAAACAAACCTTTGCTTTTAATTTTTAATCTTTATTTGATTTATATTTCTTTGAATTGAGGAAAAAATTAAAAATAAATATGAAAAGTGATATTCTTTTATATTAAAAGAAAAAAAAAGTAGATAAAAATTTTATATTTTATTTGATTGATTTGATAGAATAAAAATATATAATAATTACATAAAATATCAAATTATCAAAATATTTTTAATTAAAAGTTGAAGATTATTAGATAAAAATTAAAATAAATAAATATTTAATATTGTTTTAAATTTGAAAATTATTTATCAATTATTTGAAATTGATAAGAAATTATATGAAATTATTTATATATGATTTTAAATAGTTAATACAATTTTTTTATAAATCAATGAACGCAAAATTACTAGAACTAAAGACTTAGGAAATGAAAAATGAGGATAAAAATATGAAAAGAAAATAAAAAATTATAATTAGTTTGATTGAAGTAATGAATATTAATAAGTAATTTTTTGGTGTAATTTCAAAATTATTTTTAAGATTTTTTTTTTTAAAATATAAACATTTGATGAATAAAATAGAAAAGATTGGTAAAGAAAATTAAAAGAATTTGATATTTAAAATTTAATAAAATATTATTTAGTAATTTAAATTTAAGAAATATTAAATAAAGAATAATGAAAAAAATCCATTATATACAAAAAAAAAATAATAATAATTTAATATTTTCAAATTATTGATAATTATTTGATATTTTCATGTTAATAATAATTAAAAAAATAAGATTCTCAAAATTCACTTTATTTTAAGTTTTTTTCTTAATAATTTAAGAATAATAATAAATATATTATTTATTAAAATAACTTTACTCTATCAATATACATATTATTTTAATTTATTACAAATATAAATATTGAAGTAATTTCTTTAAAATAAATCAAGAATAAAATTTAATAATGCAACAAAATTTAATTATGTTATAAATTATCAATGTTGAGAAGAAAGTGAATATATATTTTTTAATTAAAACTATGAATATTGTTATAATAATCCACCAAAGTACTTCTGTTTTTTCTCACTACTATGTATGAGCCACTGCATATAATTTATATATCTTAGAAATTGAAATAAATAACTGTAATTTGTGTTCCTTCCTGTCTTTCTCTTTCTTTCTAGTAAAATAAGAGTGGAAAGGTATGTTGAAATTAATACAATCAAATAAGCACAAATGAATCAAACCAGTCACAATTCTTCAATCAGTCCAAATTCTTCCTCATAAATGACATTCAAGTGTTGAAAGTGCTCCTTTCACAAGAGCATTTAAGTGAATCTGCATTGGGAGCTAATGTTCAGCGAAAAAAGTAGTATTTTCATGGTTAGCGTTGTTGATCAGATTAAGATTCGATATTCTGAAAGAGAAACACTTAAAGAGAATAATGATATTGTAGAAAAATATATTTAACAATATTAATATATTTAACAAAATTATTTAGCAATTTTTGTGCCTAATGCACAATAAATAATCAAACAAGACGCTATTGAATATTTCATTCATTCCGGTGACCAAAAAGTTGATTGAAGATATATTAATATTACAACAGAGAATTTCCTTGTAACATGATATGCAACATTGTGATAACAAGAACAGAAAACACCTACCAGTTTCTAAAAATTTCTATCTTTGCCCATGATGAATTTTGAAGAACGTATTAAACAAATAGGAACACCCCTCTGTAAGGCAGCTGCTACAAAATTTCCAAGGCATTTACATACACGGATACACGTTTAGAATCACAATCTACCAAACCGCTTGAAAAGGGAACAGACGAAATGGAGACAGAAAATTGACATACAGATGATATAGGCTTTTGCTATGGGAGAAGATTTAGCTGAAGATCCAAGAGAAAATACTGTAATGCCTCCCAAAATAGAATGTATTATTCTTATGTCATATTACCGAGATACGGGGAAATTGGCAAGATGTCCGAAAATTTAGATTAACTTTATACAAGAGGCGAAAATTAAACCATCAAGATATGAAGATGGCTGTACTTACCAAGTTGATGAAATTAAAACGGCTTTCCTCTATTGTAACTTTCACTATTTGGGTTATCCCCGAAAAGCACCGAAACCACTGCCACGTGAACCACCAAAGCTGCTGCTCTGGCTTGACTTTCTATCACCAGATGCACTAGATTGACCCCACCCAAAATCTCCGAAACCACCAGATCGGTCTGAACTACCAAATCCTCCGAAACCCCCTCCCGCCCCACTTGAACCAGGGCTCCCAAAACGGCTAGAATTTGGTCCTCTAAACCTTCCCGTCTCACTGGAATTTCCATAACTAGATCGGCCAAATCCAGAGTCACCGTAACTGCCAGAACGACCAAATCCAGGACTGCGACCAAAACCTCCAGATTGACGATCCCTCATACCTCCTGAAGAACCATATCGAGCACCACTCATTCCACCAAACATGTCTACTGATCCACTTTGAACATTAATCTTTGCTAGCTGATACACAAGAATGTTGGAATAAGATGTGAGCAGTTAATCATTGTAGTAAAAGTGACCTATAAGATCATAGAAAGGGTTAAAGAAACTCATTGGCAAGAAAAAAATTATAGCCGAGGGATTTGACATTTAACATCTTAAAGAACATTCCCCACAAAGTTCCCTTAGAGAGGTAGCACATTTCAAATGCCCCTTTAAGGTGCACTGGATTGGATTTATGGAATAGGCTACCCATCTTGGTGCAGCAAGGACTAGAATAATATTAACAAAGAAAGCTTCAATTGTGAAGAAATGGAGCAGAAGCATAATCACCTCTGTAAATTTGCATCCAACATCACGCTCAATAGTCTTCACAGTCCTGAATTGATCTTCTGAGTAAACAAGAATAGCAGCTCCTTTCTTCCCAGCACGGCCCGTTCGTCCAGATCGGTGAACAAATATCTCCGAATTATTGGGAAGATCATAATGTATTACCTGTACGAGGAAACCAAGTAAAAATTTACAACCAAATTGTATAACAGTGTATGTCATTGTGTTTGCTATGCGCAGAATATATTACATTAAGGCATAAAAGATAAGAGTGTAAATGAAAAAGTAATACAAGAAAGACAGATAATAGTGAAGATAATCAATTAGAAACTAAACATCGTCCCCTAATTTCCCTTTACACTCAGTTTAGGAAAATTCAACTATTATAAAACATGACAAACATGATCATGGCCCCCCTCCCCCAATTTCTACACAACAACAACGGAAAAGCTATCATGTAGAGCTTTTCTTAAACCTTAATCAACTATCAAGAAACAACAGTACATGATAACACAACAATTTCAAACAAATGTTTAGCAAAACAAAACTTACGAGATCCACATTTGGAATATCAAGGCCACGTGAGGCAACATCTGTTGCCACTAAAACATTGAAATTGTTGTTTCTGAAACCAGCAAGAGTCCTTTCCCTCTGAGTTTGTGAAATATCTCCATGCAAGGCCTCACATTTAAGGCTTTTTGCCATGACATATGATAATCGATCAGCATCACGTTTGGTTTGAGTGAAAATAATACACTTTCCTCCATTTGCATGTTCCTACCATAGTATATACAATTAGAAAAGGCAGAATGAAGCCTGTCTAAGAATCCAACATACTGAATCGCAATCATTTTAATAAAAAATATAAAATTATTAAACAGATTCTTATAATAAAATACCAATAATGATAATAACAATCATTAATTACAGCTGATGCAAACATAAAGAAAAAAAATTGTATCTGAAGTCATACTGTTATCAGTGGTGCAAGAATCCCTGCTTTAGTGCGCACATCAGCTGCAATAGAGTACAGTGAGATTCCATCTGCCAACTTCTGATCAGAATCTCCAACCTACGCCACCAATAAATTCCAAATAACTTATTACAAATCAACTATAAGGATTCTGCAAGTTAATCTCAAACATTTTTATTTCTTCTTCATCCTTACAAAGTAAAATTCATGGGAAAATGTGCACAAGAAAAAAATCAGTACATTTCAGTTCCTTGTGCTAGATATCAAGGCAAGAAACAATAGCACCCATCACATTTACCTACTAAAAATTGAATGAAGATCTCATGCTGCGGCATAAATTACAAAATTGTATATAATACCTTCTACAGTCACATTTAGAAAATCACCTTATCGAACCACTGTTTAACTTTAATAAACATGTCCCAGAAAAATAGTTATACAGACACAAATAGAAAGCTACTATTTCTTCAGAAGGTTCAGAAACACATCTACCACCACCCGCATATATATACACATTAAATAATATGCAAGTTTCAGATTGAAGGACATAATATTATATGATAAATTTGTTTTTGTAACTTCCAGCTATTCGTATGCCCTAATATCATTTTTTAAGATTCTTTTTGTATGCCCTTTAGTCAAAAAAAAGATGATGCCAGTCAAACTATTATTTAATTTGTTGGATATATCCAAAATAAATAACCATGCTGGAATGATTGTTCATATGCTATATAAACTGTTTCAGTTCACCAATGAATTGATTTGTTTCAATTTTCCAAAATAATATTAGGGCCTCTCTATTACGCAAATCCCTAGGATAGGGTGATCCTCTCTTAGTTCTGTAACTCAAAGGTACTGAGAGCGGCTGGCCCTCTATCCCAAGGGTAGTGTGGTGTGAACAGATTAATCCAAATACTTGATTTACTCCCTTAAAGATCATAGCCTGTCCTTGTATTTCATCACAATCACAATTAGACACCAAAAGTTTTAGCTCTTCTCATGAGAGTTTTCTGCACACAATATTTTTACCTCGACTAGGAATCACTTGAATCCAAGATCTGTGCAAGAAGATTTCATTTATTGAAATTTATTTCCTGATGGATCCCAAAATCTTAAGCTTTAGAAGATTCCATTACTTAAATTTGTTTGGTGTATTTTAATTTCTCCTTAAGACTCTCTTTGGTCCATTTCATACTGCACTCACTAGGAACAATTCCAATAGAAATGAAATTTGCAAACTTCAATAACATTTCTTACTGGTGCCTAAAATAGATTTGTATACTTACAAGATCAATGGTAAGGGGATTGTTTAGGTAATTGCGGGTAATACTCTTTATCCAAGGTGGCATTGTTGCTGAGAACATAAGAGTCTGACGATTTGGAGACAATCTCTCCAAGATCTTCTCCACAGCTTCTTGAAATCCTACTTGAAGCATCTGATCAGCTTCATCGAGAACAACAAACTTGACATCCTTCAAATTCAGTGCCCCCCTATTGAGAAGATCAATAATTCGACCAGGTGTGCCTACAGCAATATCTACACCATAATTAAGCTGCCTCATTTGTTGCTGGATGGGCATACCCCCATAAAGACAGATTGTGTCCAGGTTAGGTGCAGCCTCATTGAATTCCTTCTCAACTTGCCGTGCAAGTTCTCTAGTCGGAGCCAAAACCAAAGCCAAAGGATCTTTTCCTCGCCTTCAATAATTAATCACAAAAATTTGTTTAGTTGAAGACAAAAATCAAGATCACATAGGAACATTATTTAATCCTCCTTCAAGCAGAAAAACAAAGCTACAGATTCAGGTAAAAGTACGATGTAAGTGTAACTAATATAAAGTACCCATGCTTCGCATTAAGCTGAATAATCCTGTCCAAGATGGGTATCCCAAATGCAAGAGTTTTCCCAGTTCCAGTCCTAGCTCGACCAATCATATCACGTCCTTGCATTGCAGGTTCCAGCACAGCTCTCTACAACAACAACATCAATAATTGAGCATCTCAAGATCAAATATAATAAATTTTCTAAACAGCAGTTTTATATGGCATGAGTTAGTTTCCTGAAATTTCTGTGAACACGTATTTAGAAGTAAAAAATATACTACCGAAAATCAATTCATTTCACCACAGCTTTCTAATGATAATACAGAAGCTCAAGCCCAAAATATAGCAACAAGTGACTTTAGTGAAATTTCTATGAACGCACACATTTGCTTTCTTTTTCAACCAAACTATTATCTCAAATTCAAACAAATTTAAAAAAGAAAAAAAAAATTACCTGAATGTAAGTCAAATTCTTTGTCCACAGATAACAATAATAATAATATTACTATTACTATAAATTTGAGTGTTCATTCTTCAATATGTTCAAGAGTTATTTGGCATACCATACCAAATTAAAGATATTTGTTTCTATTCTAAATTTGAATTTTCAGACTGTATATCAAATTAATATATCTACAAATGACATGCCTTCATCTAAATAATATATTACATATTTTCCTCCTTAATATCAAAGGTCTTATTTCTCTAATTTCTTTAGATCTAATAAAATACTCATTATTAGATAGATCCGTAGCATACCATTCAAGTGCAAAACTCCATACGATGACTCTTCCTTATTTATCGCATATTAATAATAAAAAAACTTCCATTATTATTAAGTAAATGATCAATGATATCTTGTTTTACTTTTCTTTTTAAATATTCAAATTTAAAAATGTTTTTACAATATACGAAAAACCTCTAGTTCCTGCAACTAGTAACCTGATTTCGTAAAATTTTCTTACAAACGGTTTCCACTCATTTACCATTCCCTTCTCCAAACTACAAACTACAAACAAACTACGAACCCTACAACATCAATAACAAAGTATAAAACCTCAAAACCAAAAGAACAGTCACAAGTTGTAAAGAAAACTGAAAACAACAGTGAAACGACTTTTACCTGAATAGGAAACAGCTTTGCGATCCCTTTCTTGGCCAAAGCATCCACGATCTCGCTCGAGATCCCGAGCTTCGCGATCTCGAGTCCTTCGTCGCTGTTCGCGACGCAAATTACCTCGTCATTGGAGTAGTCGCGCTCCACGGCGAACTGTGCCGCGCGAGAAACCGGCGACGACCGGAAGTTCAACGGTCCAGAGTTCGCGTGCAAAGATCTGACTCCAACTCCGTCGCTAGAGCCATCGAGACGGAGCGCGGCGAGCCGGCGGTGGTGCGGAAGCGGTTCGACGGAGGCTAGAGCGGCGAAGAAGCGGCGCGAGATTACGGAAGAGGATCTTCTGAGGATCACACTCGTCATGTTGGTGACACTGATTGGTTAAGAGATTGAGGTTTTCGGTTTTGTTCTTCCGATTGAGGAAGGTTTTGTTTATAGAATGTGAGCGAGTGTGATAAACCCTAAAGTTTCGGAGAAGAAGGGTTTTAGGGTGTAAGGTTTTAGGGGTGGAATCCTGTGCGGACGAGTCTACTCATATTTATTTGTAAGAAGAAAATTAGAAAGAGAAAGATTTAGTTTTTAAATGTTTAACAAATTATTTAATTATATTTTTATTGTTAAATTTTGTAGAATTAATTTATTAATAAAATAATTTTTAAATATAATTCGATACTAAATTAGGGATTATTTTATTATTAAATTTTATATATTAGAAATGAATTTGGATTTTGTTTTATATTTTAGAACTAGATTAGATTTTTAATTCTTAAGAACTAAATTTACAGTGCATTAGACATAATAAAATTGGTCATTTATCCTAAATTTACAGTAATATATTTTATTACCGCAATAGTACTTGAAATTATGAATTTATTATATATTCTTTTATTTTATTTAAGTTTTGAAATTAATCTTTTTTGTGATTTAGGTTTCTAGTTGTATAAATACTTGGATAATAGTAATAACATGAACTAAAATAAATAATAATAATTGGACAGACATAAATAAAACCTTAAACAAAACATAGATTTATTTTAAAATTTTCAAATTTTAGATATTTACATGACTGGAAGATATTATTACAATTTTTAAAATTAAATTGGCTATTTATTCAACATTATATAGAACGTATTTCGCGTTTATCTCTTTTTATCATTATAACATGTAATAAACTATGTAGGAGAAAGAGAAAGAGAAACATGAAAAACGATTTTTTTTTTAATTATTGTATGAGTGATAGTTTTAAAATAATTTAATTCTAAAGAATGGTTTTATACTGAGATAAATGTAAGTTATACCCAATGTTTGTTAAACTAGGAGTTTTTTTTTTTTCTTCTTAAATTTTTAATAAAGAAATCAACATTTTTTTTTTAAATCCTTGTAGAAATTAGATAATAATTAAATTATATATGATAAAACTATTTACAAATTATCCAAAAAAATGTAATTATAAAAATATTTTAATCTTTTAATATAAAAATATTTGAATAATTTTTATTTTTTAATTAGAAAATTAAAGTATTTTTTTTCATAAATTCAAGTGGTTATTTATTTTTTATAAGCCAATCACTAATTCAAATTTGAGATAACACCACATAAACAATTTTAAATACGTAGGAATTATTATTAAAATGATACCAAGTAGGAATTTTTATAAAATGATACCAAGCATAACGTGATAACTTATAGATTATACCAATATAATATATTATTTGTATCTATTAAAAAAATTCAATTCTCACTAATAAAAAATTATTTATCAAAATACAAATTAATATACATAAATATATTATATTTTTTTTATCTCCACTGACTTACTTTTATAATTCAAACACCTTTTCATTTTCAATAATATTATTTAATTTTTATAACAAAGACGATTATAATAATTTATAATTAAAAATATAAAAATGTTTATAAATTCAAAAATAATATATCTCACAAATTTTTATAAAATTTCATATTATGTATATTTTTTTTCATATTAAATTTTGAAGTAAAAGTCAGTCTTACTTTATATATGTCTTACTTAATAATAATAATAATAATAATAATAATAATATATATATATATATATTTTTATTTTTTCTTTTTAACGTCATGTCATTTCGGATTGAAAAAGTGAAATGAAATGAGCTAAGAAGTTGGAATTTTGAAACGTGAGGGTCGGTGATTTCTAGGAGCTAGAGAACAAGACGAGGAAGACCTATCCATATCATTTTAAGGTAAGAACAATTTTTATGGACAAAATTTTGTAATTTGAGAAATTGTAAGGATATAATAAAAATTAATTTAATTAAAATGAAAATTTTAATTAATAAAGAATAAAAATTGTTTAATTAAGTTTTTTAGAAGAATATAAATAGAAATCTAAATATTTATTTTTATTATTTAAAAACAATAATTTCTCTAAAATTTTTATTCTTTAAAATTCTTTACTTATTTTTTAAGATTTTTAATTTCTCATTCATTATTTTCAAGATCCAAGCATACTAAGAAAAAATTCTTGAAGACAAGAGAATTGAATTTTCATTTTAGATAAGTTTCTAATGCTCTAAGTTTCCTTTAGGGTTTAGATTAAGTTGTTTGTATGTGAACATTAAGTACAATGCATGTGCCTTCTTAGTCATAAATATGAGTTTATGCTAACTTAAGTCTATAGTGATATATTTAATTTGATAATCAGATAGTTATAGAACCGGTTAGAGTAACTTTGATTTAGCTCAATATTAAGAATAAATGAGCTTTTTTAGCAACAAATCAGGTTAGAGAAATTAGTTTTTAATTTTAATTCTTAATGAATTTTAGGGTAAAGTCCTTGAAATTGAGAATATGATATGGTCACATCAAGCTTAGTTTATAGTAAACTTTTAAATCTAGTTTGGAGATTATGTATATTGATTGAGTAATTTGTTGATTGAATTATTGTGGTTTGAGATTTTGGACAATGGTATGCTTGTTTATTTTGCTTGGATGTGCTTAGATTCTATGATGGTATGAATTTGGATTTGATGTGGTATTGATTTTTTGAATAAACTAGTGTTTAGTTGATTTATTGGCATATGGTTTGAACTATGAAATTGTGTAGAAGGACTATCTTAATTTACTTTATCCATCAATCTTGGAAAAGGGCATGAATTGAACTATTTTAGAACATTTAAATGTGTCAAAATGATTTATTAGGTCTAGCATTAGTTTTAGTTGCTCTTGTGTTGAAACTTGTTGAGTGTAAGAAATTTCGCTCAATAGAATAGCTCTAGAATGGAATTGGCCTTAGTTTGGGACTAATCTTAGGTTCCAATCTATTGAGCAAATTGGGTGGTTACTAAGAGGATTTTCCTTGTATTGGAAAAAAAAATTTAGTTTAAATTTAAGTATAATGACATGTGTGATTGAGAATTTTATGAAAATATGAATGGTGATTATGAGACGACATTGAGACCTCTATGACTCTTGTTGAGTGGAGGTTTTGTGATATATTTGGATAACATTGAAATTTGTAATTTATTATGTATGAATTTAGAGATATGTGATGATGTATCTAGTCTTTAATAATATTATAAGTCATATAAACTAAGATATCATGTGATAAAAGTTTATAGAAGCTTACTTATTGTTCCTAAAAGATAATAGGTTAAAGTCACCCTAATGTAATATTGTGTGGGAGAATTTGTGGGAAGAAACGTAGTCCTTAAATATACATTAAATGTTAGTTTTAAATATCCAAAATTTATATAATTTTCTAAAAGTCGTTTATCTTGTTTATAATTGTGATTTAAATGTGTAAAGTCTTACATAAACTCTTACACATGGGATGTGAACATGTCTTGTGTATGTCTTGTGTTATTTTTAAAATTTTAAAATTTTAATATTTATTATTAAAAAAAATATACACAAAAAATTATTCTTAATCCACCAATCCATAATGAATTAAGTTAAATTATTTTATTTCCCAATTCACCATAAGGTGACTCAATATGTGATATACCATGTAGCTTATTTAAGTACTCTTATTAATTATTAAAGAAAAAAAATTCAAATATTATCTAAAACCCAATATTTAAATATGATAAAAAAAAACATATAATCACTGTTAATATACAAACACTATTACTTAATAAATCTTAACAAAAGAACACGTTGACAGCTTGTCCAAAACAAGTCTAAATGAACTGCGGAAGTTTATTTTATAAATATTTATTGAAAAGAAAATTAAGAAAAAGCAATAAAACAAATTTTAAAATTAATTTACAAATTAATTTGCAAAGGCTTTTTCGTATAATTTCTAAAATTATTATCTTAAATATATAAATATATATATATATATCAATTTTAACTTACAAATGAAGTTATTTCATTTTTTTCTAATTTTTTATAAAAAAAATTATCCAAACATATCTATTAATTAATTTTACCACTTCTGTTTACTTCCCCTCTCTTACGAAACATGTAATTTTGATTTGTAAAATGAATGATGAAGTGTTTTGTTCTTTACTTTTTGCCATTGCAAAGGAACACAAAAGAAGAAAGATAATCATGTGAACAAACTTGGAGAGCGTAAAACCCTAGAAATAGACCAACAAAAGTTCCTCCTCTTCTTGTCCCTCACTGCAAATTATTATCCACTCTATGGGCCACATTTTTTTGCAAATAAATCATCAAAACATTTATCAACATACACATGTTGAAAAGCCATGCGCATGCCAATCAAATATGATTGAAAAATTATCCATATTTTTTTTTTCTTTTTTTTATCATTACCTATGATTCCCTAATTTGATTTTCAACTAATTAATCAAATAATAATCAATTCTTAATTAGGGTATTTGTCTAACTAAAATTATTCCATTTCCACACGTATATATAGAAAACAATAACAATACATGCAAACTCTTTTTTTTATATATGAGCTTAATATCTATAAATTATTCAATCCATTATATTTGTATTCATTATATTATATTTATATTCACCACTTATTATTGAATACATAAAAGAGTGTTTAATGAAATTAAATACAAGAAAAATAATTTTTCATTAAAAATATTATATTTATACTGAATGATATATATTAATAAATATCGTAAAAAATAATTATAATACATAACTCACTTTTAAAACGAATTCAATTCAATAATAAAACGAATTCAATTCAATAATAATGAATATAATATAAGTATAAAAAATGAGTATTTATAAAATATTTTTTATATATAAACCAAATATGTATAAAGTGTTAAAAAATGTTACATTGATTAAAAATAAAACTGAATTATAACATATAAGTGATGTATAAATCTTATTTTCTGAATCAATTTAAACATTTCAATAATTTTATTCTCTGAACCACCTCCTCGACCTCTTCCTCTCATAATAACATGAGATAGGTAAAGGGAAGCATGTAGGGTTCTATCTAAAATTTGATCATGCAATGGATTGTTCTATTGAACACACTTTATTCATTTGTTTTTTTCTTTTCCCATAAATTTTAAATTTATTTATCTTCAATTCTTCAAGTGAAGAGAAAGTGTAGTTTTTTTAGGAAAAAAAAAAAAAAAACCAGACAATGTACCAAAAGTACTTGTTTGAGTGGCATGATGAGAGAAATGGGCCATAATATCCACCATCCAATGCAAAAACAAAAAATTCAGAGTGGGACCCACATTTACAGCAATAAATTCCCCAACTATTATCCTTTGTCTTGAAGCATAGATCATGCCAATCTGAGTTTACAGCCATGGTGGTATTGACCAATTTTAGCAGGTAATAATGATGAAGAAATAGTTATGGTAAAATGCAAAAAAAAGGGTAATTTTAATGAATTATTATTATCTAGTTATGCATTATTCAATAATTACAACAATAATTTTTAGGTTAAATTATGTTCAATGATACTTGAACAACAAAGTATAAAATACTTCACATTGACATTTACACTAAAAAAATAAAAAATAAAGAAATTAAACTTAAACATGTTTTAATGTTTGAAAAATGTAAAATGATTTAGTTTTAATTCAAACCTATAATTTTTTTATTGTTCTAATATTTCAGACAATTATCTTTTGCCATTATAAATAAACCAACTTTACCCATACTCTTTGTAAAATATTTAAATTTTGGTTTTCATTGCTCACAAATTTGAAATAACAAGTTTTAGTCCTAACATTTAAGATAAGTAAATAGCATTTATTTGAACAAAAAAATTATGTTTTTTTTCTTATTTATTTTTTTTAAATTATTTCTCAAATCAATGGTGACAACATATGATATTTGAATGAAAAAATTTTTTTTTTTAATCTAAACTAAAATTAAAACTAATTTATTTTAAATATATCAATTAAAGAAAAGATCAAATTAATATATATAAAATGAATATAAATCTTATTTCTTTGAACTAATTTTAAAGAAATGAATTAAATTTAAAATTTATTTTTATTATAATATTAAAATTTATATTAACAAATTTGTTTAGTCTATTACTTATTTGTTATTGAATTGTAATTATTTATATATAAAATAAATACAAATTTTATCTCGTTTGGAAAGATAAATTAGATTTCTGTTTATATTAAAGAGTAGAAATATATTTAAGAAAAAAAAAATGAAATGATGGGAGAGTGAAGAAAATTATGAATCCGAATATTGAGATGAAAAAGAAGATGGGAAATTGGTTTTGAAGTTTGAGATTAGGTGGTGAAAAGTTAGCGGGTAATATAAGTGTTGATTATTATTGTTATAGGACAGAGTGTCCTTTATTCATTCGTGTGGAAGGTGATGAATAAGAAGAAGGATCGAAGGGCCACTGGCATATACTTTAAAAGAAAATATTAAATTTTGGTTGATTTCATGTATACACTTATATTCTCATTATTCATCATATCATCTTTCTTCATACAATTTCTTCTCTTTCATCTTTCTTCTACTCCCATGTCTTTGGATCAACTTTTAAATATTAAATTAATTATTTTTTTTTTTTTTCAGAAATTAGTTTTATGTCTATTAATTATTATCAGATACTAATCTTGTTTATAATATTAAAACTATTACTTATATAACGAGTTTAACAATAGACAAAAATTTAACAAAAACATATTTTTTCAAATATATTTTTTATTTTGTAAAAATAATGTAAATGAATTTTAAATTTAATTTATCTTTATAAAATCGATTTAATAAAATGAGGTTTAATCCCATTTTTATATATTAATTTAATCTTATATTTAATTAATATGAAATTTCTAATTAAATATATATATTCTTTTGTATTTATCTCAATTTTTTAATTTTTTAAATTTTTATAAGTTTCTTAATTTTTAAAAATATATAATTTTAATTATTTTATTAATTTTATAATAATAATTATTATTAAATATTATATTTAAATATAAATAATAATTAAAATTGTATTTAATCTTTTTAACATTTTTTATAAAAGTTATCATTAAATATTAGATTTTAATATAAAAAAAACTAAAATCACATTTTTTTTAAATTGTTGACGTCTAAAACTATAAGAAAAAAAAAGTTATTTTCAAAATAAATATAAGAATAAAAAATATATATTAACCATTTATTAAATAATAAAATTTTTTAATATAAATAAAAATTTAATAATGAATATTTTATTAAATAAATTTATTCTATATTGTGTAGGTGTATGATATCTATTTATAAAGACCATTTTGATAAAAAAGGAGAATCACTTTTACAAACTTAAGTTTATAAAATAAAGTTTCATCAAACTTAAGTTTTTATACTTTAATTTAAACATGCAATTATGCTTTTTAGAAAAAAAAAACGAAGTTTTAGTTTTTCTTTTAAATAAAAATGGCGTAGACCCAACTCAGAAACTGAAAAAAATTAAATTTTAATTGTTATATATATAATATATAAATATATTTTTATAGGGAATATTAAAAAGTTATGATAAAATTAAACGTATATATTTAATAAAATTTAAAATTAGTCATAGATTTAATCTTATATTTTTTAATTAATAATTATTATAATACTGGATCTTCAAAATGTATTTTTCTTTTTGTTTTAGAAGAGTTAAATATCCTAAATAATAATTTTTTTATAGTAAATATTAAGCAATTATTATCGACATATATAAAAGCCTTTCATGTTATTAAATAAGTTCCACTAAATCTTATGTTAATTGGACGTTAATTCATTTCATTAGTTTAAGGTATAATTTTAATATTTTTATATTATCTTATCATCTATACAAATATATTTTAATAACTTATAAATAAAAAGCTATTATAACTTTCGAATAATTTTTTAGTTAAGTAATTCTTATAGAATGTCAAAGATGATATTTTTTTAATAATATTTTTTAATAACAAGGAATATAAATTGATATATATTAATGAATTTATGAAACGTGTGAATAAATAAGATAATTCTTTATAATTTAGATATCTACACATCATATTTATGGAAAGTTAAATTATATATATATATATATATATATATATATATATATTTAAAAGAGTCAATATAATGACTATTAAATATACAAGAGTGAAAGATAATATATTATCAACAAATAAAAGAATAAAATTATTATATTATCATGTTAATTTAACAAAAAAAATTATTTTCAGAAATATATTTTGTACAGAGAAATACGTTAATTAAATATAGAAGACATAATTTTAATATATAAAATAAGAAATAAATTTTATTTTTAAATTATTTTGAGTAAGTTAAGTATTGTAATAACTTTTTACACAATATAAGAGTTTGATTAATAAGATTGTTAAACTTAAATTAAATTTTGATTAACAAATTATTAAATCTAAGATAACTTAAATTAAATTTTGATTAACAAGTTATTAGATTTAAATTGAACTATCTGTTAATAAATTATGATCCAATATATATAATTTGAAGAGTCTTTATTATTAATAAAATTGTTAATGAATAATTATGTAAAAACTTGATTATTAATAAGATAACTAGACCTAAACTAGACCTAAATTGATTCACCTATTAACGAATAATGTTTAAATTAAAAAAATCTCTTCAATATAAATAAAAATATTGAGAAAATTTTACGTTAACTAAAGATAATACCTAATTATAGTATTGAATAATGAGTAAATTTCACTTTTTTTTTTTTAATCAATTTTGAAAAAAATTAAACAAGAGTATTCATACATTTTTTTTTTATATATCTAATATTCATACAAACTTTATTTATTTATAATGACACAAATGAGTTAATTGTTTATTTTTATGTTAATTGCTGTATTGCCAGTAAGATGAATATAGAGTAAAAAAAACATGTTGAGATAATCTTCATCCATCCATCTCTTAAAGTTATCCACTTTTCATAAAGACAAAATATATTAATTATATAAAACACAACTTGTTACATGAGTTGACAACAAGTCTTTATGTTATTAAAATCATCATCAAATTAACTTATCTAATTCTTATCTAAGTCTATATGTTAGAGCTCACATTAATTATTAATTCTAAGGTTTATATGTATATATTGAGATTTTTATTTTACTATATAATTCTTTTATTATATGTTAAATATTTCAGGTTTAAATGTGTTTTTACTTCCTATTTTTTTATTTTTTCTGTAATTATTTTTTATTTCTAGTCCTTCTAAAATTGCAAAATAGTTGTTTTTATTCTGTAAAACATTTTTATTTATGCTTCATCCTTCCAAAATTTTAAATTACTAATTTAATACTTAACATCTCGTTTAGAATAGGTAAAAACATATATTTTTCAAATTGTATAAGATTTTTAAAAGTATTACTTACTGGTATTATATCAGAACTGAGATTAACAACATTTCGTAATTTTGTCACATCATACTAAGATAAAAAAATAATAAATTTTGATTAAAAAAATCTAACAATAAATAAAAATTATAAAGAAAAAAAATTAAAATACATTCATAAATTATAAATTGTTAAAATACTTCTTCCTCTTAGGCTTAAAGCAGATAAGAAATGAAAGAGAGAAAAGTGTTCAGAACAATGTTTGGAAAAGATTAGTATATACGAATCAATATAAAAATTCAGAATATCACATGAAAAGATATCAATTTTGAAATTTAAATATTAGAAGACATAAATTTATAGATACTTTTGAAAAAGTGATTACCCAGTTCATATTTTATAGTGATTTTAGATGACTTGTGTTAGTAATTATTGTTCTTTATACTTCATTGGTAAATGGGACTTGATATTCCTCTAAAATAATAAAATATTCAATTATATTGATATATTTTGTTCTTCCAAATAAAAAAAATACTATAATATGTGAAATTAAAAAAATATTGATATCCAAATATTAAATTTAAGAAATTAAAATTTTGAAAAAATCAATTTAATTCCCCAATTAAAATTAAAATAATAATTTATTTTTTAAATTTGAGAGACTAAAATTTGTTCTTTAAATTTGAGAAACTAAAACCAGATTTATTATATATTTCATAATTAACTTATAATAAATTAAAATTATATGTAGTGGATTTGAATTTATAAATCACAATATTCGATCTTTACTTTTTATCATTAACATCTAATTATTAATTATGATGCTAATCATGTGCAAGATCAAAACATTTGATTCCTCCAAGTGAAAAATGCACTTTAAATTATAGAGGGTAATTATGATTTGCATAATAGAAAACTAAATAATTAAGTGCGTGCAAGTTAAAATAGTTTTTTTTTTCTTCTTTATTCTCTTATTTGGATAAGTAATTTTTTAAATAAACATATAAAAGATTATAGTAAGCACTTTTTTTTATTAAGATAAGTGCATTTTCTATAAATGAGAAGAAACAAACACACCCATAATGTTTCCAACTTTTGTATTAACTAACTTGATTTTGGAACAAACACAACAGTGGTTGGTTATGATTAAACCTCTTTCAATTTCTTATCAGTGTTCCTCTTTTGCTTTTCCACAAAAAAGTGGTAGTGTGCTTCCAGACACATAGCTTCATTTCAAAAGGCAGAAACAAAAATCGCTTAAATTTGTTGTAGAAGTTGTATTCTAGAGCATGATGGGCACTTAAAGATGTCCATGGATGGTTTAATCATGTCACTGGAGCTGCATGAAAGAAGATTCCAAATCTGAATCAACTGCCATGTTGGACCCTCTCATGAAGTTCTCAAATCAAAGATAGAAAAATGAAGAGAAATGAAAAAGCAAAGGACAATGGTGAACCTGGTCTCAAAAACCGACACAAAGTTGAACACTAAATATTAATTGGGTGATGAATCTGTCTGTGGTTAATGGTTATCCATATACCATTTTTTTTTCTATTCCAACAACACTTGCTTTTGCTTTTGCTTTTGCTTTTTAAAAGCTAAAGATGACACCAAAGCAGTGTGTGTGTAAGTGTGTGCGTGAATGTGAAGAAGGAAAAGTGTTAAGGGAAGAGAGAAGAGGAAGAAAGAGAACATTGGATGCTGTTAGTGGTGTGTTAGCTTTCTATGCTCTTCATTAGACAATTCATCTTATCATTCTGTTAGTGTATAACCAGTTTAACTTTTTAAGATCTATGAAATGTTGTCATTGCTCTTTCCCTCTCATATTGCATTTGGTTCCTTTCATATCCTACTCTTCTAAGCCACTTCTCTCACAAATGGCTACCCTTTCTTCTTTCAGTTTTGTACCCCTTTGCATGCTCTTGTTCCTTGTGTGTCTCACTAGTCCTGCTTATGTTTCTTCACTTCCACTTTCCTTGAGAAGGCAAGCTTCTATCCTTGTTTCTATGAAGCAAGATTTCGGAGTTGCTAACTCTTCTCTCAGAAGCTGGGACATGTCAAACTACTTGTCCCTTTGCAGTTGGTATGGCATTCATTGTGACCATGACAACATGTCTGTGGTGTCACTTGACATATCCAGTTTGAATGTTTCAGGGTCAGTTTCACCTGCCATCACAGGACTCTCGAGCCTTGTGAGTTTGTCACTCCAAGGAAATGGCTTCTCTGGGGAGTTTCCGAGTGACATCCACAAGCTACCAAGGCTGAGGTTCCTCAACATGTCCATCAACATGTTCAGTGGGAATTTGAGTTGGAAATTCTCCCAGCTAAAGGAGCTTGAAGTGGTGGATGCTTATGACAATGCTTTCAATGGCTCACTTCCTCAGGGTGTCACTGATCTCCCAAAAATCAAGCACTTGAACTTTGGAGGGAACTACTTCTCTGGGGAAATCCCTCCAAGCTATGGAAACATGTGGCAGCTCAACTTTCTGTCCCTTGCAGGGAATGATTTGAGAGGCTTCATACCAAGTGAGCTTGGGAATCTCGCCAACCTGACTCATCTTTACTTAGGATACTTCAATCAGTTTGATGGTGGAATCCCTCCTCAATTTGGTAAGCTGACCAATTTGGTTCATCTAGACATTGCAAACTGTGGCTTGACAGGTCCAATTCCTGTTGAGTTGGGAAACCTCAACAAGTTAGACACTCTCTTCTTGCAAACCAATCAGCTAAGTGGTTCAATTCCTCCCCAGCTAGGAAACTTGACTAGATTAAAAGCTCTTGATCTATCATTCAACATGCTCACAGGAGGCATCCCTGATGAGTTCTCAGCCCTTCATGAACTTACCCTCTTGAACTTGTTCATAAACAAGTTGCATGGAGAGATTCCTCACTTCATTGCCGAGCTACCGAACTTGGAGAGTCTGAAACTTTGGCAGAACAACTTCACTGGAGTGATTCCTTCAAATCTTGGCAAGAATGGCAGGTTGGTTGAGCTTGACTTGTCAACAAATAAGCTCACTGGTTTGGTGCCAAAATCTCTATGCCTTGGAAAAAGGCTGAAAATTTTAATCCTGCTCAAGAACTTTCTCTTTGGATCTTTGCCTGAGGATCTTGGTCAATGCCACACACTACAAAGAGTCCGCTTGGGTCAGAACTATTTAACTGGGCCATTGCCACATGAGTTTCTCTATTTGCCGGAGCTATTACTTGTGGAGTTACAGAACAATTATCTTAGTGGTGGCTACCCACAATCAACAAACAGCACCCCCTCCAAACTAGCACAATTGAACCTATCAAACAACCGCTTCTCAGGGTTTCTTCCAGCCTCAATTTCAAATTTTCCAAACTTGCAAATTCTTCTGCTTAGTGGAAACAGATTCTCTGGAGAAATCCCACCTGATATAGGGAGGTTGAAAAGTATCCTCAAGTTGGATATAAGTATCAACAACTTTTCAGGTACTATTCCACCAGAGATAGGTAATTGTGTCTTACTCACCTATTTAGATTTTAGCCAAAACCAACTATCAGGTCCCATTCCAATCCAAATTGCTCAAATTCACATATTAAACTATCTTAATGTCTCATGGAACCACCTAAACCAAAGCCTTCCCAAGGAACTTAGGGCCATGAAGGGCTTAACTTCAGCAGATTTCTCTCACAATAACTTCTCAGGTTCAATACCTGAGGGGGGTCTATTCTCAATCTTTAATTCTACATCCTTTGTGGGTAACCCTCAGCTATGTGGCTACGACTCCAAGCCATGCAACCTTTCTTCAACAGCTGCTTTGGAGTCTCAAGAAAAACACAATGCGAAACCTGGGGTCCCTGGGAAGTTCAAGTTCCTTTTTGCATTGGCATTGTTGGGTTGCTCATTGGTGTTTGCCACCTTGGCCATCATCAAGAGTAGAAAGACAAGGAGGAACTCCAATTCATGGAAGTTAACAGCATTCCAGAAGTTGGAGTATGGCAGTGAGGACATCATAGGGTGCATAAAGGAAAGCAATGTCATAGGAAGAGGTGGATCTGGTGTTGTGTACAGAGGAACCATGACAAATGGAGAGGAAGTGGCAGTGAAGAAGCTGTTAGGAATCAACAAAGGATCTTCCCATGACAATGGCCTCTCTGCAGAAATAAGAACATTAGGGAGAATCAGACACAGGTACATTGTGAGGTTGCTAGCATTTTGCTCAAACAGAGAGACCAATTTGCTTGTCTATGATTACATGACAAATGGAAGCTTGGGGGAAGTTTTGCATGGGAAGAGGGGGGAGTTTCTCAAGTGGGATACTAGGCTCAAAATAGCCATAGAAGCTGCAAAAGGACTTTGTTATTTGCATCATGATTGTTCCCCTTTGATAATCCATAGAGATGTCAAGTCAAACAACATACTGCTGAACTCTGATTTTGAGGCTCATGTTGCTGATTTTGGACTTGCCAAGTTCATGCAAGATAATGGGGCATCAGAGTGCATGTCTTCCATTGCTGGTTCTTATGGCTATATTGCTCCAGGTACTTACCTTGAAATATTCAACTATATAATTGGAGAGATCATAATTGATAACTTCAAGTAGATCTAAATCTTTTCTCTCAATCTAATTGGTTAGCATCACGAACTTCAAGTTGAAGACATTATTACCTAACCCCCTCCTTCCACCCAAGAAAAAAATATTTCATACTACTGTGCTACTATGGTCTGAACAACTTTAACCTGAACATGCTTAAATTTTATTAACTCTTCTTTTAAACTAAAAAAAATAGGGTCAAACCTAAGTCTCATAGTGTAATTATGATGTAATTTTAGTTTCTATAAAAATATAATTATACATTTAGTTATCAAACTTTCCTAGATTAAACAATTTTAATCTACCATTTATATATCATTGAATTGCTAACAAAAATGCTTATATTAAATTTTGCATTAACTCTATGTGAATAACTAATTAACATCTTCATAACTGATAAAAATTACACATTCATGAAATTATTGAAATCTGAAGCAGATTTAAACCAAAAGTCTAGTTTACAGTAAGATAGAAATTTTCAGGTACTATAGGAATAAGAGAACATGTAATAACTTGTCCCTCCCAAATAAATTTTGGAGGAAATTATTATTTAGATGACTGAATTTGGCCAACTGAAATGAGTGAAAATTCTAACGTGCAACAAGAAGAATGATTAATTCAGGCTTTCTTTTAAATGATAAAAATTGAAAATGTTTCAATTGTTAAATACATTTTTTTTAGTACAAAAATATTCTTTTCTCAGGCACTGTAGCATGTACTTGGTCTTTTTTCTGGGACCACAGTGTCCAACACCATGTACATGGATTCCTAGACTGACTGAGTAAAGGCTCCACTAACACAGAGGAAATTCTCTTCACTTTTTTTTTCACGCTAACTGCGTGTGTGTTTGCTTTTTTGCATGCCTTGAAACTACAAACCCTTGAACCAGAGCAAATCACAGCCATCCCTTTTTGACCATCTTCATATCAGTAACAGTCACTAATGCACATTAACCAAATGCATATATTTTACCTCCACAAAGTTTCAGATTGAGATCTATGATTCACTTTCTCAAAATCCCAGATGAAAAAGAAACGTGAAGAATTTAGGCACAAGACACAAGTTGGTTACCTTTTAGAAATTTAACTTCTTCTTTGGAAAATTAAATAAAGCTTTTCCCTTTATCTGTAAAATAATATTGGACCAGTCTTCCTTTAACTTGTTACCCTCTTTTTCCTTATTTATTATTAAGTTAACTTAATAATTTGATCCTTTTACCTTGTACCATTTTACACTTTACATTAAAAAAGTTTCAACATATAATTCCTACTAGAAAAGAC
Source organism: Macrotyloma uniflorum (assembly GCA_016859785.1). Lineage (NCBI taxonomy): Eukaryota > Viridiplantae > Streptophyta > Magnoliopsida > Fabales > Fabaceae > Macrotyloma > Macrotyloma uniflorum. The sequence goes on along the minus strand of BDMB01000071.1, from coordinate 393,899 downwards.
AACCAAGCACTGTCTTTACTTTGCTGTAATTTGACAATTGACAATGACTGATATATGAATGTCTTTCATGTAAAATCTGAAATATAGTGTTTGCTTATGTAGGACTAAAATCAGTGTCATGTATAAGAACCATTTAACATTATTATATATCTGTGTGTTACCATTTAACATTATCATATATGTATGTAATATCAAGTTTATTATGCAGTCATGGGCTACTTTAACTGTTGAAGTTTAAGGTTTGAATCCAGCATTTCTTTTTATTTATGTTGCAGAATATGCATACACATTGAAAGTGGATGAGAAAAGTGATGTATACAGCTTTGGAGTGGTGCTGCTAGAACTCATAACAGGGAGAAGGCCAGTGGGGGATTTTGGGGAAGATGGATTAGACATTGTTCAATGGAGCAAGATGCAAACCAATTGGAACAAAGAGATGGTGATGAAGATCCTTGATGAGAGGCTAAATCACATTCCTTTGGCAGAAGCAAAGCAGGTGTTTTTTGTGGCAATGTTGTGTGTTCATGAACACAGTGTGGAGCGACCAACCATGAGGGAAGTGGTTGAAATGCTTGCACAAGCAAAACAACCAAATACATTTCAGATAATCTAGAAAAGTGAAAGACAACAAGTTAAAAAGAAAAAGGAAAGGATGAGTTCTTCCTTCATACATATGCTTTGTATTGGTTTCTGGGGTGGGATGGTTAAAGGATATCCCTTTTCCAATGTAGTTTGTCACATGAGTTTTTAATGTTCTTCTTTTTTGCCCTTTTACTTTAATAGCACTCTTCTCTTCAATGGGTGCAAGAGGGTCACTATAGTTCATATTTTTATGCATGGGAAAGATATAATTAATGTTAAACTGTTCATATTATGCTAAAAGTTTGTATAATACAAAGGGGTTTTGTTTGATATGAGAAAAGATTTTATGCTTAAATAACATTTGGGTCCCTAATATATCATTAAATTTTAGTATTCAATTATTATAAAATTTATTTTAATGACTTGAAAAAATATTAAGTTGTTGGAAAGAGTAGAAAATGGGGAATATAAAAATTGCAGCTTTTATAGAGAATATACTTTATAAAGTTGCACTATAGCATGCACAAACAGATAGATTCAAAGAAATTCTTATAACTTTGTTGTTACATACAAATGTTTAAAGGTCATACAAAAGAATCTATGTGGCTTTTGTGTTTTTTGTGTGATTCTTCTTTCCAATGGATTTATAACAAAGTAGATATATTCAAATGAAGAGAAAGTAATGTTTATACATGACTTATTTATGAAAATACATTATAAATTTATAATGAATACATAAGTCCTTGTTGTAAATGATTAAATTTGATATTCCTTTTAGTTGTTTTTGTATATTAAGAGATCGCTTTTCATTAATTAAATAATATCTAATTTTTTTGTCTAAATTGTTTTTTATTCTTCTCATTTTTTTTTATTATGATATTATGAATATTGATTATATTATCAATAGTCTTTATTTTACAATTTTTTGATATTTATTTTTTATTTCTTTACTATAATTTCTTAATTTTTATAATATTACTCATTCTTCATTTTTTTTATTTTTATATTTTATAATTTTTTTTAAATTATTATTTTTGTTTAAAAAGCTATCAAATTATTTTTGATTTGATATATGTTTAAAGTTTATTATATTGATATAATATAAGAATTTCAATGAAAAATTTAACTTGGTCTATATAAATATAATGACGAAGTCATCTCAGTTGATTTGAGATAGACACTGTGAAATCATTTTGACTAATATACCTTATTTTCACTACTTAATAGATACAACAACTTAAAATATCTCGAACATTAATAGATTAATTTAAAATAAATTTACGTAATCAAGTTAACTTAATAACGTTGATTTAATTTAATAATCTTCATTTAAATTAAATTTTTAATTTATGATCTAAATAATAATACTTGTGTTAATATAAAAGTTAAAATTATTTTAAATATACTAATTAGATGAGTATACATCCATCAAAACTTATAAATAATTGAAGAAAATGTGAGATAACTTTTCTTGAAAATCTTAATTTCTTAATGCCAAATACTTACCACTAATTTAAATATTAGAGTGTGTTTTTATAGGTTATACATAGAGAAAAAAAAATGTGTTGAAGAAGATAAAAAAAAAGACAACATATTTTAGAATGGAAAAGAAAGTGAAAAAAAGACAACATATTTTAGAATAAAAAGAAAAATATAATCTTGCAGAGAGGATATTCCGCCTTTTTTAGTAAGAATATTGATAATTTAATTTTATTAGTTTTTGTATTTTATCGATGTATTTTCTTGTATATTAACTAAAAATAATGACAATTTCAATATTTTCTTTATAAATTACAAAGAAATTATAATCCTTACTCACAGTGTATAAATTAAGGTATGAGTATAAAATTTAGAATAATTTATTTATAAATTACAAAGAAATTATAATCCTTACTCACAATGTGTAAATTAAGGTCATGTTAAAATACACCCATTTATTTCTCAACTTAATCATGTTCATTAGAATATAATATAATGGTTTCTTCTTTGGGTATATAGTGTATGCTTTTGTGTGTTTTAATAGTGACTTATCTTGCATTTTCCTGTCTTAGGAAGCTCTTGCTCCACGACCTGCAAGGAATATCAAAAGCTATGCAGAGGATAATCAATCTGAAAGAAGTAGTAAAAGGAAAAGGAAAAGGAAAAAGAAGGAAAGTGAACTAAAAAGAGAATTCAGCTCCTTCAACACGGATGATTGATGGAGCTTCGGCCCAAGTGAGATTCTGGTCATATGGGAATTTGTCTAAAAGAGATGCACTCCGATTTTCTTGCTCAGTAAGATGCTATTACTGTTGGCAATTTTCTGTGCCATCTTTTATTTGTAAATCCATTACTTTTAGGGCACACTAATACAATGAAAGCTCTAAGTATTTTTTCATATGTATGTTGCTTATAATCATCCTTGCCTATCAGTTGAATGTCATTTTCCCCTTGCCAGCTTGAAAAATGTATCTAAGTAGGTGCTGTAGGATCAACTAAAATATTGGATCTTTTAAGTTTTACACAGCTGTTGGGGTTAGTGCACTTCTGGAGATTGAGGTGCAAGTGGAACTGTACTTCAAATCTTATGTCATTTTGTTTTGTTACTGTTCAAATTATAGGGTTTACATAAGGACTAAAATATGATTGAGATTCTAATAAAATGATATGAGGTCGGTGTTTTTTTTGATAAATACAAAGTATCAATACCTATTTGTACTAGTAGCATTTGGCCTAACTTTTTTTGGCTTCTCTTTAGAAAATTCTCTAATCAGCTTCTATAGTTCTATTCTAAGTAATTGTTTGCAATAGTGAATAGTGGCATTGTCGCACCCTTTCGCTGTATAGTGATTCCATATGGCAGTTATACTATAGCAGCACGAATTGCTGCTGAGTTTTGTGTGATGGTCACTATAGTGATTTTGGGGTTGGCCGCTCTGCACCACTATTTGGGATTGACTACTATAGCCAGTCTTCTCCTTTCAAGGAAAAGAGAAACTCAAAAAAAGCTGGGCCAAATTTGACCTAGTTGTAAAATCAATGCTTGCACGTAGCAAACCCACGACATACCAAGCAAATGCCATTGTTTTTGAAAATTTTGGCCTCTCTACTGAAGCCTTCAAACTCTAGACTTATACCACTCAGTAATGTCAAGAAAACCCTTTCTTAGTGCCCAAAATCTAAAAACCAAACCCCATTAACAGCAGAACAAAGATAAAAATATCAGAACAGCCTTGCAACTGAGCAACTTGTTCTATGAGGAACAAACCTCAATGTGAAAATTCTTTTCATAGAGAACCCAAAGTTTAGCAAGCTTCAAGTAAACATAAATCAAACAAGTCAGAATTGAAATATAACCTAATCAAAGTGGAAGCCATCACAGTCAAGAGAAACTGAAGCACCGGCAAAATGAATATAAAAATTAGTCTTGAAATTGGTTAGGGATTGCTCTGAAACTTCCTGAGATTGGTCAGCTGCCAGTCATTTTTGGTGAGTAATCCTTAACTGATCACTAACTCCAGCTGCACCTCATCATGATAGCTTTGGCTGTTCAACTGGTCACGTTTTGCTGAAATGCAAATCGCCCAAAAACATGTAAAGCTTTCAGCAGCTTCTATTGTCACTACTGGCCACCACAAGTCCCTGTGGCTCAAACTAGAGAAAACAGGAAAAAAAAATATAAAATTCGGGAAAGAAGTTTCAAGGTAAAATCATAGATACAAAGGATTTAGGGTGAAAAATTGGAAGGAATGTAGAAATGAGTTAATGAAGTCAATGCTGCTGAAAGGCTAAAAAAGCAGCAATATATTTGTTATCAGATTAATAGTATAGTTTTGATACAATATGTTAACTTAATACTCCTATATTCACTAATAATTAGGTTCAAAACTAATATTAATAGTAGACCTAGCTAACTAACAGTAAGATTAGTAGCTGTAATTTATTGACTTGAATAATTAAGCCAATTAAGTGAAGTATTATGAGTGAAAATTGAAAGTCCAAGCTCACCAATACATTGTATCTGTAATTAAATAAACAGAATTTAGGAAATTCCTCTGATTGCTACTTCCATTAGATTACGAGTTGATTCTGCTATATATTCTGAAGATATATACTTAACAAATATATTTTGAAGATATGTAAGATATTCTAAGGTATTCAACTATTACTTATTCTCAATAATGTGATTTATGATTTACCAAAAATATGAATTACATTTTTTTTCCAATGTGCAAACGTATGAAGCAAGCAATTAGTCTTTGGTGTTTCCTTTCTTCAAGAATTGTTATAACAACCTAATCCAAGCTTGCAGACACATACTTCTCTCATATGGGCATGTGTGCACATATGCTGATATGCACAAGCTAACGATGACTATGAATCAAGTAAGCCCAAATGCTTGGTATGTGTGTCTCACCTTTGCGACAATTTTGGGGGATAAAATATTTTTGCCACCCTGTGGATCAATGTAAATGGTTTTTTCTGAGCTCATGCTTGCTACATGCATGTATGTGTATATGGTACGAGCTTCATTTTTGTTATTTTATACATGTATATGTTGCTGCGTGCTTATCCCTTACTAAATCACCAGGTTATGAAATTTGGAAATGAGAGCCAAATCCACCTAATTGCTGTAGAGGTTGGTGGTGCAGTAGAAGCAGCCCCACCTGAAGCACAAACTGAACTCTTCAATGCTCTACTTGATGGCTGTACAGAAGCAGCCGACCTTGGAAATCTGGATCTGAAGGTTTGTATTGTACATCAAATACTTTTTTGAGAAGCGACCTGGTGGGTTTCCTTCAAGTTGATTCTCTTCAGGAATCAAGTAGTCAGTTATGTGGGGGTTCAGAATGGATGATTCCTTGAGTGTTGTGGCTTTCACCCTGCATTTACTCAGCTTCAGCTATTGTGTATAGGTAACGCATAAAAACAAAATTAGTGAATCCTTCATAAATAATGTTGGTCTTATTGAATCTCTTACTTGAAGAACTTGTGGAGCATTAACATCCAAATATCAATGATGAACAATGTCATTTCCTATGCAATGTGCTCCAGAGCAATCCAATTAAAAAAGAGTAAATAAAAAGACTGTAAACAATGTATATATTTTAGTAGTTTTCTTCAATTTTAAACAGTAACTAACGAAGTATAATATATTTAATATGTAAAATAACGAAAATTGTCGTACTAAATTTGAATGAATTTCTTATAAAGACTTTTAAGAAAAAAAAATAAGATTCCATAAATTAAAGATCAAAATTTAGAAAAACTATATAATATAATATTTATAAATTAGTTTGTATATAAATTAATTTAATATATAAAAACTTAATCTCTTTTATTTATTTTTTTCTAAGTATTTATAGAAAAATTTGTTCAACTGAGATAATTTAAATAATTATAAATTATCATATTCAAAGGAGAAAAAAAAGAGACTATACCTAACTATATGGATTTTAGTCACAAATATCTTTAAAAAATAAATATTTTCAATAGAAAATTTGATAATATGAAATGACTAATTATTATTGGTTATAATTAAGATAGTCAAAATCGAAATCTTATTCAAAATGGTTAATGAGAATATAAATCATAAATCGGAATATCATAACACAAATCGTAAAATCTTATAAATTTATAAAATTTATATAAATTATATAATTAAACTTAAAATATATAAGATATATTGCTGAAATAAATATCAATAATAAATTGAAACTTGAAAAAATAAATAAAAATTAAGAGGGGTACAAATTTTTTTTTATTGGCAAAAAAGGTACAAATATTGAATATTGAGGAAGTGAAAAGATGGTTAGAGAAGAGGATAAATTATAAAATTTTAAAAATATAGAAAAATATTTAATTTTTTTTAAATTTTATTTAATTAACTTTTAAAATGTGACTATTGAAATATACAAGATATATATATATATATAGTGAGATTAGAAAAGAAAGAGGAAACGTTATTTTTTAAAGTTTGAAACATTGTCCACTTCAAATAAAATGAGAATAAAACCCTAATCTAAAATGAGAATAAAACCCTAACCTACTTCAAACAGAATAAAAATAAAACCCTAGCCTCCTTATAACAGCGGCCAGCATCTCTCGCCATATTTTGTGTATTGTCCCTTGCAGCATCACTCACTACTACCCGTGTTGATAAAGGAGAAAAGTGATGAAAAAGGAAAAGAGCGAAGATACGATTTCTAAATACACGCGTAAGAGAAGGTGACACGAGACGGAGGATCGAGAAGATAGTTGCCCCGAAAACCCTAGACGATCTGGCTAAAAATTCGATTTTTAGGTATGTAAACTCGAAAACTTTAAAAGATTCGATTTTTAAGTATGTAAACTCGAAAACTTTAAAAGAATCATAAAATTGTAAAATTTTATAACTCAAATCCCGATACTAACTATGATGGTCATAATTTTCCATACATAAAACTTAAACTAAATCTTGATTCGATAAAATTCAATATTGAAAACTAAGTTAAAATATATGTTGTAGGATATTTATGATCGAAAATAATTCCATCGTATCTAAAGAAACTTGAACTCGTCACAATCAGACCTAATAAATTGGATTTAAAATAAAACACTAATTCAATACTTAACATCTATTCTATTCTGATTTTGGTTAAGATTTACAACTTCTAATCAACCAAATTTTGATTTTAGTTGAGATTTACTAAGCTAATATATGAAATAACGTTATAAATATTGAATATAAACCAGTTACATGCCATGATTGAAAGGATTGTCGAGAATAATTACATAATAGATGGTGATCATTTGGTAATAAGAGATAAGTTGTTAACATATCCCCAATTGTTAAATTAGCAGTTTGAGAAAGGAAGGAAGTGAAGGGTTTGAAGAAGAAAGCAACAGAAAACGAAGGTAGCAGTGAAGGGAAAGAAACAAAAGACGAAGAATACGTGCAAAAACACTCTGCGCTTCTCACTGTGATTGCGAAGGGTTTTACGTGGAAGCTGTGGAAGCAGGCGGACAAAAAACTTGGGGGGACAGAGGCAAAGCTCGAAAAGATATCCAGGTCCGCACAAAAGCGATAGCTGTGAGGGCTCATTTCTCACATGTGAGGTGTGGCTCACATTATTTTATCTCTTTATCTTTCATACTGCTTTCTTGGCCTTTCATGATTCTCAAATTGTATGGCAGTAACATACCCTCTTCTTACCTATCTCTCCACACTTATTAACTTCATCTCAAACATCATTGTTACCATTTTAATTCACCTTTTATCTCAAAGGTTCACTAGTTTAGTTTAGAGCAACACTTTGAAGGGAAATTTCCATTAATTATATATATATATATATATATATATATATTTGATATAAGCCTTTTTCTATAGAAATCTCAATTAGACGAACTTATTAAAATAAGTAAGAAATAAATGTGAAATATAGACTCTAAGATCATTTATTAAAATAAAAAATAAATATGAAATATAGATTCTAAGACCATTTAAAATTTTATTCTAAAACTAATTGCTACTCATTAAAGTTGTTTAACCTATGTATAAATTCTATTATGTAAATTAAGATGGGTGATATGAATTTTCTTTTAATATCCTTCCTCTACAAATACTTATCGAATCAGAACATAATATACTTGTAATAAATATAAATATAATCCAATCAATGATTTAAAAGAGAGCCAAAATTATTGAAAATGAAAATAATTGAAGTAATAGTATTTTAAAAACCTAAAATCTCTAATGTAAAAGAAATATAATATTCTCTATTTATATATAATTAATATAATAAACTTATTTATAGAAAATAATTGGATATCATGATTGATATCCTTTTATGATAGTTATTAATTATTATAAAAGTCAATAGAATATATTTATGTTAGCATGTGTTATTTATTCTTATTTTAATTGTTATATATTTTTAAAATCTTATGAATAATCTGTTGAGTTGATTTTAGTCCAAAGAAACTACATAACATCCTTGACTTTGTTATATTTTAGATAGGTATTATCCATCAAATGACAGTAGTTCCATTTATTGATATCGTGTGGGATTGATTGTCTTACAAATATATTGTGTCAATGATGATAATGATAAAAATTAAAAGGCAATGAAGGAGCAAGAAACTTGAAATAAGGATAACCTTTTGGCTTTTAGAGATGAAGCTATAAGAAAAAAGAAAAAAAGAATTGTTTATATGATGTGCCATTTCAGAGCAAATCCAAGCCAGAACTGAGAGGTTCTCTCTTCATCCATTCTCAGCCTCAAGGTTCCCAGTTTCTCCCTCTTATCTTCCACCTGTGACATGACCTGGTCCCACCTTAGCATTTCATTGGTTCCCCTGCGCTCTTGATCATAAAAAATGAATTTTCACAATTATACTTTTATATAATAAGGTTCTAACAATAGAACACACAGTCCTTACTTGCTTCTGCCACATTCCACAAAAACTCTCTCAGGGTCCTCCTTCCCACGTATACTCACTTGTTCTCATTTTCTCTTCATATACATCTACATGCATATGTTTATGTTGTGTGTCTGTGTGTTTAAGGCTGGTTCTTTCGATTGAATTTTCTATTATCTTCACTGTAAAATTGGCTTTGGAAGTCGAAAAATCAAGAGGGGTGATTGGGAATCGCATAGTTTTTTGCATGTCTTAATTTAGTTATTGGTGTGCAAATTACAATCCAAAGCAGCTCTGCCTCTTGTTCTGCCCACCAATCCATCATGCTTTGTGTTTTCTTCATGTCAAATTTGATGGGGGCGGGTCCAAGATGTGTTTTCAACTACAATTTTCAGTACAAATATCAGAAAGTCATTCTTATGAAGTAAATAACTTTCTATGCTTTCTTCTTGATCATGCTACTGAATCAAGGCTCTGTCCTTATACCACAGTATAGATGTTTCTGTAACAGTATTTTTTTATTACAATCTTTTTCTCATTCAATTTTCTGAAAAACAGAGAATTCAGTTGTGCAGCAGTTCTAATATATTAAGATGATAATTTTAGTTGTTCTTATTAACTGCATGAAAGGATTTTCAAAGGTTACACACGCACAACAAACCTGCTGATGAAAAAGGATGACTAGTTTTACTTTTAATTTTTGTTTTTCTCTTTTATGCAGTTGTCAAGGCCATCTATAGAGATATATAATGATTAAAAAATCACCAGTCATTATTTAATGACAGAATCTACACCTTAATCAGTTTTTGTTCTCTCTTTGATATAAACTGTGTAACGTACCTTCTCAAAGTCTAGATTTTCTAGTATCTGAACATGAATTTTCTATGTTATTACATAGCAACTCATAATTTCATTAAGGTTCATATTTCAGTAACAAATCTCCTCAACGATGGAATAATGAAACAGTAAATCAGTAGTGCATGCACAAAGTTTCTGACCAAAGATTTAGAAGGTGGTTAAAACTGACTTTTTGATGGATTTTCTTTAGGGGACTCTTCGGTGGGAAAATTCAAAGAAGTGATTGAAATTTCAAGCAAGACAAGATGGACTATTTCAATGCACCAGGAAAGAACCATCTTTTTGTTCCGGGGCCAGTTAACATCCCGGACCAGATCATTCGGGCCATGACCAGAAACAATGAGGACTATCGTTCTCCAGCTATTCCAGCTCTGACAAAAACTCTGCTTGAGGATGTCAAGAAGATTGTCAAGACCACTACTGGAACTCCATTTCTCATCCCTACAACTGGTATATTTAAACAATCCATATTGATCTTAGTGTTATGTATATATATTTTTTTTAGTTTCATAATCAAGGTAGAAGTGAATTAGTACCTAACCTTTAAAAAGAGTGCATTTCAGTCCTTATGGTGAAAAAGGGTGCATGTTTTTCAAGGTCAGGGACCAAGTTGTAAATAACAAAATTTAGGGTGTTATTTTGCAATTTGTCATAATATCAATTAGGCTATATTATCTTAATAATAAGGATGATACTCACTTCAATGGTTATACTTTCTAGGTTAAATTAACCAGCAAGTCCTTGAGCTATTTGAAAATTTTGAATCAGCTCTGCAAAGCTTAAAAATATAATTTTTTTTTTTTTCAAATTGAGTCACAGGATTTTTTAAAACCACCACAAATTGTCATTTCTAGTAGTTTCAAACCTTCATAAACTAATTCTATAGGTCCAACACAATTCTGACAATATCAAGTACCCAATTATAATTTTTTTTAGGACCTAATTAAAATTTTCCAAATGGTTTGAAGACCTATTAATTAATTTAACATACTTTTTACATAGATATCTTAGATGCATCCAACTATATACTGAATCAACTCTATTATTCATCCATGATCTATTTACTCCTTATATTATATACACTTTAGAGACCATGACTTGAAGCTTTAGAATTATTTATTAATCGAAAATAACTGCAAAATTTTTATATGATATTCTAGAATAATGATGGTATTAAATCTTCTTTTTCTTATATATCTTTATTGTTCTTGTGTGTTTGTTTTGGAGATTACAAGCATAGAGTATAGGTGGTTTTATAAGAACATGTACTTTGTTATTCACATGGTTGTAGTTTACTAGTTTTCTTGTTATTAAGTAATGCTTTTGAATATGGTTCAGGTACTGGTGCTTGGGAGAGTGCTCTCACAAACACACTGTCTCCTGGGGATCGTACTGTATCTTTCTCGATTGGCCAATTCAGCTTGCTTTGGATTGATCAGCAGCAGCGTCTGAACTTCAACGTTGATGTTGTGGAAAGTGAATGGGGCGAGGGTGCTAAGCTTGATGTTCTGGAATCAAAGATTGCTGCAGATACTGCACAGACTATTAAGGCAATTTGCATCGTTCACAATGAGACAGCAACTGGGGTCACTAATAACCTGGCCAAAGTGAGACAAATTCTCGGTGAGTATTTCATCTAATGGACTTCAATGTAGCCTTTTCTCATTGAATATACACATGCATACCCTTCTATTCTCTATAAACTGCCAGAGCCACAAAATCACATGTTTGGACGAATTTTTCCACAAAAACTTATAAAAGAGAAAAAAAATGAAATAGAGCTCTTCATAAGCTAACATTAACTTAAACACAAGTTAAAGATAAAAACTTAAGAGACCTATATGAGAGCTTCTAAAAGTTAGCTTTTGAATAATCTAATTTTAGTTTCTGGAGAAATTTTTTTCAGATTTTCCTCTGCTATAAATGTTTATGGAAATGTTCGTCCAAACAGGTCAAAGATATTATTGTTCGTAGCTGCTCTTACTTCCATAGGACATGTTTTGGTTTCAGTTTTGGCTATTTGTTTTATTTTGTCCTTTAATATCAATTAGATTTAGAAGGACTACTTAGGTCAGTATTTTCTCTAAACACAAAGCTGCCCTGTATTTACTAAATGCATGCATAACTGCCAAATTTGTTCACATAACCGTCTTATCAGTGTTTATAGTGAGATATATTGTTGCGTGGATCATTAGCATTTGACTTGGCTCTTGTAACCTAAGTATGCATATGAAAATTGAGTAAATTATTCACATGCAACATAACTAGTGAACTCAAATGCTATATTTTTTTACTTGACAATGGTTATTTGCATCCATAATTTGACATAGATTATGTCATTCTTTGATGAAAATGTAATCTTAGTGCCTCTTCCACGTCTGCAAATGTTGCAATCACCAGCTGTTGGATTTCTAATGTTGTTTTTTCCTTAATGCTCTTCATGAAAAGTTTCTCACATTTTGTTTTGGACACTCAGATTCCTACCGGCATCCAGCCCTCCTTATTGTTGATGGAGTGTCTTCCATTTGTGCTCTTGATTTCCGCATGGATGAATGGGGAGTTGATGTGGCCGTAACTGGCTCTCAGAAGGCCCTTTCCCTTCCCACTGGGATAGGTATTGTGGTTGCAAGCCCTAAAGCTATTGAGGCCTCAAAAACTGCTAAATCACTCAGAGTTTTCTTTGACTGGAAAGACTACCTGAAATTCTACCAGTTAGGAACCTATTGGCCATACACTCCTTCAATACATTTGCTGTATGGTCTGAGAACTGCTCTCGATTTGGTTTTTGAGGAAGGACTTGAAAATGTGATTGCAAGGCACAATCGTTTAGGCACAGCAACCAGGTAAGGCATGATATGCTAGTTCAGAAATCATAGTGAATGACTTCAACATGTAAAAGATGAGTTTAATTTCGATGCACCATCATTGTATAGAAATAGAAATTTTATACTATCAAACAATCAGAATCATTTTGCTAAGACGTCTAAGATGGTTATGATAAAAATTCAATAAACTATCATATGGTTTAGTTTAAAATTGAATGACAGTTTTACAGTGTCAGTGTTTACTCGAAGTTTTATGTTAAGTTTTGACAAATGGTCCAAGGTTTTCTAAGTAGACAATGGTTTTGGCTTTAGGTTATTAGACAATGAATCTGATAGGTACTCAATATACTAAATGCAGACTTGCTGTAGAGGCATGGGGTTTGAAGAATTGCACCAAAAAGGAAGAGTGGCACAGTGACACAGTGACTGCTATTCTTGTTCCTTCTTACATTGATAGTGCTGAAATTGTTAGAAGGGCATGGAAGAGATACAATTTGAGCTTAGGTCTTGGACTGAACAAAGTTGCTGGGAAGGTTTTCAGAATTGGACATCTTGGCCACTTGAATGAGGTAATGTCGATTTCCAAACTCCAATCTGCATAATCATGAAACTAAAAGTTTCATTTATTTGTAGAGAAACAAACAAGTTTAAAAATCCATTCTCAAGTCGAAGGAAAAGTAATCATTGGATTATCAATATACATATTTACAAACTCTTAATCTATATCTAAAGGCACATATAAAAAAAAATCATAAATGTTTTCTTTCTTGTTCTTGGTTGTTAGATGTGAATCTTTAAAATATAGTCATCCTAGCTTTCATGTACATTCTGTCCAACTTCAATCTTGCAAGCTTCAGAACTGTGATAGGAATAGTAACAAGGTTTAGTTCTTCTGAGTATTCTACATAATTTTAGTGCATAAGCAAACAATATTAATCATGAATGTGAAACTTGCTTGTCACTACCTCCGAGTTCCAAGTTGCCAACCTTTTTATATTTGTTAATTCTTGTAATACTTTTCAGTTGCAACTCTTGGGATGTCTAGCTGGTGTGGAGATGATACTCCAAGATGTGGGTTACCCTGTGAAGCTTGGAAGTGGAGTTGCTGCTGCCAGTGCCTACTTTAAGAACACTATTCCTCTCATCCCTTCCAGGATTTGAGTCACATCTTTACTTCCTTTTCTGCTCTTACAAAAGTTCTGTAAAATATACATATATTATCCTCTTTTACACTCCTATGAAGATGAACATACTCTCTACTTTCAACTTTAATGCATTGCTTCTTTCATTGCCCTGTATATCAAAAATCATTGCATCTTCTGACCTTATTTCTGACTCTGTCATGGTCATCAAATTCATCATAAAGTCTTTTGGCACAAAGAGTACAAATTCTATTATTCTTTTAAGTCAAATGTTAAAATCTTAATTTAAACACTGACAGTGTAAAAAGTTTTTTTATGTTAACATCCAATAATTAATTGTCACCATCCTGTGTATGTTAAGGTTAGTGAGTTCTGTGATATTTTCTTCAAAAGTTACACTTAGGATGATTTCTAATTAATTGACGATGTAGAATCTATTATATAAAAAACTGTATGAAGATTAAATTCCAATATTAAACATTTACCACTTGCAGCAAAGTGCAGTGTTCTAGGATTGCATATGGATACACTCTGATGGTGCAAAGACATTTGTGATATATTGTGTAGGTAAATTAGATATCAATTTGGTTTACTCTTCTTTTAAATGTTTCCAACAATTTTAAATTATCAACTGGGTACAACAATAAATTTAATTTATGGAGAGCTATGATTAAAAAAATAAAGCAATGTTTTTTATTTTTTTTTTCTATTTCTTGTTTTATCACTCTCAAACAAATATCTACACACCAAACTGTTTTAGTCTATAGTTAAAAAAAATACAGTAAACATATGTACCAGTTTCATATTTACCATTAATAAAGAGATTTTCTTTAGGCAGTGGAATAGAATGAGTTATTATAAACTTTTTTATGTGTGTTTAATTTCTACAGAGAAAAAAATTATGATTTAGGGAAATGAAGAAGTAAAAATGGCATCCATAATTTATATATATATATATATATATATTTTAAATTACTTTAATTTCATTTTTTAATAATTTTGAAAAATTATGTCTTTAATATTTAATGAGAGAGAATTCATTGTATGCTAAGAATCACGTGGTCCTTAGCTAATTTACATGTGACATGTTCTAAATTAAAAAAAAAATATATTGTTCTTACATAAATATTAATCATAAAATCCATGAAGATAATTTTATTTTTTATTGATATCATATTATTCTAACCATTTTGAAGTATATTTCCAATTATATTTCAATAGTCAAATTAATAAAATTTAATATGTAATTAATACTCAAATTAATAAACAATATAAGTAAAATTTAATAAAATTTAATATGTGATTAAAGATAAATTTTTATTTATAATATTCTCTGTTTATAATTCAATCCTTCTAGATTTAATGTTGTTCAACTTTGAATAATGAAACAGATAATCTTTTAAGGCAGATATATCAATCATTATAACCACCTAAGTCTCCATTCGTTTCTCATTTGATATACACTGTATAATAATTTGATTCAATAATGAATGAAAAAAAAAAATTACTAAAATTGATAAGGATAAATCAAATCCAAAAATTTTAATATTAAATCTCAAATAAATGTTGATAAGTATAGTTATATTAATATCTGTAACAATAAATCATTCTAACTTATTTGGATCAATTTATTATACATAAATTAAATTAATCTTAATTATATTTTATTGACTAAAGAAGAGTTAATCTTTATATATTATTTTTTTTTATCATAGAGACGTTTTTATTTATTCAAAAAATAAGAATTAGAAATTTATTTTTAATTTTTATTATTTTTTAAAAAAGTTTTATTAAGATAAATTAATATTATAAATCATTAGAATAATATATATATATATATATATATTCCTATAATTAACTAATAATTTTTAGGTTTCTTATTAAAATAAAAATTATCATTTCAACCATACTTGAGATATATTTTAATTGTACTGTGTATATATCATATAGAGAAACTTTTTATCTTTATATAACTCTTTATTAGAGTATTATAAAAATTATTTTTCATAGTAATACGTTTGTGCGTTGATAATAAAGAATTATATTAAAAGAGTTTTATTTTCTAAAGTAAACCCTCAAATTTAAATTAACAAAAAATTAAAATTATTTTTAAACAAAAATGAAAGAAGAATAAAAGAAGAAAAATAGAAATGAGATAGCTTAGAATTTGTATCTACATAATATCAACAATCTTATCTTATTTTTTAAGTTACATAAATTATTTTATCATAAAAGTTGAATTGACAAAATTACAACCTAATCATAATGTTGAGGTTATTATGATCTTATATAAACTTTTTACAACAAAATAAACAATTAAAGAAAGAAAAAAAAAAGATTATTATAAAAAACAATTAAAATAAAGACTATCATAATTAAGTTTAATAAACATATTATAATATTTACTATAAAATCATTTAAAAATATTAAATCTGAGAGAAAATATTCCATAAAATTATTATTAAAAAAATTTTATATTAATTATCCTAATTTATAATGTTTACCATAATAAATCACTTAATTCGATAAATATATATAAAAAAAAGAATACGTACAAAAAGTTCATATCATCTACCTAAATTTAATAATAGGATTTATATATATATATATATATATATATATATTAAACTATATAGAATCAATGGAAAGTTAATTTTAAGAACTTAAATAAAATTTTAACATTTTAAAGATTTATTTAAAAGAATTAATAATTTTTTAAGTTATTGTAGATTAATATAAAATATTTAATCCTTTATTAAAAAAAAAGGTCACCATTTAAATATGATTAACTTTGGATAATTTAAAAAAAAAGTAAAAATAAATAAATAAGAGAGTTTGGGTCCATTTTACTATTTATATGTGTCTGCCACATGTTACCATCTTTCTCTTCTCCAACTTTTATTTATTTTTATTCATTCATGCACCTCTTCTTACATCACTACTTTTTTAATATTTCACCCATCATTTTCAAAATTTTAGTACCATTTATGGTTAGTTTTAATTTCACACGTAAGTTTCAGCATTGCTATTTTTTTAAATGTTTCTTTAAACTTTTTTTTGGAAAAAAAGAAAGAAAGTTCTTTAATAAAATAATCATTTATTTATGATTTTAATATATTTAGATAAGTTTATTTAGGAAGAGAAAAGAGAAAAAAAAAGGTAGTTTTCTATTTTTCTAAAAGCAACTTTATAAAAGTATATATGATAAAAGAGAGAGAAATTGTTTTGAAAAAGAAGAATCATTTTTTTAATAATGATATTTTTAAAGTATAATAAAATTCAAGAGTAACACATTATTGTTGTATAAATCACATGAAATTATTTTTTATTATTGAAAATAGAATTAAAAACCTTGAATATTACTAGTACATGTGTGTGTTTTGAAAGTACAAGTATTGAATTTATGTGCAATGTATGTGGTTGTTGCTTCTTGTGTTGAACCAACTCTCTAATGCTTAGACAAAAGAAACAGCTAGATTTTAGCTTTAATTAAGCCAATTTTTGATAGATGTAACAAATAACAACCTATAAAAGTAGGGGAAGAATATGTTAATCAAAACACTTCAAAGAAAAATGGTTTTTATGTGGAACATTTTAAACATTTCAAACTTTATTACACAGGATTTGGACAAGTTTTTGGACAATAATTCTTTAATAATAAAAATAAGAAATGAATTTTTTTATAAATTAAAATTAATTTATACCTTAATTAGTGAAGCTTGAGTTACAAAACAATTAATTTATATATTGAATTATTGTCTTTAGAATGTTTTGGATAGATTTTTTTAAAAAAAATATGTACTTATTTTTTTGTGTTATTGTTTTTTTTATTGTTGCCACAGATATTCTTTTAATCTTCACTTTATTTTCCTTGATTTTATTTATTTTGTTAGAAATTTTATCTCATAACAATCATCTATGGTCACCTCTATGTAAATACTTTGTTTTTTTTTGGCTAATATAAACTGCATTTTAAATTTATTTTAAAAGAATTAAAATTATAATAACTTATTAATATATATTTCTTAAAAATAAATAAGTATATTTTAAGTAACTACAATCATTGAGTGTTGTACGTAACTGAGATAATTACCTGAATATATAAAATGGTAAACATAATTAAAATAAACTTATTCATAACAAACATTATTAATGCTTTTTAAAAATTTTCTTAATACAAAATACAAATACTCATAATGTTTATTAGAAGTAAATAAATGAAACAAATCTAAAATTATGTAAAATTATAAAAAGGATGAACAATTACTCCTAACATGTATCTTATAGAAGGCTAACATGAATATTATGAGATTGGTTATTTTAAACATTTCAAAATGTGTTGAATATTTTAAACAAATTATAGATATGCTATTTTTTTTTTATAATTATTTTCCTTCAATTTTAGGGTTTATAGTGATCAAGTTGTTAGGAAACTCTCCAAACAATTTAATGAAGGTAGAAGGTCTTTGAATTGCAATAATTGTTAGTTGTTAATTAGATTTTGTTCTTACCTAATTGTATTATAATTTAAGTTTTAGTGTTTTTATGAAGTCTTTGTTAGATATTAAGTTTGTTGTGATTTTTTTTTTTTTAATTTTTTTTTGAGTTGGAAGAATATTAAGTTTGGTGAAATCATGAAGCAATCACAATAAATATGAATCAATTCAAAAGGAGGTGGTCCAAAACACAAACCTAAACCTAAAATGCAAACCAAACAAAATCATAAATCTTCAACTCACCTTTTACACCACATATATTCATAGATATTTTGAATATTTTCTTTATATTATATTTAAAAAAATGTTTAATGGACAATTATATTTTTAAACAGGTTCACAAATCAACAGTCTTAGTTTATATTATATATATATATATATTTTTTTTTTTTTTCTGAAATTCCACTATTAAATTGAAAGCTTTTATAAAATAGATTAAATTTACAAACTTTGATGCAAATAAAAAATAATTAATATTTCACCACAGTATTTTATGTTGATAAAGAATATATTATTTAAAATATTAATAGATATTTATTGTTAGATTAATTATCAAGAAATATTCAAATTATGTGAAATTTAATATACCTAATTAAAAACCAAATATCAATTTATTCAAAGATTAATTTGATTAAAGTTTCATTACTCTACTTAAAAGAATTTTTTAGTTTAAAAATAAATATAAATATACTTATTCTTTATTAAGATTATTTATTTATTTAAGATATAATGATTAAGATGAATAAAAATGTTATATTATTAAATTATAAAAATAAATTATTAAAATAAAAAACAAGTTTGTAACACTTATTATTAAAATAAATAATGAAAATGTTAAATATTAAATTGATTACTTTTATTGTCAATAAAAATATTAAACTTGGTTACAAGTTAATAAACATGAGTAAATCCCAATTTTAATCCAATAAAATATCTTATTTCAAAATATTAGACCTCTCTCTATATCACCTTTAAATAAAATGTAGAATCAAGATTAAAAAAATAAAAGTGTTAAATTTTTAATTGAAAATAAATATTAATTTCATCACTTATCATAATCTTTAAATTGAACTAATATTATTATAAATTTCATCTCTTCAAAATATTTAACATTCCAAATATGTTAATTACAATTTATTTAGTCAAAATCTAAAGACTA
Organism: Macrotyloma uniflorum; assembly: GCA_016859785.1. Taxonomy (NCBI): domain Eukaryota; kingdom Viridiplantae; phylum Streptophyta; class Magnoliopsida; order Fabales; family Fabaceae; genus Macrotyloma; species Macrotyloma uniflorum. Next base: position 374,458 of record BDMB01000071.1, on the reverse strand, counting down.
CATGAAAAATGATATGATAGATTATCCTATAAAAAAATAATATTAAATTCATCCTATTATAGATACATTTAACTTAATTTATGTTTTCTCCAAGTTCTTTTTTATTTTCTTTTCTTCATTTATTAATTTTTCTTTTTGAGGTATAATTTTATTTTTTCTCTACATATAATTTTATTTTCTTTTATACATAACTAATTAAGTATAAATCACAAATGCTTAATTAAGACAGTAAAATATTTTGTATGATAATTACATTAATCATAAACAATGGAACATCAGATCACACTCATAATGCATGTCTTCAGATTCATCCTTTTACTTCATTGGATTCCAAATACACACACCTAGAAAAAATCATCAAAACTAATGTTCAATTTTTTTTTTTTCTCTTTCTTCCTAATATACTATTTTTCTAGCTAATATACTCTCTCTAAATCTACTCCAGCTATAAATTTTCTCCGTCATCGTTTGCCATTATATTCATTCACCATTATTGGTACCACTATTGCTCCCTCTCCTGCTTGCTGTTGTGTTCTTCAATATCTGCAACAAAAGAGCAATAACATGATTCAGCAAAGATAAAGCCAAACAAAACTCACACAGTATGCATGCACTTTTTTTTTCATGCCACAGATTTCTCCCAACTTAGTGTATCAGAGACTAATATCACTTGCAGTTCTGTGATTGTTTGTCAGTGACTCAACCAGTTTTCACACTCATTGGGGATAAAATATGCAAATTTGGTAGTGTATTCCACTGATATGAAAAACCTTGGTGTTTTTTCCATGCTCATTAAACTCAGTATAAGCAATAAAACAAGATTAAAAGGAATTGAGTTCCTTTCACTTCAACCAGCTCATGCTCTTCTTAACCATATGTGATGTCATATAAAGTCCTATCTAAAGGGTATTTCTAGATGAACTTCTCATAAAACTTCTACAAGAGAAAAATATGAAAAATAAAATAAAGTTGACTTCTTTATAAGAAGTTTACATACCCCATTCAAATAAGAATAAGATCATGACAGTGATGAAGACAATGATGATAAAGAGTTAGAGTAGAGACATGTATATATGGTTATAATGATGATGCAACGATAACAAAATATGAACTATTGGCATACTTGTCTAAGCATTTGGTTCTCATTCTGCAAAGTAGAGAGTCTTTCTTTGAGCTCTGAATTCTTCTTCTCTAAGTCTTTGACTCTTGTTTCCAAATCAATCAAGTATGCTTTCTTCCTCTCCCTTGCTTGTTGAGCCGAAACTCTGTTCCTCAATAGCCTGATTCCATTTCAAATCTCCTCAGTAAATCACAGGAGAAAAGGTTTCAGTAGAGACTAGACAGGACCAAGTTTACATGTCTACCTCTTTAGCCGCTTGCTTTCTTTATCAGCTGGGCTTCTCCCTCTCTTCTTCTGGCCCTCTCCTGTCCCCTGAACACGTTCTGTACCAGCATTTGAACCTGCATCTGGCCGAGAGGCCGAAGTTCCACCACTTTCACCTCCAATCTCTGGCACTCTTCTTATCTCTTCATCGCTTTCAGGACCTGGATTGTGCCAAATTCACTAAGTTCATTCAAACCCACAGTAACCATTTTTATCTGCTAACATTGTTAATAGGCATAAATATATTTTATTATCTTTTATAGATTAGCTGTTAGAAATTTTCGATAATTATTATTGTAACAACAAATCTCCTATAATCCCTCTCTTATTATATATTCCCAAGAATCTGTCTTATTAATGTAAAAAATATGCTCTGCCACCTATTTAAGAAAGGAAGGCTGCTGAAGACTTTTCTACAAACATTGTGTCATATTATAATATATTTACTTTTCTCTTGATATTTTGACAAGCATGAAACCAACACAATAGGAAGGGTATTTTTATGAACACAACCATTTTTTATCCAAGGAAAATAAAATACTAGTTCTTTTATGAACATTAACTTTTTGCTCTGTGTTTTTGGAGAAAGAAAACTCCAGAAAAGTAAACCTCTTATATGTAGTGGAACATTTATAGCAAAACATAAAATACTAAACATGTAAGAAAGGGTTCATAGCTTTATAAAGAAAGAGATTTTCCTCTTTTACAGATTTAAAGGAATTGAAGAATTTTGAGTTCTTTGTTAGGTCTAAGAGTCATATAGGAACAGTAATAAAAAGATATTTTTCATTCAAAAAAATTGTCATAATTGTAAAATGTGATATGCTGCCAGCACTTCTGGTTAACTCCATACCTGGTTGCTTTGTAATAACCATAGCACCTGATGTAGTTTGCATAGATTGAGCATCAGAAGTGGCAGATGGAATATCACCAGACATCTAACCATAAAAGCACAATTATTTTATATTAGTATCAGTATATAGTGTATTATTGCATAATGATATACCAACCATGATGTTAATGAAGTCTATTATAAGTAAAATACATACATTATTTCATAAAATATAACATACATAACACTGATTATAGTAAATTAGCAGCACACATGTTAATATAATATCTAATCAAGCTACACAAGTGATAAATACAAAATTACATACTAGAAACAAAATTTACACTCAGGTATAATAAGTAAGCATATCACAACATTAAAAGTGAAAACATAGAGTAATATCTTCAAAGTTTTAATAATTTTCAAACTTTACTCAAGCTTGTACAACTTTGAGTAACAGAGTCTGAGCATGTATTAACTTCAACCAATAGTGCGTTCACCAGTTCACACATTTTTGCTGCTACACTTGTGATTTAACACCAGTTGAGAATCTCAGAATCAGCTAAATACATTACCGGTTGCCCGTTTGCTTGATGGGGATTTGGTATTTGAGAATCATGTCCAGAAGATGAAGAGAGGTCAGCATCTTCTTCCCATTGCATCCCTGCCTTGGAATTGTTTCCTTGGCCATAGTTGATCTCATTATCTAGATCATCAGCATCGTCTTCATCATCATCATCGCCCTCCAATCCAGCACCCTCTGATATCCAGATTCATCTTGTTCATTGTAAATTCTGAAGTGGGAAAGACCAAAAAAAAAACATTTATGCACAGGGCTAACCTTGGTGACTTGTGAATCTAGTCTTGCACTGGGGACAAGATTGGCTCACATTTTTCAGCTCATACTCGTAACAAGAATGACAAAGTGGGAAGCCACACTCATGACAAGCAACAAAGACATCCCCAGTAGCCGTTAATCCAATGGTATCACCACATATTTGGCAAATCTGGCCATTCAAATTCTTCAACGGCTTAGACTGCAGTGCATAAAAATTATACAAACAGAATTAGAATTCCAAACTTAAGTCTATGCAGATCAATCTCTTGCAAAAGCAACAAGATTCCATCATGACAATATTTTTTAATAAGTTTGTCATGAAATCTTTGATATGCATCAAGATCAGACAATCAGTTACAGTTAACAACCATTTTTCATTACCAATACTAGACTGCAATCTACAATCAAAATTCTTCAAAGTGGCAATGGCCTCATCATCGAAAGACTAAGCCGTACTATTTCAAAGACAAACTTCTCAATTCTCACCTACCACATATAGATTCAAAACCAAACACTACATGCAAATTACAAATTCAAACTACAGCATCAAATTCAACTCCTAAACACCCCATCAAGATAAACACCATCAATGGGGAATCACACCAGCAATCAACCACATCAAGATCCAATCATCCTACCAAAAATCCACCCCACCAAACAATGTTTAGCTAAATGACGAAAAAATACAAAAGAGAAAAAAAATACAACCCAAACCTTAAAAAAAGGAGAAGAAAAACAAGCTACTCCAACACACTCTCTAGAAAGAACAAAACTTACATGACCCATTTGCATTGCAAGCATAAAAACTCAAACTTTGAAGTCAATTGCACACAGTGAAAGAAGAAAACTCCCAGACCCAAAGAAAAAAAATTAAACATGGTCTTCATGAAAAGTCCAACGAAGTAAAAGTGTTGAAACAGAGCAAGAAGAACGGACCCCACTATCAGAACCGTGTCTAACTCTAACAAGTTCGTTCCTTTCATGCGACCCAGATACCAATCCACCACTCCGTTCCATCTTCTTCTTGAAAACCTTCACCAACCCAACTTTCTCTCTCTCTCTCTTACCTCAGTTCTTGTTCCCGCTGCCATGTTCTGTGGTTCTAAACGTGACTATGGCCGTTAGATTTTTCAAGATCTGACGCTAGAGAAGGGGTGATCGTGGAGCAACGTGAACCATGTCTAATTGGCGTAATCAAAGGCTGGTGTGAGAGATCGTGGATAGTTTCAGAACGTTGGATTTGAATACATCAGAGGGATGAGAGTTGGGATGAGGAAAATTGCATGGGGACCACGTGGCATGTGAGGTGCTGTTTTTCCCTTTTATAGAAGAAAACCAAATAAATAATTAAGTCTCTGCTACCAATCAATGGCTTCGTTCCTCCATTGGAGAAGTACTACTTTCATACTCACATCGTGCAATGGAACATTAGCACAAAACAATGGTAATTAAATTTTTATTATTTTAATTAGTTAAATTTTAGTTTTTTTTTTTTTTGTTATATTATATTTGTAACTATGTAAGTTTAGTTTATTGTTTATTAATTGGGTTTATGTATAGTATAAATATGTGATTTTAATTATGTGATTTGGGTCATTTAAGATGTATTTTAATTCTACATATGTAATAAATAATTGTGTACCGTGATATTTTTAATTATAATTTCTAATAAAATTGTAAAAGTTAAATTGTTTTAGGAGATAAGAATTAAAACTAAGTATGTTATATTTAATCATTTATATGTTACATTTAATAATTTATACTACATTAATATTAATATCTTTTGAGTAAAATTTAACAATTTAATCAACAAAATTTCTATCTACTTAGCAAATTTGAGCTCAAGATCAAACTAAACCCCATACTTCCTAGCACAATTTCATTAAACAAAAATCTCATGTGGTTAGTGGAATATATAGAAGACCAACTTTATATACAGAGAATTTTATAGTTTTTAGATTCATTCTTTAAATTGAAAACTTTTAAACTTTTTGTAAAAAGATTTATGCTGATAAATTTAGACTGAAAACGATATTAAAAGAATCGAAAATTCAAATTTCACTTCGTACTCAACAATATAAATGTTTCATACTCTAATTTACATTCAAATGAAATCAACAATATAGCAATCCACATATATTTTCAAAGTTATATCTTTTTTTTCCCCTCATATTCAAAAGAAAAATTACATTTTTTTTAATTTCATACTTTTTTGTCACAACTGAAGTCTCATTCATAAAGAATAAAAATCTTAAATTAATAAGTTAATAGAATTCTTCAATAATAAATTATTTCATCCAATTTATAATTTATCTCACTAAGCATATTTTATTAGTAATGTTCTTATAAGCTTAAAAAGTAGTTATATAGGTACTTTATCTTTACTTTGTTACCAGATAAAAGTGAGATATATGTAGAGTATGTTAGCACTGAAGACAGTTTTATATATTTAATCATATATTAATTTATGAGATAGAAAATAATTTAGTGTACACTTTTATGTAATACAAACTTTACTAATTCGAGCTTTTTGGTTTGTAATCTCTTTAGAAAAATTTTAAATTTGAAATGGTGATAAGTAAATTATAAGAACTATAATTACAAGATAAATCACATAAATGTATAGATTTAGAAACAAAAATTAAAAAATTAATTTACACGAGGAACAGTGACTTGTATCTCTTGACCAAGCAGAATTCAAATCCTAATAATACAATTTTAAATAAAAAATAAATCATGTTAAAGAAAAAAAATCCATATTATTTGCACTCAATTTCAAGCAGCATTAATTATTGTTTTTTGTCTATGAAAAAACCGTGCAGATACAATAATTGAAAAATAAACACAAATGCATTGAACTCAGGCCTCTATGCTCCACTTTCTTCATAAACAAAGTACTGTGTAGAGTTTTCCACTAAATCAAGCTCTACTACTAGAATTCATCATATACAGTATATTTTACTATATCCTCGTTGAAGAAACATAAGTCTTCATAATTATCTCATGCCAAGCAAGAGAAATGTTTAGAAAAAATTTGTAAAATATTCTTTTAGAAAAGTGAAAGGAAACAACTCCATATTGTTTAGTGCCCAATCATTTTGCTGCTTCAATTTTTTAATTTTTTGTAAGCATAATTTATTCATAAAAATATAAGATAAGATGTAGCACAAGATATGTTAACACTTAAACCCCAAACCAAAACTAAAGCATAATAAGGGAAAAGATACAACCCAGTGCACAATTAAGACAGCTAAAAAGAGAAAGATAAAAAAGTACCCAAACTTTTCACTTGTTTGAAACTACACAACCTATTAAAGGCCACTAACATTGCACCAATGTTCCAGCTTCGGCAATTGTGAGCATCAACACTAACCCCTTAGATACAGAACATAGCATCTCCATGTCAAATCCGAGCATAACCATATCCAGATCAGTAAAAATACAAAACAATTGAGTAATCCTACACAAAGCACATTTCAGAAGACACAACCTAGCTACAGACAATGCATTTTATGAGCAAAAAGACCCAACCATAGAGAATACTTTCATCAAGCAATTCCAACCACCAGTCCTTATCTCAGCATGACCTATATTCATTTGCATTTGACTGTTACATAAAAGTGTTATGATATATAATATCCTATTTATACAGCGAAATTCCCTTGCTGTGGCAGAATTCTCCTACTCCTGAACCTTGTTATAGGATTGAGGAGCACTTTAAAGATATAACAAAATTATCACAGCAGCCGCAGATTCAGTAATCTCCAACCGGAGATGCAACTGCTTTCTACCAAATGCATAAAACCCAATGAGTCTCTTCACGACTCCCACACAGAAAAACACTTCCCAATTGAACCATAAAAGCCTTGAATAGTGACAATTAAATTGCCCCAAAACAGCCACCACCAGAACATATATTAGCAGTCCTGGATACAAGATAAATCAGAAAAAGAAAAGTTACAAGAAAAGCATATTGCAGAAATTTTATAATGCTGCACCAAGACATGTAACTCATGTAAAAAGAAAAGGCACAAAACAAAATTTTGTTGCCTCTAAATTCCAATTTAGAAGTTTCAATATTATTAAATCTTCTAAAGAAATTATCGCTCCAATAAGCATTCATATGGACAATCACTACCAGCAACATAACTCTAAAATCCTTGCCTCCCTCAAACAAAACATGTGACCTTATCACATTATGATAAAAAAAATCACTCCCGAAAGAGTTAACTTAAACCGAGAAATAAAAAATTAAACAAAAAGAATCTTTATAGACATAAATAGTATACCCTTCCAAAGAATACTATCTCCATCTATGCCTCCTGAATGTTATGGATGCTTTTGACATTGATACATTTTAAAACAGTCAGGGCCATAGTTAAACAAAAATATCATCTGAAGAACAAAATTAAACAAATCCATAAAGCAAGATCAACACCTTAACCAGTAGAGCCCACATATCCCTTTCACAATACATTTTAATTCAGTGATTTAAAGATTGAGAAACCATGGATACTCAATAAATTTGTGGATGTAAGGGTCTCAGAGAATAGGATAAAATCGCTTCACTTTCTCCTCCGCTTTCTTTGTCTTCTGTCACCGTCACTTTCATCAGAACTTGCTGAATCTGAGTCTGACTCTGAACTAGTTCCAGAATCCGATGAATCAGAACTCCCTGACTCGTCCTCTGATTCAGATTCTGAAACTTGTTTCTGTTGTTGCATGATAAGACGTGGCATATTCTTCAAATACTCACGTAGGTTCTCAGTAAGACCACCAAGACCAATGGATGTAAAGAAATTAATGCAGAACCGTGTGTTTTTTGGATTATCTTTTGGAAATATGGATTCAAAAGATTCTTGCATCGTTGGATCATTTAACCGCTCGTTTAGCAACCGGATTCCAAGATGTTCTGATAATTCCTGCAACATCATAAACTGAAATCAACATCTTCCACTTACAGAGATGTATGCATAACTTAAAGCAATCTAGAAGATAAGAAGCCCACAATATTTTGCAGGTCTCATTATAAGAAAAGTATATTTCTAAAACTCACAATTCAAACTTAGTTAAATAATAATGCAGGTGCATAAAGAAACAAGAGGAATATTTGATTTTGATTCTCAATACCTGGAAGAGAATCTTAATAAATATACGTGAAGAAGAAGTTGTGTCCTCTTCAGTCAGGCGTATATATGATAAGACATGCCAAGGTAGAGCATCCGTGCCAAGTAAATGAGCAAAAAATTTTGCCACATTACGCAATTTATTTGTTTCAAGACGGTGAATCATGGAGTACTGCTGCACAAAGCACTTTTCAAAATTTTCTTGGTGTACTTTGTTGATCATGCAGAAACGCTGTCCCAGAAGACCATAATATCGGAGATAGGTTCTCTCTTGGCTGCAACATTCCAAAAGCATAATACACAATTCCATCTGCCACCAATTACAAAAAATGCAAAATTGTAATTACTTTAAGTAGAAGGTATAACTTAAACAAATGGAGAATGATACATCGTATGCTGGAAATGAATGTTCAATCTGCATAACTACATATGGATGCAGTCTATGCTTAGAATGGTTATTAGCTCATAACAGTAGGCATGATGTAATTTGTGCACTGGTTATATAAAAGAACATCAAATTAGATAATATTAAGGAAAGAGCCAAATAACATTGCTCCCAAGTGATACTCAGTTAAATTTAAATCTAAAAGATGAATAAGTGCCAAGTTACAAATTGGCAAATTAGTAAGTTTATAGAAGGGAGAGATAAAGAAAAAGAGCATTCAATTTTTTCAATAAATTGAACTAGAGTATAAAGTTCTTCCATGTTGTTAAAATATAAAATTTTCCGTACTAAAAGTTTAGAATAAGAAAAAGGCAGCAAGTAGATAATTTTAGCAACAAAAGAGAAATTCTAGAGCAGAGATTCCAAGCTCACCTCTTGACCTGGCTCTAGCTTAATTTTCAGAAGCTTATGACCAGCTTCCTCAAAATCAACACTAGACATAATTGTTAAGTATATAGTCCTTCGAAGATTGACAAGATTTGTCTCTGTTTCATCTTTTATTTCCATCTGTTCTTCATCATCCTCTTCATCAGACTCATCCTCATCATCCTCATCGTCTGACTCAGCATTCATGCCTTCCTCTTCATCCTCAGATTCCTCACCCAGCATTGTTTTCTTCAACTCTTCATAACGCTTCTCATTATCCAGGAAATTGGGGTCTGGCTTGAATATATCTGCGAAAAAACAAAATGGGAAATAAAGTAATCAAAATGACAAGTGACACAATCGATTAATTAGATCTAGTTCAGGACAAATAGCTGGATAGCCCTGTTTAGAAACATATACAAACTTATCAAAACAAAATATACCCAGGGAAATCTCAGGATCTATCTCCTCATCCAAGGAGACTTCATGAGTTAACTGATCTTCCTGCTCCACAAGATCTAGTTCAGGACGAACAGCTGGATAGCCCTGTTAATGCAATGCAACCATTGAAACATTTCAATTTCAAACTATTCCTTTAAACTGATTTACAAAAAGTTGAAAATTGTGTTATTGTGTTAATGTTCCATTCCTATCACAAACAATAAAAAAAAGTACCTGAAACTTGGCTTTTCTTATTGCAAATAAGCCTTCAATCAGAAACTGAACACGTTTGTCAATTTCTCCTTCATGAAGAATTCCACGAAATCGCTCAAAGATACCTGCAAAATTATAAAATCTTATTTGCCAGAGAATTTCAAGAAAGAAATTGATCTCAAGCATCATTTGCACATGGACACAAGTGTCTTGCAATAGCATATTTCTGCAACCAAGTAGAAATATGAAAAAAATACAGACTAGCAGAAGAAGACCTGAAGCAAGTGAAGACTTGGATAGAGAAGTAACTAGATAAACAATTATTTAGCTTTTATAAAAGAAATACATCAAGAGAATAAGATTATAGGAGTAGCCATATAGGATGATACGTCATCCTCCTTAAAAAAGAAAATACAAACAAAAGGAATAAAAAACAGTATCAATGGAGCAAAGGTAACCAATTTCTAAAATATATCTAGGCACATACGTATTTGTTTTCGTTTGGATATTATAGTTAGTTAGAAAAATCAAATAACTAAAAACAAGTCAAAAAAATTCACATGGAGGTTTTAGTAATAAACTATAATCTTAAAGCTTTGATATTTTAAACAATAATTGCGTGCCCCACACTAAGTAAATAAGAGACTTAGGCTTCTATTTTAACCACTCACAACACCAAACAAATTAATTTTCATTTCTTGCAACGATATATTATCTAACATTCATTCATGACACCTCTGATCTAACTTGTTTCCCTTAATCTCTCCAGGCTCAAACTCTAACACGATTTCATGCAACTGGACTCTTAAAACCCTTGAGTCCAGTCTGCCCCTCTTTTGCAGTAGAGTCTTAACCCAAGCATCGTTTACAAGCTCTACCGTGCTATGCTAGAATAGTTAATACCATAAAGCAGAAAAAACAAAAGGATTTCTGATGTAAAATGAAGTGCAATAGGAAACAAAAAAAAACAAAAGACAAATGACAAAGTCATTATTATGTTCACAAATAAAACCTAAGCACAAGTGTGAGGGAATACCCACCATGAAGGCCCTTAGGTGAGAGATCCTGCAGTATTGAACCACATTCAGTGACAAAACCAACAGCTACTTCAACACTGTCATCAGTAGGTTTCTCTAGTAAAACTGTGAGTAACTCTAGAGCAATGATCTCATGAGCCACTTGCTGATTCACCAGATGCCCTATAAATTTAACAGCTGCTAGTAATTGAGGCTATAAATGATGAAAGACAAACAAAAAAACAAATCAGAAGCAAAACAAGAGGTAAATAAAAGTAAACTAGAAGCATAAAATTGATCTCAGAAAAAGAAGAGTAATCAAATACCTTGTCATTCCGCTTGTAAGCTCTCTTAAGCTGCAAAACAATCCTTCTTAGTAAAAGATCCCCCACCTCAGGAAACTTAGTATTAACAACAGCAACCAAGGCAGCAAAAACATCCGTAAATCCCGGAGATGCCATCTGTGACTTCATACATGACCGACAGAAGAGTCCCCTTCCCCTGATCAGGTTTTCGGCAAACAATTCAGGAATTATATTTTTTATGTTTGTAGCATTAACCTTATTTACAAGCCCGTTTATGCTCTTTCTCAGAGCATCCCACGTTAACCTTTGATATTCTACACTACTTTTATCCTGAACTTCTTTCATCATCATCGCCATCTTAAAAGGGGGAATGTAAACACCTCCACTCTTGCCCAAGTTAGATGCATCACCATTCAGGTTACCTCCTGGGATCGTTGCCTGTCGTTGAGGATTTGCATCTACAACATTTCTTCCATTTCCATTCTCTTTCTTCCTACTTTCTTCTTGGTGCTTGCTCACATCCTTATCCCTATGGTTCCTCTCTTTGTCATCATCCCTTTCAACTCTTCGTCTCCTATCCCTATCCCTATCCCTATCCCTCTCTGATTTCCTTGCCAACTCCCGACCATCTTCCTCCGAATCATAACGTGCATGTCGATCCCTCTCATTGTTACTACCCTTTTCAACTTTCCGCCTCCTATCCCTATCCCTATCCCTATACCTATCTGATTTCCTGGTCAGCTCCCTATGATCTTCTTCTGAATCATGCCGCCCGCGGCGATCCACAGTTCTCCTTTGGTCCTCCTCGCCTCCACGCCATCTATCACTGTGATGCAATCTGTGACTCTCTTTCTCCCCTCGTCTTTCACTCTCATCATTCCCTCGACGAGATTCCCTACCACCACGGCCATCTCCTTCTTCATGTTTCCCTCCACGCCCTTCATAATCCCGCCGTAACTTCTCACCCTCTTCCTTCTCTTCCCTAACCTTCTCTTTATTTACAATCTGACCCTCCTCCTCTGAGCTCTCCGACTCTTCCTTTCTCTCCCTACTCCTACTCTTCCTATCACTCCGCATTCCAACGTCCCTCTTAGCTCCATTTCTCTCTTCCCCCGAATCACTGCCATCACTATTCTCCCTGAGGTGACCGGAACTCTTCCTACCACTCCCACCACCCCGCCGATACTTATCCCTCTCCTCATCTTCAGATTGGCTACCACTACGTCGCCTCACATTATCCTCACTCGACTCGCTGCTACTGCTGCGTCTTCTCGCCATTTCAAACCCTAATTCAATCAAACAGAAGTTAAATCCAAAATCAAAGAACACAGAGGAAACACAAATTGCGGAAATTTCATTGTCGAACTGGTTTACATTGTAGGCAACGAAGCATGAAGGGGAACACGAAAAAAAAGTATGCAAGAGCATGAACGAACACAAATCGCAATAGAAAAGTGTACGTAATACCGTGACAGGAGAACAATTGAACGAACCAATAAAACGAAAATAAGTACCTTAGGTCGTGACGGTGAACCGAGAAGTAGTGTGAAAGAGCTGGATGGGTTCTTCGCAGAGTCTCGTAGATTTAGGTTTTGAATGTAAAGAGAGAGCGCGATGATGGGTGTTTGCAGAGGTTCTTAGGTTTAGGTTTTCAGAAAGGTAAGTGTTTATGCAGAGTCTCGCATCAGATGATTGTAAAATTACGATTTCATATGAATTGATCCAAAATATATCTAGATGACAATAATATTATAATTAAAAACTTTTTTTTCTCCTTTTGTCCTTGTAAATTTTCTTCATTTTTATTTATAAAAAAATATTTTATATTTCATTAATAAAAAGATTGGATAAATGATTATTTTGATGTTGTAAAACTATAAATTGGAATCGGTTTAATTATGAGAAAGATGAATTTTATATTTAATTATTGAATTAATAAAAGTACAATAATTATATTTTATTGTTAAATTTTATGTGAATATTTATTATCATATTATATTATTTGTTTAAAATCATTTTATAGTAAGTTAAATTTAGAGATTAATTTTTATTTTCTTTACACATTTAATAATTATTCCTTTACACATTTAAAAATTATATAAATTTTTTTTGACCGTGTGAGATATTCTAAATATATTAGTTAAGTATTAGGTAATTTTAATTAAAATTTAAAATATTAACTTATATAACTACGTTAAAATATTTTTAATAAAAAATAATTTATCATAATATTTTATTTATATCTTATTCTCTTTATTTTTTTTCTTTTTTTTTTCTAATTTGTTATCATTTTCATATAAATAATATAATTATAAAAATAAAATAAAATATATGATATAAAAAAATATTATATTAGTAATATAAACAAAAATAAATATATATATATATATAATTATCAATTAATGAATATATTTCAAATATAATAAATATATATTTCAAATATAATAGAATATTAAAGATTTTACACATTTACACATATTTATACAGACAATTTTAAATATCTAAGATTAAGACCTAATGTATAATTAAATATTATGAATTTTCTCATTTAAAATAATTGATGAAACTTCTATTTCACTTTAAATCAAATTTATACCTCTTATGGATTTATACCTCTTATGGATAATACCTTTGTTTAACAAAATACTTGAATACTTGGATCTAAGAATGAAAAATTTCTTTTTCTACACACTCAATGCATTAAAACATGGTTGATAAACAAGAAATCAAACTAAATCAGTCTCAAACTAAATTTTGTGTAATGAAGAAATATTAAATCATTGTCAATCCATAATTTATATCATCAAATTTTAACTATGCAAATCAATAATATTTTATATAAGGATTCAATCATTTCACTTTCAAATTACACATCCGAAAAGTAAGCATACCCAAATAAAATTAATTTACACATTCCAAATCAACAATCAAACTCCATAAGGAGCTAAATCCTAATGTTCACACCACCTTTACAAATTATTTCTTCTATCCCATGGTTCCAAATAAAAATCTTAATGTTATTAGTTTATCTTACATGAATTGGTGAACACTTGCTCTTTCGCTTCTAGATTTGGGTTGAAACAAGGTTGTTTTAATTTGTTTTATAGGTCTGATCAAACATATCACTGTAGACCTAAGTTAGCCTAAACTCACATTAATAAGAAAAATCTCACATGTAAGGACTAATAGGGGTACATTCAAGACTTTAAAAAATAACTTCTAAACACGACTTAGAGTATTGAAAACTTATCCAAAAGAAAATTTCAATTGATTAGAAATGTTCTTTTTTTCAAGAGTTTCCTCCTAATATACTTAGATTTTGAAAAAAATAAGAATGAAGTAGGAAAATTAGAATGAAAGCAGTGGTTCTTTTAAAAAGAAAAAAATTTAGACAAATAATAATTTTTGAATAATAAAAAATGAAATATTTAATTTTATATTTACGTATTTTTCAAAACTTAACTAAACAACTTCATCATTAATTTATTAAAATTTTTCTCTCATTTAAACTAATTTCCACTATATTATTAGAAAATATACCATAAATATTAATCAATATTTTTCATATATATATATATATAATTTCTTAATTAAATTTTTTTTTTATAAATTGAATTCAAAGAATGAATATATATTCTAATGTTCAAATTTAGGATTTGTAGGAGATAAAATTTAAATAAATAAAAAAATTAAAATTTTATAAATTTAAAATATTATAAAAAAATATATATTTCATTTTTTATTTATTAAAAATTAATATTTTTTCTAATGTTTTTCTAAATTTTTTATAAAATTTTAGACTTTGTTATAAAAAATTTTGATTTGAATAAATTTTTTTTTTTTTTTCAATAAAGATTGTGAGTCATATACTTGAGTTAAGTAAATTTAATTTTGAGTGTGGAAAATACTATTACATGAGGTATATTCATGTAAATATTCATTTCTAATATATTCAATTTTTTTTTGTATAAGACCGACTATTAATAGTATTGTGGTCAATATCTATCTATTTTTTCCCTCAAATATTCTTTATGTTCTTTACTAGGATAATTGGATATTGAAAAATATGTTGACAAAATTCAAATTTTCTAACTCAATCAATACGATGAGATTTTATGATTATAAAACAAATAACTCAACATAAAAGAAATACTTCAATATTCATTAATTATGAGAATATTCTTCTGTAATAAAGAATACATGAAAACATTAAATATCTCATTAGTCATAAAGCAAAATAAATTAAGTATCTTATTCAGTTAATTGAATTTATCAAATGCATAAGATAGAGTGTATTTTATTACTGTGAATTTAATCTTTATCCTGAATCAGACCACCAATTTTATAAAGAAGAAGAAACCAGGTTGTAGTTTGATAGAGATAGACAAGAAGGTGCATGTCTTTGTGGCTGAAGACACTTCACATCCAATGATAAAAGAGATTCATTCATGTGTACATGGGGAATTGTGAAGGAAAATGAAGCAAGCAGGGTACCTACCTGACATAAAATGGTCATTGGTGAAAGCAGAAATGAGAAAGAAAGAAGGTTATTACATCACATCACAGTTAGAAGCTGGCATTTGCATTTGGCCTGATCTTCACTGAAGAAGGAGTGCCTATACTGGTTGTGAAGAACCTAAGAATTTGTGGTGATTGCCACAATGCCATCAAACTTATTTCAGCCATCACTGGCAGGGAAATCACTGTTAGAGATGCTCACAGGTTTCATTCCTTTAAGGAAGGTTATTGTTCATGTGGAGACTTTTGCTGATAAAAACAATGAATATTTCTATTTCAGTTTTATACTATTACCATACTAATTCTAATTACACACCTATGGCAAGTTTGGATGAACACTTATTCACTAGAAGTTCATCACATAAGTGCTTAATTCATTAGCTAATTTGAAGCTTACTGAAATAATTTACGAAGAACTTATTTTAATAAGTTTCATTGTGGTAGGAAGGCCTGCAACATAGTCCACAAAAAATTGCATCATTCTTGTTGTTTTGAAGTTCTTTTATTCCATATTTACAGAAATTGGGGTTTCTTCTGCAGTACCTGTAATCATTGTTTTAGTAATATATGCTGACAGTGACAGTCTACCTCCTGTAACTCAACTAATTCTTATCTTTCAGTGTGCATTTGGCATAATATTTCCCATCATCAAGGCTGAAGGAATAAGGCAAATGTTTCTCCCCACATCCAGGTCCTGACAGGTGATGAGGATTAAGGGAATACTGACATTGCTCTCTCTACTAAGTAGTTTCAGTTAGTTTGTCTCCAAATTAAGGTGAATTTTGATGGAGGGAAAGAAATTTGTTGTGCCACTTAGATGAGATTATGGATGAGGAGTTTCAATAGTTTGTAATGTTAATTGATCAAATCCCCTTCACATAAGAAACAGAGACATTGTGTTAAACCTGATTATGTTGAGCATGTGTAATGTATTGTTTTTTTCCCTTGAGCACACATTTTATAAATCTTGGCTTGTAAAGAAAAGGAAAAAGTACCATATGTTGAAGAAGATTGTGTGGGAAGAAAATATACCTATTACTTGTGCTACATTGATATACCTGTAAAGTTATTTTACATTGGGTGTGAGCATTAAACTCTTAAATAAAATCATTTCAAAAGTAAAACTTGTTTTTCCTTTTATTGGAATTGAAAGTAAAACTATTTTAGTACTGCACTTGAGCATTAAAATAAAAATCAATTTATAAGAATAATATTGAATGTCAAGAGGTACAGCAACCAAAGGAAAACTTGTCACCGATGAACCTTGTCTAGTGTCGACTTTTACCTTCAAAGAAACATTTCATATTTTGCCTCCTACATTTGAGACTAAATAAGAATTAATAATGTAAGAGCTTAAAAATCTATCTAATGTAAAACACAAAAATTAAATTTACAATTTAGCTAGCTACCACTTCATGAAATATCCATTAACAGTTAACCAATTCATGAACTACAAAAACAAAAACACTAAGAAGAGATTGGTAAATAAAATTTTAAACTAGTATTAGAAGGGGCTGCGCGAACGCAAGCCCCAGCTACCACAAATTATGACGTAGGCTCTGCCACTTGGGCAGACCTTAGGTCAGCACCCCTCCTAAGTGCAATGGAGGTCACTGTCCTAGACCATGAGCCTCCTTGATCACCCATTGATCCCGTCCAGGTAAGTATGTTTCTCATTCACACATACTTCTCTTTTATAACCAGTCTCCTCTCTCAACATTTCTCATTCACCGATGTGGGACAGTAAAATCCTTGTTGAAGAATAAACCAACTAAATCACAGCTGACATATACAATGAGAACACCTAAATAATTTTATATTACATTTCTAATGGTAAATATAAAAACTTTGATCTTCATACCTTGTGGATTTCAAACTCATTATTTGAAATTTTATTTGAAACTTATGACATTACAGTAACAAACACACTTAACATCCACACTCACATCAACTGACTGACATCCTCACCAGACATTGTAGTAAAAAATAACCATTATGTTTAAGAAAAATACTCTATTCTATAATAACTGAAATTTAAGTTTTTTATATATTAAGAATAAAAATACATATCACTGACTAAAATAATCTTGCTCACTCAATAAATAATATTAAATCTAAAAAAAAATTGCTAAAACTGAGAACTTTTATTAATTAGTTTGACTTTGAAGCTTACTGAAATAAGTTATAAAGAACTTATTTTAATAAGTTTCATTGTGGTAGGAAGGCCATAGACGTTTAGGTGACAAAGGCAGTGGTTGCAATGAAGCTTTGGGTTATCAACTTTTTACTTTTCCCAACCATAGCCATCCAAAAGACTGAGATTTCAATCTGCAGAAAATTCTTGCTTGTATCTTTAGGTGAATTATTTAGACATTTTTTCCTTGTTTTCCTTACGTGTGATTAGACTAGCCATTTACTGAAAATTGTGGATCATTTATAAATGAGTTGAGATTCATCTTTTACATGTTGAACTTAAAAAATGGTCGGATAAACAAGTTAACTGAACACTGAACAAAAAACTTATCATATATGTGCTTAAAGAAATAATCTTAAAAATCAAATACGGTTATAATCTTAAAAATCATGGCTATGATAATTTTATACAACCTCTTCCAGACACATCTAGCAATCCATAAGCTTACTTGATATATCAGTATATAGGCAAGAAATATACTTTAGTTTGAGAAATAAATTTTAATACATTGTCAATCATTAAAATATAACTTTTAAAAGTGAATTTCACAAATTAGATTTAATGAATTCAATTTTATTTTTCTCTTTCTCCTGCACCAACTACTACAAATCCCATCTTTTAAACGAATTTGGACACTTTTCTAAGTTCACCTTTACAAATAATTTTATCTGACATCACTTACTAGTCTACTACTTTATGGCCAGAAATAATGTTGTGATGGGATTGAATCATTACCCTATGGGCATTTTAATAACGGAGTCTAAAATTACTGTTGAGTGAGTATTTTTTGTGGAAGGAGAGGAGTGCTTAAAGATAGTAAGTAACATGAGCACAACAAAATACTGTCAACACACACATCTGCACTCCGTTTTTATTGCAAGAGCAATTCACTGTCTCCGATGAAAGTGAGGAATCAAAAGTAGAATGAAAGCCCGGTAAAGAAATTTCAACAGTACTTGTTCAGGGAGAAATAAATGAGAATCTTCATAGGAGTAGTAGTACCATGAAACCTTTTCCATGATCCAGAAAACCGAAATACAGGAAATCCCTGCTCTACTCATACTTTACAAGGGCAGCAACCAAAGAACTGTTAGGGGAAGGAAAAATCTTTATCCTCAATATGATTTCCCACAATGTATCAAGCTTCCAGCACCCAAGAAAAGACCAAAAATAGCAGCACTTCCAAGTGTAGTTTGTCCAATATGCCTAATTTTCAATAGTCCAGGCACCTGCACGGAGAGCAATGCATTAATAGATAGAAATGCTGCTTTGTACCATGAATGAAATAACTCATTTTCACTTTTACGATAATGTGTGCAAATATCAACAGAAAGGATTCAGAATGTAAGTTTTGAGAACTGGTAAACTTTTCTTCAATTTTTTTATTGAGGTGGTTGCAGGCAGTAGTGAGCATTGCTGGAAACTTTGCAGCTAGTTGATAAAAGCTGAGACAGACACTGTTATGTTTGGGAAATTAGGGCCAGCTATTGGGAGGATCTCGGCTAAGAGTTTAATAACATGGAGAATTTCTGAATTGTTTGTTGTTTACTGTACACACACTTTTATATCTATATTTGAATACAATTAATTACAAAATTTAAGGCCTGTTTGTAAAGGATTTTTACACTGTTATCCAACCACAAAAAACTGTATCGCAAGTTTGTTTACTATTACAATAACTACCTTGAAGTCATATTACTGATGATTTCTGATTGGTTGATAGTGTAAAACTCTTTTTTATTTGCTGGAAGTTAGGTAAGATAAGCAGTTGTTCTGTGCAATTACAGCTAACAAAAGTAAAAACATAAATAACGTTTCTTCTTAACACTGAATGTATGAATACAAACAAAATTTAAAAATGGTTTTCATATAACAAAAGGAAAGCCAAACTGAGGCTCTAAATAATTTTATTCTTGAAGTTCAGGACCACATGACATACCTTGTACCTAATAGCCTCATATGTTCCATACACGGCACCTGCAAAGAAGCTACAAGATTACGCAATGGTGTTCTAAAACTTTTCAATGCAAGTAAATTAGATATAATGGACAACCAAAGTGATCTTATCCTATAAAAGCATTACACTATAACATTCCAGAAGTTAATAAAATTTTACACAACCACTTGGCTGACAATTTATACTACTTTTTAAAGCATGATTACAGATGATGCACACTTCACCAAACTTCATAGATGATACTTAACCATTATATAGATAGAGTGTCAAGCTCAATTCACTGAAAAAATTGTGGAACCTAATGTACTGATGAATTTATGCACAACCGTACACCTAATATTCAGTACAAAACAAGATGCAAATCAATGTGCGAGGATGCACTCAGACACCTTTCCTCTCTTCTAGGCAAAATTTCAAGACTTTATTAAACAACCATAGGAGAATCATCAAAATTCTGTTTGTCTAGAATTGAGAGACTTCCATAGAAATGCTTTCTGGTAACAACATTTTGTGAAAAAGAAAACACAGTAATGTCCTACTTCAGAATCCCCAAGGTCCAGGAATATGAAACATCTCCAGAACATCTAAAAGAGCATTACAGGTTATAACTCGTTACAATAAATTGTAGAGGAACGGAGACCAAAAACACAAAAAATGAGCTAAAAGATCCAACCAACCAACATCAAATTTATCTATTCAGTTACAAAAGTGCTTAACCTGGTGTGGAGAGGGTAAAGGTATGCAAATTTTAAGAAAAAATGACTTTGGTGAAACTGAAACCTGGTATCAACTAGTCCCTCACACTAAATGAATAAAGCTCTTGGTTAATCAGTTTATAATAAAAATGAAGAGCAATAGAAACTCAAATCTGTTGCTTAGACAAAACATCATAGTCCATACAAGTATATTAGTAATTGGTCTCTTTAGTTTTAAGAAATCATGTTCTATTTTCGTTTCCTACTTTACAAAACAGTGTGTTCGGATATGCGTAAATAAGCACTAATACTAATAAAATCACATCAACTATGCAGAAAAGGGGAAACAAACATGCTGATAATTACAAAAAAAAAGAGTAAAAATCTTTGAAAACAGAACCATTTGGTTTGGGAAGACATTTGTTTTCATTTTCAGTTACAGAAACTTCATTTTGTTTCTCCTTTTCAAAAGTTTGCACAGATAACAACAATGAGAAATAAAGTAAAAACATATTAACATTTTCGTAAACGGTTAAAAACATTTCCATAAACAAAAATAAAAAAGCTTCCTGAACCCCTTGCCCAAATATTTTCTAATATTTCCTGTAAACCAAAAAAAACAAAAACAAAACAAAAGCCCTCAAATCCACTCCACACACAACCAGCATCAGCAACAAGGATACAACACCTGAAGATTTAACAACACTCATCCAAACTAAACCGACACGCATAGAAGAACAATGTTCTCTAATAAAATCAAGCAATTAAACCATCGAACATCACTTCACTTCAAAGCAAATCTAAAACAAACGTAAAAAACGTCAAAAAAAATAAATTAATTAAAAGAACGAAGCTAAAATAAGTATGGCTAGGAGAACATATCCAATAATTTATAATAAATAAAGTAGAAATGGAATAGAAATGAAGTGTAAGGTAATCAGAGAAGGTGAAGAAAAGGGATATGTTCGACTGACCGACGGCGCCGCCGACAGCGCCGCCCATAGCGGCGCCGGCGGTGACACGAGCGAGGCAACTGTCCCTTGCCATTTGAAGTTGGTGCGAGACACTGAGTGACGGGTTTTGGGAGAAAAACCTCTGAAAGTGGAAAAAAAGAAACGATGTGGTGGTGTCTTTCGTTTATAATCCCTAGCTCTTGTTGTTTAAGGAATGCATCAACTTAAATTTTAGATTTAATTTTTCACCATGTCCTTAAATTATTATTTAAATTAAAACTGTTACAAATTGTTATGAATAAACCACACATTTACTCCTTAAAATTTTAATTAAATTTTGTACAATTGATCATTAAAATTAATAAAATAAATCGTAAAATCATATCATATATCCTTAACTAATATTGTTTTTCAAATCACGACAAAAAAAAATTAAACTATAAAAAATAAAGTGGTAAAATGAAATTAATTTTCATAAATTTTTAAATTCTTTGATTAAAGAAATATTTGGGCGAAGGGAAAGAAGCAAACAATTTAAGAAAAGAGTAGACCGGAAGAAATTTCATTATTTGAATGAATTAGGGAAAATGATATCTATTTAACATTTTATTAATTTGTTATCTATTTAACCTTTTTTTTTGGGTATTTTTCATCATGTAAGTCTTAAAAAACAAAGTTATTTATAAAATATGAATTTAGTTATAATATATTTCTCAATTTCATTCTTTATATTTTACATTAACTTGTTAATTTTTTTTGTTATAATTAAACTTTGAACTACCGAAAATATTTGAAAAATACTATTAATTTTCTTATACTGAGGGGATGTTAATGTGAGGTGAGTTATATAGGATGATTTCTAAATCTGTTGTGAAGAATGTGAGTGAACTAAATATTTCAACTTATAACTATTTTGGCTCGCTTAGCATAATTTGTAACTTGTGTGGCCTAATAGCATATATGAAAAATTAATTAATATTAAATTAATTTAATTTAATTATTATTCAATATGTTAGAGGAAGATGATATTCGAAAAGAAAACTAAATGAAATATAGAAAAAAATTAATATATATAATGGTTAAAAATATTTTACTAAAATTGAGTGGGTAAAAATGAAAAATAAAGAGTAATATACAATAATTATAAAAAAATATATGCATCATTTGATCCAACTCTAAAAAGGCTCAAACAATAAATGTTTCCTTCCTTTAACATATTAATAAACTTGAAGATAAGGTCTTCCTCATTGACGCATGAATCTTACAATCCTATAAAAGATAATAGAGCAACAAGTAAGTTACATATTCGATTCTCCTCTAGTAAAGCCTTAAATAAAATAAAAAACAACCTTATCATAATCTTAAAAACAAAAAATGGTTGTCTACTATTCTGTAAACCTGGTAAGGTCCACAATTGTATTATCTACGCCTAGATCCTCCATGTTTCTTTCTCTGCTGTAATGCTTGCAACTGAATCATAAACACACTCCATGGTATCTACAACGAATGGTTCAAAGCTATATTGATACTTATATCCATAAATACTATCATCTAATGGTATTACAACTTGTAGATTTCTCGAAAATGTTAGAGATTAGCTATATATCTTTAAATAAATTACAATATATTAGTTATTTAATTATCATCATATAAAAATAGGATCTTGCAAAAAAAAATATAAACGGTTATATTTTTTATTTTTAATAAAATAAATTATTTTATAACAATTAATTATTTTTTATATTTGTAGAAGCGCATAATTATATATTTACAATGCCAATGCCAAGAGGGTGAACATTTCTTTTCCCATGAAGGCTACTAATATAATCATCATCAAAATCATGATTTTCAAGGTTGTGTAATTTTTTTCTTGAGGAAACAACTGCCTTCAAATTCATGAGACAACTTTTCATATAATGTAGTACCAAGGATAGTCTTACTTATTATACCAAGCTCAATATTCAAAGGGTTCTAACTTTACATGCCTTAATTTTAAGTAATGATTCAATTTTCTTATAATGTTCCTTAATTCTAACCCATTCTTTACCTTGTTTTAGGTTTCCAGGAGCCAATATTTTCAAAACACACCAACAATGTCCTTAAGTAACTTGGAATCAGTCCTAGCATATGAAAAGAAAAGCAAAGAATTAAATTAGTGTTATGTTATTAGTCTAACAAATTCTAAACAAAAACGTAACTATACAAATGATCATACTAGCAAAGTATCATAAAAGGTGTTGTACTACTACTACAATACTATGCTTATTTTAGAATGGAATTTGATAAACTTAACTGAAAACAAAATAATGCCTGCCACATTTTTTTTTCCAGAAAATTTGCACACTCTCAATTCGTTTTATTACCTATAATTTTGAGAGTTCCACCCAGCTATGTTGGCTGCTTCCGTGAGAGCAGCTTTCCATTTGTTGCAGTTGGGTTCGCCCTCATATTTTACAAAGGTCTGCTCATAGCTTCCAGTTTGCTTCCTCACATGGGATGGATCTATGTTGTAAAATACTGGTATTACAATCTGTCCCAAGTCTTTCTTGCATTCTAGAATCTTGATGAGTTCACACAAGCACCACTTGGAGGAAGCATAATTCTCTGAGAAGACAACAATAGACATATGAGAATTTTCAATGGCTTTAACGAGTGCTGGTGAGATTTCATCTTCCTTTTCAATATGTTCATCTGCGTAGGTTTCCACTTTATTTTGCATCAAAGCTTCATAGAGATGGCTTGTGAAATTCTTACGCGTGTCTGCACCTTGAAAACTTAGAAAAACATCATATCTTTTAGTAGACCACATAGAAGAAGAGTTAGAGGAAGAAGGAACAACACTGATCACTTTCTGCTCAAACATTATGAATTCCAAGTCCTGTACCTGCAATGAGTATAAGATTACAATTGAAGAAATAACAAATATTTTTATATTTCAATATGTTCTTGACACTTGTTCTTATTATGATCAGTTGGATTTTACAAATCTGTCGAATATGAGCTGAAATAGCTCAGAGTTCAAATATAGTCTGATTTTGAGGTGTTTTGGGAACTTGTAAAATTGCTTTCGACTTGGTAAAGTTGAGCGTCCATTTGACAAAAGCTCACTATATATACTAGATAAAATAAGCCTAATAACATGAATCATAAATCTAAATTTCAGATTATACTCTACCAGTACGGACAGAAACCTAAAGATCCAAACTTCTAAATTACATGAATATTTCTTTGTGACATTTTATCAAATAGCTGAGTGTGTCACATTTGATAATTATGTAGCATGTTTGAACCATTGCAATAGTTCAATAAACAGATTGTTTAGGCTTCAAAGGTGTTTTTCAACTTCTTTTGGCCAATTGTAAAGACAGCTAAACAGAGGAAATACTTAGAATTAGGTCTAATTTGTAACCCATTTCAATAATCTTTTGAAGTCCATGTTCTATTTTCTCAGGCAAGATTCACATCCTTAACCCAATCTCTTTCGGCTAAACAAAGGAAAGCAAGAGATCAAATTAGCCATATCATTGCAATATCCATTATTTCTATTCAGAGGTAAAATTAAAAATAGAGAAAATACCGTACACAAGACCCAATCCAGCTTCTTACAGGAGAGAAGAATACAAATATTCTTTACTTCAGTACAAGAACTTCTTAGATGCAACAGATGATAACTAACAACAATAATTGTAAACTGCCTACAAATACACTAAGAGATCAAAATGTTTCAACTCTTTTTCAAGTATTAAAGAAGAACTAGACAAAAGATGTAAATACATTGTCCATGTGATGCATGTTTCTGAGAAGTTTCATAAAAGGGTTCCAAATAGACTCCATTGGTCCAACATTCCTTTAACGTGTTTCATGTCTCTTGACTTTTTGACCATGCACAAACTTCAATATGCATTATCCTCCATCAAGTACTATAAAATATAATAAGTGAAAGGATAACTTAGTTAATGATAGTGCTACTTTATTTCCTGTTTGCTTTGTAATAGTTGTAAGCAATTTTCTCAAAAAATTGTGAATGGAAAGCAGTTTCTAAGCAAGTTGGAGGCACAATCTGAAGAGCAAAGATCACGCTACCTTGATAAAGAACTATGTCAGTTGCTAACATACATCACAAATTTACAATAACCGAGATATACAACAACCACCTTTTATCAAACTATAAACATATTTCTATTATTTCAAATTAAAAAAAAAAAAAAATTCTAATCTTTCAAATTTAATAAAATATGATTTTAATCGTTAAATACTAAATTTTAAAAAAAGTATTTTAAGGTTTCAAATTTAATATTTAAGAATTAAATTATATATATATTTATTTTATTTTAAGAAACTAAATAAATTTTTATAAAAGCGTGTAACTATCATCCGTTACTGAGAGAAGATAATTATGCTAGAAGTAGGATTATACAAACATATTTAAATATATTCAATAGAAGATTGTACATATTGACATACAAAGGATGAAAGTAAAGGTGAACTAAGAGTGGATATGAACTTTAAAATTGTATTATATGCTCTACAGAATATTTGCTATTGTGCAGTGTCTCCAGTTTTCCCTGCATAATTATAAGAACCAGCACAGTAATAGTAAGTCACTATGTTCAGGCTTGGAAAATGGAGGGGTGGGGGCTTGTTGATTTTCTGCTACTTGAAGAATTTGATGAATTCTCTTCTAAAAGCACTTGAAAGGAACTAACTTCTTTATAAATACTTTTAAGAGAAAAAAAATATTTTTTCTACATTTAAGTTAAAATTAGTTTATATACAAACTAATTTATATAAACTCTCTTATATAGCCAGTTGGGATATTTGATAATAGTTTCATTATGTGGGATAGTTATAGATTGTGAAAGAACTCCATTGCCAATAGGCACTATAATCCTTGAAGATATAAAAACAAACCATTGATCTTGCTGCTGAATGTTGGTAACAAGTATTATTTCCCTTTGGATTTGGAATCAGTACAAACCTCTTTAAATATTGAAACCTCATATAACATATCTATATGAGAACTAACATTTTCTTTTTGGAGCATTGAAAATGTGCTTCTTGATGCAAGTCTTGGTTCAATCACGAGGTTCACAAGATTATCACTTATGGTGAAGTCCTCATCCTCTTGGTTGAAGAAAGAAGTTGTTCCCTGTCTTTTTCATTTTCATCATTAGAGCATCCAACTCTGGTTCCTCTGGATTCCCACTCAAAAATTTCGTTGCTATTACAACTAATCAGCTTAAACCCTTGTGTTGTGGCATATATAGGAAAAACCCCGCACTCTTTTATCATTCTTTTTGTGCCAAATGAACATTCATGTTCAAACACAAATGTTATGTTCTTGAAATGATCATACACTTCACTTATTTTGTCAAATTGCCGGACGTCATGATGCCAAAATAACACATGATCTGAAATTAAATTTGCAAAATCTATCTTCTTGCTACTCCAACCCACCTTTATACCATCTAGATAGACAGAAAATGAAACTTCATCGTCAAAAATGGATAATCCCTTAGAAATAATGATGCAATAAATGAAACCACACAAGTCAGATTTTGGAAGGTAAGGAATAGTTATTGAACTGTCTGTTGTAAAAAACCCACACTCATTACAGACATGGTCTCCTGGAAAGAAGAAACATGCACCACCATCAATATACATGTGATTATTAAGATATTGTTGGTGTAAGTATGGTATGCGGATCTGTAACATGTGTTGTAGCACTAGTTGTTGAGTGAAGTCAGTCTCTAAAGAAGTGCAGTTATTGGCCATCAATAGTTGCAGGGATGATGGAAGTGTAGGCAAGCTCTTAAAACTAATTCCAGATAGGTCTAACTCCTCTAAAGAGGCTAAGTGGACAATGTTGTTCCCAACAAACTCTAGATTGTCACAACCTCTTAGTGAAAGAAAAGTGAGCTTCTTCTTTTGCCAAATTGATGATGGCAATGAACATATTTTTGTGTGTGCTAAGTTCAACTTTATAATTTCCTTTGATGTCACTGAGAATTCCTCAAGAGATGAACAACATGGGGCAATTAGTCCTTGGAGAGATTTTGAATGAACATGGAGCTGACGCAACCTTTCACAACCCCGAAGAGAAACAATTTCAAGTTTGTCTGCCTTAGATAAGTCTGGGATCTCAATCAAGCCCCAAGAATAATCAAGGTCAATGGTCTTTAAATTCACAAGATTCTGTAACAAGATGTATTACATTGTTAAAAAAATATTAAATTTGTAATCACGAGTTATAACTAAAAGATAAACATAAGTATAAAAGGTAGCACATCATTCCATGCATGGCTATTGCAAATGAAGTTCACTTGAGACAGGAAGGAACTAGTTACCCTTTATGACTTTCTTGTATCTTTACAAAATTGAAAGAAAAATCTAGTATATGTAGCCTCATTCATACCTGAACTCCATCCCAAAGCTTTTTAAGCTTGCTATAATGCATGTGAAGCTCTACAAGTTGCTCAGCACAAAATTTAGGTGGCAAAGATTCAAGACTAAATCTATTCCATTCAAGGTAACTCAACTTATCAGGCAATGACTCTTGACCATTAGGAAAGTATATGTTGAAATTGCAAGCCCAATGACCAAGGAATCGAAGAAATCTCACATTAGACATTTTTGTAAGGCAATCAGAGCTCAAACATAGATCCCCATTTAACTTAGTCAAATCTAAAATCATGCCTTCAACAACATCAGTTCCCTGAAATACAAAAAAACAGATTAATAAAATTAGCAAAGGTTGTACATTCTAAAAAGATACACTAGTCCTCAAATAAAAGAAGTTTCGTCTTCCACTTACCCTGTTATGTTTCAATACATCATGCACTTCCTCATGTCTCCACAACCGACTTCGCCTTCCAGGGTCTTTAATACATTCTTGATGAACAATTTCCCGACCCATTTCCCGTATCAAGTCATGCATTTCTATTTGATTGCTGTCTGAAATAGTTATGAGAGCTTTATCTAGAAGGGCTTCTATTCCAGATGTTGCAAAGAAATCAAAAGCTTCAAGTAGTCTTGTAACCCAATCTCTATTTTCGCCTTTGAAGAAACATGCAATGTCTAGAAATATCTCCTTTTGAGAATGATCTAAGCCATCATAACTTAATTTCAACACCTTGTGAATTTCAATATTTGGAATCTTTTGGAGTTTTCTCAATTCACTTTCCCATACCTCTTTACTTCTTTGACGAAGACTTGCACCCAGAACTTTTAAAGCCAAAGGAATACCTTTGCAATAGGAAATTACTCTTTCTGATAGATCTTCATATCCACTTCTCGGTTGTTTTTCTCCAAAAACAAACAAACAAAAAAGCTGAAGAGAAAGATCAGATCTTAATTCCTCAACCTGATATATTTCATCAATTCGGCTAAGTACTTGTTTATTTCTAGTTGTAACAATGACTCTACTTCCTGGTCCTAATAAATCATAATCTACTATTAATTTTTCTAATTGTTCTGAGGTATCCACATCATCCAAGACAACCAAACTTCTTTTACCTCGAAGGCTTCTTATACCGGATTCATGAAAACTAGGATTTTTGAGTTTGTCTACTTTTTCCCTTACATTTGCTAGGAAGCAACTACCTTCAAACTCATGCGACAAATTGTCAAATAAAGCAACAGCAAGAGTGGTTTTACCTATGCCACCCATGCCCCATATTCCAAGGGTTCTAACTTCACTTCTCCCAAGTTTCAGTAATGATCGAATCTGTTTATAATGTTCCTGAATTCCAACCAGTCCTTTACATTGGCTTTGGTACCTACGAGGCAATTTTTGCAAAACATATCCAACAATGTCCTTAAGCAATTCAAGATCGGTCCTAGCATATTAAAAGGAAACAAAGATTTAAATTACTGATGTGTTGTACAAGTCTAACAAATTCAGATAAAGAAAGTTATACAAGTGACTGTACATAATCTATGATCAATATGCTACTGAAATATACAATAAAAAATATAATTGTGAATTAAAACCCAATAACTTAAAGAAGATTCTCATGGTTAAATCGTTTCAATCTTATTTCAGGATAACATTTGACAAACTCCCGATCAAAGATGTCTATTAATACCAGATTGAATAGCAATCTGGAGATTTCTCCAAGAGGCGGAAGATTATATTCAGCAGAAACTGGAAACCCATCGTTTGTATAGATAGGAAGCTCAAATAGAGAGCTTACTAATCTGCCTCTTTTTTCTGTGAAATAAACTTTGCAAGTAAAATACCATGAAAGGTGTTGTTGCACTGCTAGAGTATACTCAATGTAGAATGAAATTTGGCAAACTCAACTTAAAACAATACATTTTTTGTCTCATTTTTCCTTTTAGATATCACTCTTAATTCATTTTATTTACCTGTAAGTTCTAGAGTCCCACCCAGCTAAGTTGGCTGCTTCAGTGAGAGCAGTTTTCCATTTGTTGCAGTTGGGTTCCCCCTCATGTTTTGCGAAGGCTTGCTCGTAGCTCCCAGTCTGTTTCCTCACATAGGATGGATCTATGTTGTAGAACACTGGTATCACAATCTGTCCTCGGTCTTTCTTGCATTGCAGAATCTTGATGAGTTCACCCAAGCACCACTTTGAGGAAGCATAGTTTTCTGAGAAGACAACAATAGAAACATGAGAATCTTCGATGGCTTTGATAAGTGCTGGTGAGATTTCATCTCCCTTTTCAAGATGTTCATCAATATAGGTTTCAAGTTTCTTTTGCATCAAAGCTTCATAAAAATGGCTAATGAAGTTCCTGCGCGTGTCTTCACCTCGAAAGCTTAGAAAAACGTCATATTTTTTAGAAGTGTTAGAGGAAGAAGCAACATCACTTATCAGTCGTTGCTCAGCCATTATGCATTCCAAATGCTGCACCTGAAAACTGCAATAACTATAAAACAGAAAAGCTTTTATGTTTCAATGTTTTTTTACACTTGTCCTTAAACATTATTATTTAGATTTCAAAAATCTGTCTAATATGAGATCAAATAGCGCAGAGTTCAATGCTAATATGATTTTGAGGTGTTTAGTGATCCGAGGAAATTGCCTTTGGAAAGTTGTTAGTCCATTTTGAAGATTACACAAATCAGTAAATGATTAGAAATAAAAAGTCTAATAACATGAATAATGAATCTGAACTCTAGATTAGACTATGGCAGTATGGATGGAAACATGAACACCTAAACTTCAAATTCACATTAATATTCTGACATTTGTTCAAACAATTGACTTTCTGACATGTATCATTGATTGATAATTTTCAGCAAGTTTGAAACATTGCAACTAGTAATAGACAGATTGCTCTGAAAATGCTGTCAAGTTTAAAATTGGTGGTATCAATGAACAGAGAATTTAATGAGTCTATGACATTGATAGTTGAATATGCTATGTTTCAGCTTCTTTATAAACCAAGTGGTGGTTGATTTGCAATTGTTTAACCCTACAAATGAGCAGAAAGAAAAGACTTCTAAGAGGATATACTTAGACTTGGGTCTAATTTGTATTAAAATGTTTATTGTTTGGCCTGGAATTAACAATAATAGGTGATTCTAGAACACTAAATTATGCTTAAATAACATAGACTGAGAAAACTCATTGCAATCATCAAATGCTAAATAACGAAATTTGAAAATGTTCACACCAGCACAGACATCAGTACAGATGGCATCAAGTGATAATCCTCAGGCAGATTTCACATTCTTGAATCTTAACCAAAACTCTTTCAGCTAAACAAGAATGGAAAAACAAAATCAAATCAAATTAACCTTATCATTCCATCTTGTATTATTTCTATTGAGACCGAAAATTGGAAATAAGAAAAAGATCTTACCACAAAACCAATCCAATTTCCTGCTACACTGAAGAATACACTGATTCTTTACTTCAGCACAGGAGAGAATAACTAGATAACGATTGTATAGTGAATAGAAACATGAGATCAAAACGTTTGGGCTCTTTTACAAGTATGAAAGAAGAATTACAAATATCCTGTTCATATTTTCTGTCTTAAGAATTTCACGCGCTTTCTTAGATAGTGTGATCCATCAAGTTTCATGTAACCATGTTTGTTGACTTTTTGACCATGCAAAAGGTTGAGTAGTATATTCATTTTTTCTTTTGTCCTTTTGAATTACTTGAACCACATATGCATCCACAAAAATATAGTGAATTTTGTCGAATTATAATCATGCAAGAGTAAAAGTACTGAAACAATTATAATAAAATTAATAACTACTTAATAAACAAGTTCTTATTTTTCATTATCTATTTATGAAGTGTAATCATACCTTTAAATTATATATGTATTGACTTTGAATTGTTTTTGTTTAAAGTTTCTTAATTTCTCAAATATTTTATTTAGACAAGATAACTTAAATTTATTGAATTTTAATTTTTTTAGTTTAATTAAGTATTTTAATTATTAAAAAAATATAAAAATATTAAATATAAAAAGTTTCATAGAATTTGCTCTATAAAATATTAAAAATATAACTTGTTTAAATTCAAATTATTAATTAATTAAAATAACGATTATTTTACTGTCATGGTGTAATTTTTTAATATTTTAAAAAATTAATAAATAAAAAATATTATGGTGACTATTTTATAATTGAGTTATACGTAAATCACTTGTTGATATAGACAGTAAAAAAGAATGTAAAATCAACATTACATATTATTATTGCTTCCATTGTTTAAGAGAAATGTAACATTAAGTATGTTTCAAAAAATTAAGGGAATAATTTAACATTTTAAAAATAAAATTAATAAGTTAAATTTTATGAAAAAAAAACATAAAATAAAAAGTAATTTAACCTAAAAATCTATTGAAACCCCACGAAATCATAGATTTTAAAGAAACATGTGTAAACATTTTTATAAATAATTATATTTAATCAAATAAATTTTAATACAAAAATTAAATATAGTT
Organism: Macrotyloma uniflorum; assembly: GCA_016859785.1. NCBI lineage: Eukaryota > Viridiplantae > Streptophyta > Magnoliopsida > Fabales > Fabaceae > Macrotyloma > Macrotyloma uniflorum. The sequence continues at coordinate 342,243 of BDMB01000071.1, read as the reverse complement.
TTATAGGTATTATTTTTGTCGATCTCCTGTTAAAATTAAAATCTAACATTGAAAATTCATATTATGAAAATACACGTTAAATGATTATTTAAAGGACAAAACATAACTATAGCTTTGTTCTATCTAATCACAATTAAAGCTTTATTTTGTTAAATCTACTTTATAATTAGAGAATAATTCTATTTAGATGAGTTTAGTTTCAAGATAATTTGAATATAAGAAATGACTATTAAAAATATTTTTTAAATTAATTTGTAGAAAATTTTTGTATATTTTCTTAGAAATTTTATTTTTAAAGTATATATATAAATTTATTTTACTTATGAGTCAATTTTTTTTTTCATATTTTTCTTCCATAATTTTTTTATGAAAAAGAGTTACTTACACCGAAAAAGACAGCTTCTTCTTCTTTTATTTCTTACACGATGCGTTCAGTTTCTACACACTCCCTCGCCTGCACTGACGCAACCATTTCCCAAACCACGTTTCACTCTGCGTTCTTCAAATTCAGTTACAACAAACAATGTCTCCACACTCCTCTCCTCTTCCCTAACAACCTTCCGATCGCACCGCCGCTTCTCCGCGCAACAACTGCTCTCCGCCGCAATGTCACCCCAGATCCACCTCTCGGTTTGTCCGGCGCCGCCGATGTCATCGTCGTCGGCGCCGGCGTCGCCGGTTCCGCTGTCGCCTACACCCTCGCCAAGGTGCATCTTCCGATTTTCATTATGTGGTGTTTTTGGTTAAATTATTGATTCGGAGATCTTGAATTAATGAATTTTCTGCTAGAGATTTCGATATAGTTCTTTATGGTTCGAATGTTTGTTATTGAAATCATGAATTTATAAATTAATTTGATTGGATGTCATATGTATTAGAATATTAATTTATTTAATCAGTTTGAAACATATTAATATATTACTTGTTAGAATTTACTTAAAATTAAAATATAGAAAGAAACATTAAATATATAGCGAGATTCGTAATTTTTTGTGATTTTAAGTAAATTTTAACGGATAAAAAAAAGTGTCCGAAAAGTGTTTTCTTGGCACTTAATCTTCTGTTTATTATGATTTGCAGTAAAGTTCTTGCATGATCACGAAATTATTTTTATGCATATGTTAAAAATTATTTTTGGAGAAGTTGATAGAAGAGTTTATACTAATCAATTTATATATAAACTAATCATAGTTTATTAAAAAAAAAAATCTTTTATAATTATTTATGGAATTTTTTTTACCTAAATTATTATATAAAATTGTCGAAGGATTAGCTAAATAATTGAATTAATGATTTGGATTCTGAAATATTCAATTTCTTTAACTATGTCCACATAATTTTGGAATACAAATATAAATCTAATTATAATGATTTATAAATTTAAAAACTTAATTACGAACTTTGAAAGTCTATGGACTTGCTTAATAACTTCTAAGTAGCTCAAGAACTTCCGGATTAATTTAACCTTCTTTTTAGATTTGTTTTGGGAAAATTAGACTCATGAATAGTAGTACATCATATCAGTGTTGTAAAAATTATGAGTGTTCAGTTATATCTCTCAAATAACCATTGTCTTAGTACAAATTAAGTTAACTTAGTTTATAGAAAAAATTATTTCACTTTTTTATCTTATTTTATCTCCTATATAATTACGGCTAAATTTATCTAAATAGATCTCTGTTCATTGACATTGTAACTCTCTTTGTACACTAAACTCCTCATTGCATTTAAACTGTGAAATAAATTTGATTAAGATCAATTTCCTTCATGACTTTTGTGTGACATGCATCAAATTTTAAGAAGCAGAATATTTGAGCACAAATCTTAATTCCCTGCCTAGGATCATAATAAAATGGTGATGAAGTATGATAGTAAATTTCATGTAAAAGTATATATTATTCCCCGAAGTTAGTATATTGCAAATAGATAGGTTAGAGACAATATGGGAATGGATGCTTTGTTGGATTTAATGAGTATATCTTATATTTTTTTTGGTCATCTACTCCTCTATCTTGTTCTGTTTGTAACCATGAAAGTAGTTAGAAATACTGTCTCGTACTCTTACAAGAGAAGGTTTGGACCACTATAATCCCTGAGAAAGGATTTACAATTCTTTTGGTATCCTTACGGAAGAAAGTGCTGTTTATCTTATATTGAATTTAGGCTCCAAAAGAAAATTTGTGCTAAAATTTGTTTCATTTTATGTATTTGAATTATCAAAGACTGTTCAATCCATTTTCATCATCTCTATGTTGCTTTGAGTTGGGGAAATTAGATTAATGCCATAAGGAAAAGGAATGCTTTGATTGGTTACTATCAAGATCTTCCATAAGTGTATATGTATTAAAATTTTTGAAGGATGGACGGCGTGTCCATGTTATTGAGAGAGACTTGAGAGAGCCCGACAGAATCGTTGGTGAACTTCTCCAGCCAGGAGGATATCTAAAGCTAATTGAATTAGGGTTAGAAGGTATGTATCAAATTGGCTGGTAAACAAGATTATTCCAAGACTGAGGTTGGATATGGTCCCGTTGCTAAATATATATTTTATACATGCAAAAATACCCGATTGTCACTCCTATTACAGTGAAATGAAACTTGTAACTATTATCATGTCTGAAGACTCTTATGCGCCTTTATCCTTTTGTCTTCTGTTAACTTATTCAGTTTATTCATATTTTTACAACCTGTTATAGCAAAAGAAATCAACAAGCGGTTTTTCATCTGCATGGGTTAATGCTATTAGATTTTATCTGAAGCCAAGTGGTAAAACCATTTAGGGTAAAACTTTACTTAATGGTTTCTCTTATTTTTAGTCTTTTTCCACCTCAGATTCTCCATTGGATCCACTTATGTCATTCTCTTTGTCATCTCCTCAATAAGTGCTACTTCAATTTTCTCTTGGATTCATTTAATCCTAAATTTGTCTTTCTTTCCTCTACTCTCCCACCGAGGCATATTCATCCCCTCTACACCAAGTTTTAGCTCATGTTGACATTTACTGCAAAATATTCACTAATTGTGGTCTCATAACTTGACTCAGAAAGCCTTTGCAACTTCATGATGTTACTTAAGCAGGGAAAATGCATATATAAAACCATTTTTTATCATGAATATTACTTTTATGATAAATGATAATATTTTCAATACAATAATTTATTTCTTAAATTTTTATGCATTATGCTACTGAAATTAGCTTATGCTTAATGGTGCAGGAAATTAAGTTTGTTGTGAGACACCGTTCTCATATTTAAAATGTGCTTTGTATTTCCTTTGTCAGGCTGTGTGGATCAAATTGATGCACAAAAGGTGCTAGGCTATGTTCTATTCATGGATGGGAAAAAAATTAAGCTGCCTTATCCTTTGGAGAAGTTTCATGCTGATGTGGCTGGCAGGAGCTTCCATAATGGACGGTTTATACAGAGGATGAGAGAAAAAGCTGCCGCCCTGCACCAGTAGTCCTTATTATATTGTGATTGTTAATTTAATTATTTAATAGGATACAAAATAAGCAAAAAAATGATTAATTTTTCATTGAAATTACTGTTTGCAGTATTCTTATGTTTGCCTGATAATATCGCCTGCTTTGTTTATTGTTCAGTGTACGAATGGAGCAGGGCACTGTAACATCTCTTCTTGAACAAGATAAAACTGTTATAGGGGTTCAGTACAAAACTAAACATGGTCAACAACTTAAAGCATATGCTCCCCTCACAATTATTTGTGATGGCTGTTTCTCAAATCTGCGCCAGTCTCTCTGCCATCCCAAGGTTGAATTGTCTTCTAAATAGTTGAGTGACTAATTATTTTCCCTTTAATGATGCGAAATATCGTGCTAATGATCAATTCAAAGACAGTTTGCTGATGTTATGAAATCTGGAGGATTTATCAGTTTTGCACCAATTTGCTTGACTTCCCTTATATATTATTAAACACTTGCCAGGTAGAAGTACCCTCCAGTTTCGTGGGTTTAGTTCTGGAGAATTGTCAACTCCCATTTGAAAATTATGGGCATGTAATTCTAGCTGATCCTTCCCCTATCTTATTTTATCGTATCAGCAGCACTGAGGTTCGCTGCTTAGTTGATATACCAGGTCAAAAAGTTCCTCCTGTTAGGAGTGGAATTGCCAATTACCTGAAGGCTACGGTAGCTTCCCAGGTATTTGTTATGATCCTGCGTCCAACTATGATTTATCATTACTTGTAATATACAAGTAGGCAATTTTACTTGCTTCTGAGAAACAAAACAATTGACTAATGCTTTCATCTTCCTATGTATCTGGTGTAATTTCCAGATTCCACCTGAGCTTCAGGATGCCTTCATATCTGCAATTGATGGAGGAAATATTAGAATCATGCCTAATGGTAGCATGCCAGCTGATCCATATCCTACTCCGGGAGCTATGTTAATGGGTGATGCTTTCAACATGCGTCATCCTTTGACTGGTGGAGGAATGACAGTGGCACTATCTGATATTGTTGTGCTGCGGGATCTTCTGAAGCCAGTTTGTGACCTGAATGATGCACCCTCACTATGCAGATATCTTGAATCGTTTTACATCTTACGCAAGGTGGATAGTTTTTACTTGTTGGCTTATATATTATTTAAGGCAAACTGGTTATATATCTTGGTTTAATTTGCTGTTATATAGAATTTTTTTTATGTGCCTAATGATCTTTGTTTAATAATACTTGTGGAGTGGAACATGTTTGTGTTTGTGGAAACCAAGCATCACAAACCAATTAAATCCAGAAGCTTAACCTGTTAGATGAAGATATTTGAATAATTAGTAGACACCCTTCACATTAGAGCCCTCAGAGAACATGGATAATTTGCAAATCACATTAGCTTTACTTAAATTCAACTTTTTTTTACAGCAATTAGGGTGACAATGCTTTACTTTCAGAATATTTAGATAGAGGCTTAGATATCACATCATGAATTAACTATTTTGCAGGCTTAAGCTGGAAGGTGAATGGTTTTATATAACATTTCTAACGTTGAAATACCAATGTAAATATATAATCTTTAAATGTAAATATATCTTTAATATTGACGGGACTTCATCTCATGACTTGACATATTGTTTGCAGCCTATGGCATCCACCATAAATACTTTGGCAGGTGCTCTATACAAGGTCTTTTCAGTTTCACCCAATGATGCCAGAAAGGAACTGCGCCAAGCATGTTTTGACTACTTGAGTCTTGGAAAAATATTTTCTGGTGGACCTATTGCTCTGCTCTCTGGTCTAAACCCTCACCCCCTGACTTTAATTCTTCATTTTTTTGCTGTTGCATTCTATGGGTTTGGCCGTTTCGTCTTACCATTCCCTTCATTGGAACGCATGTGGATTGGAGGTCGAATAGTTTTGGTGAGTTCTTCCTTCCTCCACCTATATCTCATCCATTTAATTTCTAGTCATGAAATTTGGCTTTCGTCAACATGTTTTCCTTATCTTCTAGAAGTTTGAATAATAAAACAGTTATGCACTAATTTGATCATTCTGCAACATAGTCCTCCAAAGTTGCATCAATCTTGTTTCAAGGTTCTTTTATTCGTATTTACAGAAATTGGGGTTTCTTCTGCAGTACCCGTAATCATTGTTTTAGTACTCTATATGTTGACCGTGACCAGTTTCCGTTCTGTAACTCAACCAATTAATATCTTTCAGTGTGCATATGGCATAATATTTCCAATCATCAAGGCTGAAGGAATAAGGCAAATGTTTTTCCCCACGTACATAGCAGCTTTTAATAGAGCTCCTCCTGACAGGTGATGCATTGAGGATTAAGGGAACACTGACACTAATCTTCTACTAAGCATTTTCAGTTATTTGTCTTCAAATTAAGGTGAATTTTGATGGACGCAAAGACATTTGTTATGCCACTTAGATGAGATCACGGGTGAGGAGTTTAAATAGGTTGTAGTAGTTAATTGATCAAATCCCCTTTGCTGTCATTGTACCAAAAGAAACAGAGCCAGATTATGGTGAGCATGTGTAATGGTATTGTTTTTTTTTCTTGAGCACACACTTTATAAATCTTGACTTGTAAACAAAAGGAAACAGTACCATATGTTGAAGAAGATTGTGTGGGAAGAAAATATACCTATTACTTGTGCTACATTGATATACCTGTAAAATTATTTTACGTGTCAGCTTCAAATTCTTAAAATCATTTCAAAAGTAAAACTTCTTTTTTCTTTTTATTGGAATTGAAAGGAAAATTATTTTGGTACTGCATTTGAGCATCAAAAATAAAAATCAATTTATTGTTAAGGTAAACATGTCGAGACTCAACTTTTCCCTTTCAAGACAGTTCTATGCTCCCCCCAAGAACCTTGTCTGAGTCAATTTTTACCTTTGAAGAAAGGTTTCGCACACCCTCACATCCAATATGATTGTAAGAAGGTTTAGTTATTTGAGTTCTATAATTGAATCAATTTTGCCTAAATTAGAGACTAGATAAAAGTTAACAGTAAAAAAACTTTAAAATTAAAGTAAACAAATTGGTTTATATATAATTTAGAGGTTAACAATTAGATTTAGCTAATAAAAATAAAAATTATTTTTATAATATTTTTTGGTACAAATTAATGTATGAACAGTTTAGCTTGTTACCACTTTATGAAATAAGCAATTCCTACATGAAAAGAGTTAGATTAAGATCTATACGAGAATTGTTAAAAGAAATAGTAACTACAGAAAAATGATTACATCAGAAAAGTAAAGAAAATTTATGTAGCAAATAAAGAAATTTAAAATACAGATCTATATTGACAGGGCACAAACAAATATAGTAAAAGGCTTAATTACAGAATTATTTAGGATTAAGTAAGAAGAAAATTAAATAAAAAATAATTGGTAACATACTTATATTACCTTTACACTCACCCTTATAAGAACATGATATAAAGTAATAACATACTTAGATTACCTTTACACTCCCCTGATAAGAACATGATATAAAGTTGTGGGACTAGATAGTAATAAACATAATCATAAGCACAACGATAATTACAAAATTGTTGGACTCAATAATCTTAGAACAACTTTATAGAGACCTGACAAATACATGTTATCTAATTGTCAGACTTAATTATTAGAAGTTAAGACAAGTAATTAAATTGAGGGACTTGAAAAATTTATGAATGTTTTTGAATAAATTTTTATATAACTTTTTTTTTACTCATGAAATATTCATTTTCTATTTTTATATATCAAATAATATATTTTTTATATTTTTATTTATTGTAATTTTTTTTCTTTTTATCTATTTAATCCAAAAAAAATCATAAAAAATAAATTTTAAAAGAAATTATCTTAAATAATTTTAATAAGTTAACTTATTTTATTCTCATTGTTTTATAAAAAATATTCGTTGATAAAATTTTAAAAAAAATATTTATAAATAAATATTTAAAAATAATAATTAAAATAATAAAAAGGTTAAATAATAAAATTAAAAAAATAATAATAAAATAAAAAATGAAATGAACAAGAACATGAGAAGAAAAAAAAAAGGTTATGTGATAATGTTGGAACATGGAAAAGTTGGAACGCTTTGTGAGGTTGGATGCAAAATTTCAACGCTTGAACACGAGAGGATGATACCTCACAGTTTCAATTTCAATTTCCTATTTCAATTTCCTCACAGTTTCAATTTCAATTTCATCATTCATCTGAGAAAAGAAATTAAAATGGAAATATTCAAATTTTCATTTTCTGTGCTATGTTTGTTGGTTTTAGCAATTCAATCAACTCAATTTCATATCTATTATGTCAAATGTCCTCAAGCGAGTTCTTCAATAACCACAATGCGGCAAGGTCAAGTGTGCAAGTAGCTACATTGAATCCAAAGGTACATTGACATGGAATGGGTATGCACGCTTGAACATGAGAGGTTGGAATGCTTTCTGCAAAATTTCCCATGCTGGAACATGGAGAGGTTGGAACGCTTTGTGCAAAATTTCCCACGCTTGAACATGAGAGGTTGGATGCAAAATTTCAATGCTTGAACATGAGAGGTTCATGCAAAATTTCAACACTTGAACATGAGAGGTTGATGCAAAATTTCAACGCTTACATGAGAGGTTGGGTGCAAAATTTTCATGAATTTCACATGATATGTTTACAACATTTGCTTCTCAAAATTTCCTATAAATACCTCACAGTTTCAATTTCAATTTCCTCACAGTTTCAAATTTCAATTTTCTCACAGTTTCAATTTCAATTCATCTGAGAAAAGAAATTAAAATGGGAGCATTCAAATTTTCATTTTCTGTGCTATGTTTGTTGGTTTTAGCAATTCAATCAACTTAATTTCATATCTATCATGTCAAATGTCCTCAAGCGAGTTCTTTAATAACCACAATGCAGCAAGGTCAAGTGTGCAAGTAGCTACATTGAATCCAAAGGTACATTGGCATGGTATGGGTATGCATGCTTGAACATGAGAGGTTGGAATGCTTTCTGCAAAATTTCCCACGCTGGAACATGGAGAGGTTGGAACGTTTTGTGCAAAATTTCTCACGCTTGAACATGAGAGATTGATGCAAAATTTCAACGCTTACATGAGAGGTTTGGTGCAAAATTTTCATGAATTTCACATGATATGTTTACAACATTTGCTTCTCAAAATTTCCTATAAATACCTCAGTTTCAATTTCAATTTCAATTTCCTCACGGTTTAAAATTTCAATTTCCTCACAGTTTCAATTTCAATTTCATCATTCATCTGAGAAAAGAAATTAAAATGGAAGCATTCAAATTTTCATTTTCTGTGTTATGTTTGTTAGTTTTAGCAATTCAATCAACTCAATTTCATATCTATCATGTCAAATGTCCTCAAGCGAGTTCTTCAATAACCACAATGCGGGAAGGTCAAGTGTGCAAGTAGCTACATTGAATCCAAAGGTACATTGGCATGGTATGGGTATGCACGCTTGAACATAAGAGGTTGGAATGCTTTCTGCAAAATTTCCCACGCTGGAACATAGAGAGGTTGGAACGTTTTGTGCAAAATTTCCCATGCATGCTTGTACATGAGAGGTTGGATGCAAAATTTCAATGTTTGAACATGAGAGGTTGATGCAAAATTTCAACGCTTATATGAGAGGTTGGGTGCAAAATTTTCATGAATTTCAAATTTCAATTTCCTCACACTTTCAATTTCGATTTCATCATTCATCTGAAAAAAGAAATTAAAGTATGCAAGTAGCTACATTGAATCCAAAGGTACATTGGCATGGTATGGGTATGCACGCTTGAACATGAGAGGTTGAAATGCTTTCTCCAAAATTTTGCACGCTGGAACATGGAGAGGTATGCAAAATTTCAAGCTTGAACATGAGAGTTTAATGCAAAATTTCAAGCTTGAACATCAGAGGTTAATGCAAAATTTCAACGCTTGAACATGAGAGGTTGATGCGCAAAATTTTCATGAATTTCAAATTTCAATTTCCTCACAGTTTCAATTTCAATTTCATCATTCATCTGAGAAAAGAAATTAAAGTGTGCAAGTAGCTACATTGAATTCAAAGGTACATTGACATGGTATGGGTATGCACGCTTGAACATGAGAGGTTGGAATGCTTTCTACAAAATTTTTCACGCTGGAACATGGAGAGGTTGGAGCACTGCTTGAACATGAGAGGTTGATGCAAAATTTCAACGTTTGAACATGAGAGGTTGGGTGCAAAATTTTCATGAATTTCACATGATATGTTTACAATATTTGCTTCTCAAAATTTCCTATAAATACCTCACAGTTTCAATTTCCTCACACTTTCAATTTCAATTTCATCATTCATCTGAGAAAAGAAATTAAAATGGAAGCATTCAAATTTTCATTTTCTGTGCTATGTTTATTGGTTTTAGCAATTCAATCAACTCAATTTCATATCTATCATGTCAAATGTCCTCAAGCGAGTTCTTCAATAACCACAATGCGGCAAAGTTAAGTGTGCAAGTAGCTACATTGAATCCAAAGGTACATTGGCATGGTATGGGTATGCACGCTTGAAAATGAGAAGTTGGAATGCTTTTTGCAAAATTTCTCACGCTGGAACATGGAGAGGTTGGAACGCTTTGTGCAAAATTTCGCACGCTTGAACATGAGAGGTTTGATGCAAAATTTCAATGCTTGAACATGAGAGGTTGATGCAAAATTTCAACGCTTGACATGAGAGGTTGATGCAAAATTTCAAGGCTTACACATGAGAGGTTGGGTGCAAAATTTTCATGAATTTCACATGATATGTTTACAACATTTGCTTCTCAAAATTTCTTATAAATACCTCACAGTTTAAATTTCAATTTCCTCACGGTTTCAAATATCAATTTCCTCACAGTTTCAATTTCAATTTCATCATTCATCTGAGAAAAGAAATTAAAATGGAAGCATTCAAATTTTCATTTTCTGTGCTATGTTTGTTGGTTTTAGCAATTCAATCAACTCAATTTCATATCTATCATGTCAAATGTCCTCAAGCGAGTTCTTCAATAACCACAATGCGTATGGGTATGCACGCTTGAACATGAGAGGTTGGAATGCTTTTTGCAAAATTTCCCACGCTGGAACATGGAGAGGTTGGAACATTTTGTGCAAAATTTTTCACGCATGCTTGAACATGAGAGGTTGGATGCAAAATTTTAACGCTTGAACATGAGAGGTTGATGCAAAATTTCAACACTTGAACCAGAGAGGTTGATGCAAAATTTCTACGCTTACATGAGAGGTTGGGTGCAGTTTCAATTTCAATTTCATCATTCATCTGAGAAAAGAAATAAAAGTGTGCAAGTAGCTACATTGAATCCAAAGGTACATTGGCATGGTATGGGTATGCACGCTTGAACATGAGAGATTGGAATACTTTCTGCAAAATTTCTCACGCTGGAACATGGAGAGGTTGGAACGCTTTGTGCAAAATTTCCCACGCTAGAACATGAGAGGTTGGATGCAAAATTTCAAGCTTGAACATGAGAGGTTGATGCAAAATTTCAACGCTTATATTAGAGGTTGGGAGCAAAATTTTCATGAATTTCAAATTTCAATTTCCTCACAATTTCAATTTCAATTTCATCATTCATGTGAGAAAAAAAATTAAAGTGTGCAAGTAGCTACATTGAATCCAAAGGTACATTGGCATGGTATGGGTGCACGCTTGAACATGAGAGTTTGGAATACTTTTTGCAAAATTTTCCACGCTGGAACATGGAGAGGTTGAAGCGCTTTGTGCAAAATTTCCCACGCTAGAACATGGAGATGTTGGAAAGTTTTGTGCAAAATTTCCCATGCTAGAACATGAGAGGTTGGATCCAAAATTTCAAGCTTGAACATGAGAGGTTGATGCAAAATTTCCACGCTTGAACATGAGACGTTGATGCAAAATTTCAACACTTACATTAGAGGTTGGGTGCACAATTTTCATGAATTTCAAATTTTAATTTCCTCACAGTTTCAATTTCAATTTCATCATTCATCTGAGAAAAGAAATTAAAGTGTGCTAGTAGCTACATTGAATCCAAAGGTACATTGGCATGGTATGGGTATGCACGCTTGAACATGAGAGATTGGAATGCTTTCTGCAAAATTTCGCACGCTGGAACATGGAGAGGTTGGAACGCTTTGTGCAAAATATCTCACGCTTGAACATGAGAGGTTGGATGCAAAATTTCAATGCTTGAACATGAGAGGTTGGGTGCAAAATTTTCATGAATTTCACATGATATGTTTACAACATTTGCTTATCAAAATTTTCTATAAATAGCTCACAGTTTCAATTTCAATTTCCTAACAGTTTCAAATATCAATTTCTTCACGGTTTCAATTTCAATTTCATCATTCATCTGAGAAAAGAAATTAAAATTGAAGCATTCAAATTTTCATTTTCTGTGCTATGTTTGTTGGTTTTAGCAATTCAATCAACTTAATTTCATATCTATCATGTCAAATGTCCTCAAGCGAGTTCTTCAATAACCACAATGCGGCAAGGTCAAGTGTGCAAGTAGCTACATTGAATCCAAAGGTACATTGGCATGAGAGATTGATGCAAAATTTCAATGCTTGAACATGAGAGGTTGATGCAAAATTTCAATGCTTACATGAGAGGTTGGGTGCAAAATTTTCATGAATTTCACATGATATGTTTACAACATTTGCTTCTCAAAATTTCCTATAAATACTGCAGTTTCAATTTCAATTTTCTCACGGTTTCAAATTTTAATTTCCTTACAGTTTTAATTTTAATTTCATCATTCATCTGAGAAAATAAATTAAAATGGAAACATTCAAATTTTTATTTTCTGTGCTATGTTTGTTAGTTTTAGCAATTCAATCAACTCAATTTCATATCTATTATGTCAAATGTCCTCAAGCGAGTTCTTCAATAATCACAATGCGGCAAAGTCAAGTGTGCAAGTAGCTCAACCACTCACTTAATCCTTTAATTTGGAATGAAACTTTAACTCAGTTCTCGCTAAATTATAATAATAAACATAAAATACGAAGTGGTATGGGTGTGTAATATTTGGTGTGCCGCCAAAGTGGTGTGTAATATTTGGTGTGCCTAAGTGGTGTGTGATAATGGTGGCACATTTATATATGGCAAAAAAACCTTATTAAGTATTGAAACTAAACATGTTACCAAATTATTAAGTCGTTATTGAAACTAAACAGCAGAAGTCGTTATTTTGAAACTAAACAGCGGCACTCAATTATTAAAAGTTACTAAATTGTGGCTAAACAGCGGCACTCAATTATTAAAAGTTACTAAATTGTGGGATTCAAATTATTTAAAGTCAAATTGCGGGATTCAAATTAAAAATTACAAACTTAATCACAGGGGCCGCGCGAACGCAGGCCCCCCTCTACCACAAATTATGACGTAGGCTCTACCACTTGGGCAGACCTTAGGGCAGCACCCCTCCCAAGTGCAATGGAGGTCACTGTCCTAAACCATGAGCCTTCTGGATCACCCATTGATCCCGTCCAGGTAAGTATGTTTCACTATCATACACACTTCTCTTTTGTAACCCAGTCTCCTCAATCCTTATTTCTCCTTCTGCAATGTGGGATGACAATTAATTTACTGTAAAAGAATAACCCAACTAGATCAAAGCTGACAGATAAATAATGATAACACATGAATATTTTTATATTCCATTTGTAATTCTAAATATAAAAAGTAATATTGATACCTTGAGGATTTCAAATTCATTACTTGTAATTCTATTTGAAGCTTATGTCATCTACACTAAATATTTACACACTTATGTGCTTACCCAATAAGGATTCTTCACATGAAACAAAACACACTTACACACTCACATCTCACTGCACACATCAGTAGTCAATTAGCCAATTATGTGCACTTTTTCCTGTTTATATGTAAGAAAATACTTTTTCATCTAAAATAAGTGTAATTTAAATTTTTTATTTATTAAGGATAACAATAAAATATCACACATTAAAATAATCTTACTTACACAGTAAATATGTTAAATCTAGAACAAAAATTATTAAAACTGAGAACATCTACTAATTTAGTATTTTTCTTTAAAGACCAAAACTACAATGATTTTAAAAATGAGTATAGAGAAAAAAATTTAAATGGCATATATAAAGAAAGAAGAATTTCTATTATTATTATAGATCATATAATGTAATAAAAATAGAATTATTATTAATTAAATATTTAAAAGTAATGAATGTGTAAGATAAATGGATGTTCTTAGCATTTATATCATATATATTGCTAAACAAATTCATTTAACTATGTGCAAGAGAAAAAAAAAATAGTTCTGATTAAATTCACTACAAATCCATAAGAAAAACCTAAAAAATTAAAACAGAAAAATCCATCACCTTAATTTTTCATTTATTTGAGCCTAACCATAGCAGTTTAGGGTTAATTCAGTTTACACTGTACTTTTGGTCTTAATTATTTTCCTAAGTTTTAATAAAATATATCAAATTTGAGTATGATTACCATCATACCATTTTGTGTTATTTTTCTCATTTTTGTAGTAATATTTATATATTTTTTACAATTTCAAAGAAGTTGATAATTTATTTAAGATAATAGCTTAACAAAATTTTGAAGATGTTCTTTCTAATTAATATAAATTACATACAATTTTTTGAAAAGAATGTATGTTAGGATATTTTTATTTTATGAAGAACTCAATTAAAATAAATTAATAAAAAGTTAACTAAAATTGCTTTATTGAAAGAAACACTATTTAATGAATTATTTGTACAATCAATATTCAATTTTTAAATTTAAAATTTCAGCTTTATGTTTCATTATATTTACTCATCTTGAAAACATTAAAATAAATTTTAGGAAATAATTGAACAATCAATAAATATAAAAAGCTAAATAACCATTTTCAAATTATGAATAATCTTAAGCAATGAATATATAAATAAATTTTACATAAAATAAAAATTATAGACAAATAAAAAAATTAGGCATGACTTTGGTTATCAATTAAACTACAGAAAAGAACAATTCCAACAACATAACCACACCTTGTCCTAGTTGTTTTCATGATCATTCATCAACCCTTCCAAATTCAATCATCCTAATTTTATATCTCTTGCTTCTCTTTTTGTTGTTCTATACGAGCAAGTTGGGACTTTGCACATTATGTGCTTTAACTCCATTTTTCTCTAAAAAAATGACTCTCTTCATCTACATCAGTTACTCTCATGAATATGAAGGTCTTTTGTTTTCTATAAAGAATAACAAATATTATGAAAACACATCAACCTATTAAAAAAAACACCAGGAAATTGTTATTGTGAAACAAGTAATAAATGCTAAGTTGTTGAGAAACAAGTAGTGAATGTAAGTTATTCAGAAGACGTAGCAAGGAATAAGGAGGTATTGGTTTTCAACTTTGATTCATGTTTTATTGTTAAGATAGGAACAAGAAGAACTTGCTAAGCTTGTAAAATTGGCCTTATTTGCTTTGAAATTGAGTGTGTCATGAAGTTTTCTTCCTTTTTTTCATTTGACTGTTTGGAGGGTATGTGCAAGTATGCGAGTTTAGACCATTTTCTTGCTCAAAGGGTAACCGAGGGTAGTGTTGTAAACCTTGATGATTGCATGTTGTGCTGTAAATATCAAAGACCCAAGTGCACATGACCCCAAGTGAAGGAGGAAATTGGGATTTTGCTCAAACAGTTTCAAGAGGAACTCTTTGGTTCCCCTCTCCAGCGCTTATGAATGTTTTTTCTTTTTTTTCTTTTCAATCAAATTCAGACATTCTTGAATTATATTTGGTTCAGTAAAGTTTGACTTGCATGTTGTACTGAGAGAAAGAAAGTGCCATTGACTTTTTTCGGGACCCAGTGGCTCACCTGATTTCCATGCCCCAGAAGACCATAATTGTAAGTGCCATCATCCCATGTATAAAGATCACCAGAAAGTGTCATCACAGCACATGTATGATACTCCCCACAAGCTACAAGTTCGATATTTGTATTGCTTAGAGATTCAATAAGCTTTGGATGGGGAACATCAGAATCAACTCCATGTCCAAGCCTTCCTCCTGATTCTTCCCCCCAGGAAAAAATTTCACCTTGTTTTGTAACTAAGGCTGCATGTTTCCCACCACAAGCAATATTCTGTACATCAAGAACTACTGCCGATTCCAAGGCTTTGGGCAACAGAGAATCCATTTTGACACCAAAATCACTCCCAACTGGGTGAGTCCCACCACCCAGTACTGCATCACCAGTGCCTTCCCCCCAAATGAAAACATCCCCCAAGGCATCACCATCATCATGACCAGAACCTTGGCTAGATGAGCTAACAGCACTTGATAGACTAACTCTAAAAGCATCCATAGGCATTGTCTTCATTTGACCATGCATGCTATCTGATCCTCCAGATGACACGGAGTGGAGCGAACCACTCACAGAATCTGAAGGGAAGAAACCCATTGGAGGAATAGGATAATAAATCACATCAGAAAATGCTTTATCCAAACCATTCTTTGGGGGGCTTTCATATGGGCTATGAAGGCGAAGATGATCCCCACTATCCTGAATATGGAAAATGAAAACCTCTTAATAAACATCTTAACTGAAATGCAGTCAAACTGGGAGAAAATAAAAGGAAACATAATATATTAATACCTTTGACAATTTATTGTCACACATTGCTGAAGGAGAAATGAGGAGTGAGGAGACTGGGTTACAAAAGAGAAGTGTGTATGATTAAGAAACGTACTTACCTGGACGGGATCAATAGGTGATCAAGGAGGCTCATGGTCTAGGACAGTGACCTCCATTGCACTTGGGAGGGGTGCTGCCCTAAGGTCTGCCCAAGTGGCAGAGCCTACGTCATAATTTGTGGTAGAGGGGGCCTGCGTTCGCGCAGCCCCTATGATTCAGTTTATAACTTTTTAGTCCCTATGATTTAATTTATAACATTCAAGGGTTATTAAATCCCACAATTTCAATTTCCTGATTATCAGTGTGCTTTATGATTATGTTTAGTATTTCTGAGGATTATCTAGTCCTTATCACGGTCTTCATATCACGTTCTTATCAAGGTCTTTATATCATGTTCTTATCAGGGTGAGTGAAAGGTAATCTTAAGTATGTCTACCAATTATGTTTTTATTTAATTTTCTTCTTACTTAAAATAATTCTGCAAAGCCTTTTATTATTTTTGTTTGTGTAACCCTGTCAATAATATAGATCTGTATTTTAGGGTAATTTCTTTATTTGCTACATAAATTGTCTTACTTCTCTACTTTTTTCATGTAATCATTTTTCTGTAGTTCTTAATCTAACTCTTTTCATGTAGTAATTGCTTATTTCATAAAGTGGTAACAAGCTAAACTGTTCATTAATTTGTACCAAAATATTCATGATAAAAAATGGTTTTATACATGCATTTTCCCTGCTTAAGTAACATCATGAAATTGTAAAGGCTTTCTGAGTCGTTATGAGACCACAATTAGTGAATATTGTGCAGTAAATGTGAACATGAGCTAAAACTTGGTGTAGAGAGGATGAATATGCCTCGGTGGGAGAGTAGAGGAAAGAAAGACAAATTTAGGATTAAATGAATCCAAGAGAAAATTGAAGTAGCACTTATTGAGGAAATGACAAAGAGAATGACATTAAGTAAGGTTTTACCCTAAATGGTTTTACCACTTGGTTTCAGATAAAATCTAATAGCATTAACCCATGCAGATGAAAAACCGCTTGTTGATTTCTTTTGCTATAACAGGTTGTAAAAATATGAATAAACTGAATAAGTTAACAGAAGACAAAAGGATAAAGGCGCATAAGAGTCTTCAGACATGATGATAGTGACAAGTTTCATTTCACTGTAATAGGAGTGACAATCGGGTATTTTTGCATGTATAAAATATCTATTTAGCAAAGGGACCATATCCAATCTCAGTCTTGGAATAATCTTGTTTACCAGCCAATTTGATAGGTATGGGCGGAGGATACCCCGGCCCATTACTAACATGGGCACCACCAATCAAACAGTCCAATAGAAATAGAAAAGCTCACTAATAAAAAATAGCCCAACAAATAAGTCAATTCAAGCAGCAGTATCAGATACTTCCGTCTGACGGAAGAGTATACAAAGTGATAGTCAATTTCGAATACGGAATAAAAGTCAACTCAAAAAGGATATGAGCCAGACGTCAGCGATTCAAGAAATTAACCTGTGTAACATCATCAATCGAAATCGAAGAATCGATTTCATTGGATCATATATTGAGTGTATTCGATTCAAGTAAGAACACTTTCTAATCCTAATTCAATTAACTTTAGATATCCTCCTGGATGGAGAAGTTCACCATAAATTCTGTCTGGCTCTCTCAAGTCTCTCTCAATAACATGACACGCCGTCCATCCTTCAAAAATTTTAATACATATACACTTACGGAAGATCTTGATAGTAACCAATCAAAGCATTCCTTTTCCTTATGGCATTAATCCATTAATCTAATTTCCCCAACTCAAAGCAACAGAGAGATGATGAAATTGGATTGAACAGTCTCTGATAATTCAAATACATAAAATGAAAACAATTTTTAGCACAAACCACAGTGAGAATGGATTTTCTTTTGAAGCCTAAATTCAATATAAGATAAACAGCACTTTATCTTGGTCCAAACCTTCTCTTGTAAGAGTACGAGACACTATTTCTAACAACTTTCACGGTTGCAATTAGTTTTTTTCATGGTTCTTGATCAAGAAATAATGGTAGTAAGTAAATGTCTTTCTAAATACTATTTATAAAAAAATTGATGGATTAATTGAATTGTTAACGGAAGTAAACGAGAATTTAGAATAATATCTCATCTTCTTATTTCTACTTATATTTTCTGTTATTTCGATATTTTCTACTTAGTTCCGTATTTTTATTTAATTCTTACTTTTTTTTTTTTCAAATTTGTGTTTCAGTCTTTTCTTTTCTTTTTTTAAATTTTCTATAATCATTTGTTGCTTTATTACATTTTATTTCATAGTTGAATTTTAGTTTCATAATTCTTTTGTATTCAATATTTGCTTTTGTATTTTGTTTCAATTCAGTTTAATTTCCTTGGTTCATAGTTTAGTTTCTTCATTTGGTTTTTGTGATTCCAGTAATTAAAGTAGTCTTCGTTTTTGCTTTTAATTTCTGTATTCAGTTCAACTTACAATTTAGTCTTTCACTTTTAGTTTTAACCCACTTTCTATCTTATTATTCATCAAATTTTGATTCCAATTATTGTTTTTTACCTTGTTTTTGTCTTCATTTTGTATATTCAATCCAACTATTGTTTCTATTTTGTTTTCTTGAATTTAGTCCAGTTTTAAGTCTTAGTTTTGTTTCTGTTTTTAGTTTTCCATTTTCAATCTTCTGTTTTACAATTTTGATAATTGAATAAAGAATTTTAAATTTGTATTTCTTAGAATGACACTCAGTTATCTATGACATTAGGATGAAATTTAGAGAATTTTGATGATAATCATTTAGAGAAAGAATGGTTGTAATTTTTTTTTCTTCAATAAAATTGTATTATTGTTTATTATTGATGTTTTTTTCATATATATTTTTAGTGTTACAAATGAAATTTTTTTATATAATAATTAAAAAATTATGATTGAAATTGTTTAAAAGTCCGAATTTATGCTTATACGTTATAATTGCTATAAAATTTCATATTTTTTATTATTATTATTATTATATATTTGAATTAGGATAATTATGAAAAAAAAATGTTTCAAAATCTTAATAATAAAAGAGATCTGGTTTATATGGGAACCTATCGTTTCTTCTACCCAGTCCAAGTCTCCAAGTCGAAGAAGATGTGAAAGCATAAAATGTATTTTGTTCTATAGAGATTCGAATGTTTTACAATTTTACCTTTTTGTTCTAAAATTTTAGGAGGTCCAAAGTGTAAAAAAAATGTTCTATTTTGATTTGTTAATATTTTCTAGTTTTGTTCCATGCATTCTTTGACAGCAATTGTGTCCAATTGGAAATTCTAGTCATTAATTACTAATGTTTGATGGCTGCCACATTTTTATGTGAGAAAGTTACTTACCCTCAATGCAAGCATCCCTTTGAATTTCCCTGCTTGATTGTACGTAAATATTATATCTTTTGTAATTATTTTTATTTATAAGGGTGGAAAGAGTATTCTTATTTATAATTTATAATAAGAAAAAGAGATAAAATGATTAGGAATAAACTGGTCAGTTTTGAGTTGTCAAAAATAAATAAAATATTTAAAATGTGTAAGGAATTTATGATTTTTCACAATCTCTTCTATTTTAATGGACTGTAAACATTTTTGTGTGGTAGATAAATTGGTTTACAGTTGACAGGATTCAAGATTACATGCTTGAAGAGAGTGTTTGTCTGATACTTCGAGCCTCATGGTTCAAACCTTTATTTGTTGAAGAACATGCCCTTTCATGAGGAGGTATAAGAAGCACGGCCAGTCCCTGACTTGAATATCCTGATTCAGGAGCTAAGTTGATCGCGTGAACCAAAGAAATAGTGAAAAATATTATAAAAAGAAAGACAAAGAGGGCACAGAAAATGAAAGCTTCTAAGCATTTCTAACCATGAAAACTATTCTCATGGTTAGAAACAGAACAAGCAAGATGGAGATAACCAAAAAAATATAAGACATACTCATTAAATCCAACAAAGCATCCTTTCCCATATTGTCTCCAACCTATCTATTTGCAATAAGGAGTAATATATACTTTTTACATGAAATTTTTATGATCCTTACTTCTTATTCATAGAATTAAGACTTGTTCTCCAATATTCTGTTTTTTAAAATTTGATGCAGGTCACACAGAAGTCATGAAGGAAATTGATCTTAATCAAATTTATTTCACAGTTTAAATGTAATGAGTTTAGTGTACAAAGGTTACAGTGTCACTGAACAAAGATCATAAATTTAGCTGTAACTATATAGGAGATAAAATAAGATAAAAAAAAGTGAAATAATTTTTTCTATAAACTAAATTATCTTAACTAATTTGTACTAAGACAATTGTTATTTGAAAGACTGATACGATATGATGTACTACTATTCATCCACGATTCACTGAGTCTAATTTTCCGAAACAATCCTAAAAAAAAAAGAAAGTTAAATTAATCCATAAGTTCTTGAGCTACTTAGAAGTTATTAAACATATCCATAGTTCGTAATTAAGTTTTTAAATTTATAAATTATTATAATTAGATTTTATTTGTATTCCAAAATTAAGCGTACTTTATTAAAGAAATTAAATATTTCACAATCCAAATCATTAATTCAATTATCTAGCAAGTCCCTCACAATTTTATATGATCATTTAGATAAAAAAATTTCCACAAATAATTATAAAAGATTTTTTTTAATAAACTAAAATTAGTTTATATATAAATTGATTAGTATAAATTCTTCTATCAACTTCTCCAAAAATAATTTTTCACATATGCATAAAAATAATTTCGTGATATTGCAAGAACTTTACTGCAAATCATAATAAACAGAAGATTAAGCGACAAAAAAACACTTTCCCACACTTTTTATCCATTAAAATTTACTTAAAATTATAAAATATTTCGAATCTCGCGTTATATTTAATGTTTCTTTTTATATTTTAATTGAGTAAATTCTAACAAATAATATATTAATATGTTTCAAACTGGTTAAATAAATTATACTATTCTAATACTCATGACATCCAATTAAATTAATTTATAAATTCATGATTTGAATAACAAACATTCAAATCATAAAGAACTATTTCGAAATCTCTAGCAGAAAATTCATTAATTCAAGATCTCCGAATCAATAATTTACCCAAAAACACCACATAAGGAAAATCGGAAATTGGGATTTTGCTCAAACAGTTTCAAGAGGAACTGTTTGGTTCCCCTCTCCAGCTTATGAATGTTTTTTCTTTTCTTTTTTTCAATCAAATTTAGACATTCTTGAATTATGGTTCAGTAAAGTTTGACTTGCATGTTGTACGTGAGAGAAAGAAAGTATTTCAAGCACTGTGTTTGGAAGAACCCATGGAACTCTTTCACTCTGCCATGATTGACTTCTTCACAATAGCTTCTTATATTAGATGACCCAATTCCCATGCAATGCATACACCCCCTTCAAGTTCAAACCTTCCGCAACCTTCTCAAGGCTTGCATAGCCCAAAGGGACCTCATAACAGGCAAAACCCTCCATGCCCTTTACTTCAAGTCCCTTATCCCACCTTCCACCTACCTCTCCAACCACTTCACCCTCCTCTACTCCAAATGTGGTTCCCTCCACGGTGCCCAAACCTCCTTCCACCTCATCCAACACCCTAATGTCTTCTCTTACAACACTCTCATCAGTGCCTATGCCAAACACTCCCTTATCCACCGCGCCCACCAGCTGTTTGATCAAATTCCCCAACCAGACATAGTCTCTTATAACACCCTTATAACTGCCTATGCTGATAGGGGTGAGTGTGAGCCGGTGTTGAGGCTCTTTGAGGAAGTTAGAGAGCTCGGTTTGGGCCTTGACGGGTTCACATTGTCTGGTGTCATCACCGCATGTGGTGATGATGTTGGATTGGTTCGGCAGTTGCATTGCTTTGTGGTGATGTGTGGGTATGATTGTTATGCTTCGGTGAATAATGCAGTGCTCGCGTGGTATGGTAGGATGGGGTTTTTGAATGAGGCAAAGAGGGTGTTTAGGGAGATGGGGGAGGGTGGGGGCAGGGATGAGGTTTCGTGGAATGCAATGATCGTGGCATTTGGGCAGCACCGGAAGGGATTGGAGGCGGTGGAATTGTTTAGTGAGATGGTTAGGAAGGGTTTGAAGGTTGATATGTTTACCATGGCGAGTGTTTTGACTGCATTTACTTGTGTTAAGGATTTGGTTGGGGGAATGCAGTTTCATGGAATGATGATTAAGAGTGGGTTCCATGGGAACTCTCATGTTGGGAGTGGGTTGATTGATTTGTATTCTAAGTGTGCTGGTGGCATGGTGGAATGTCGGAAGGTGTTTGAGGAGATTCGTGCACCTGATTTGGTTCTTTGGAACACGATGATTTCTGGATTTTCACAGTATGAGGACTTGTCTGAAGATGGTCTTTGGTGTTTCCGGGAGATGCAGCGCTGTGGTTTTCGTCCGGATGATTGTAGTTTCGTGTGTGTGACTAGTGCATGTTCTAATTTGTCATCCCCTTCGGTCGGAAAGCAGGTCCATGCATTGGCTATCAAATCTGACATTCCTCATAATCGTATTTCAGTGAATAATTCTCTTGTAGCTATGTATTCCAAATGTGGAAATGCTCATGATGCAAGAAGGGTGTTTGATACAATGACTGAACATAACACAGTGTCGTTGAATTCAATGATTGCAGGCTATGCACAGCACGGTGTTGAGGCTGAATCGCTTAGGCTTTTTGAACTGATGCTGCAGAAAGACACTGTTCCTAACAGCATAACCTTCATATCTGTTCTTTCTGCATGTGCACACACAGGAAAAGTTGAAGAGGGTCAGAAATATTTCAATATGATGAAAGAAAAGTTTGGGATTGAACCAGAAGCAGAACATTTTTCATGTATGATAGATCTTTTGGGTCGGGCTGGTAAACTGAAGGAGGCTGAGAGGATTATCGAAACAATGCCATTTAATCCTGGTTCTATTGAATGGGCTACTTTGCTTGGTGCATGTAGGAAGCATGGAAATGTGGAGCTAGCTGTGAAAGCAGCCAATGAGTTCCTCCGCCTGGAACCTAATAATGCTGCTCCATATGTAATGCTTTCAAATATGTATGCCAGTGCAGGCAGATGGGAAGAGGCTGCAAACATTAAAAGAATGATGCGGGGAAGAGGAGTGAAGAAGAAACCAGGTTGTAGTTGGATAGAGATAGACAAGAAGGTGCATGTCTTTGTGGCTGAAGACACTTCACATCCAATGATAAAAGAGATTCATGTGTACATGGGGGAATTGTTAAGGAAAATGAAGCAAGCAGGGTACGTACCTGATATAAAATGGGCATTGGTGAAAGCTGATGAGGTAGAGAGAAATGAGAAAGAAAGAAGGTTATTATATCACAGTGAGAAGCTGGCAGTTGCATTTGGCCTGATCTCCACTGAAGAAGGAGTGCCTATACTGGTTGTGAAGAACCTAAGAATTTGTGGTGATTGCCACAATGCCATCAAACTTATTTCAGCCATCACTGGCAGGGAAATCACTGTTAGAGATGCTCACAGGTTTCATTCCTTTAAGGAAGGTTATTGTTCATGTGGGGACTTTTGGTGATAAAAACAATTAATATTTCTGTTTCAGTTTTATACTACTACCATACTAATTACACACCTATGGCAAGTTTGGGTAAACACTTATTCATTTGAAGTTCATCACATAAGTGCTTAATTCATTAGCTACTTTGAAGCTTACTGAAATAATTTATGAAGAACTTATTTTAATAAGTTTCATTGTGGTAGGAAGGCCGTAGACATTTAGGTGACAAAGGCTGTGATTGCAGTGAACCTTGGGGTTATCTTCTTTACTTTTTCCCAACTATAACCATCCAAAAGGCTGAGATTTCAATCTGTAGAAAATTCTTGCATTGTATCTTTAGCTTCCCAGGTATCTATTATGATCCTACATGTGCTTGACTTGTGTGTTGTCCAACTGTGATTTATCATTACTTGTAATATACAAGTAGGCAATTTTACTTACTTCTAAGAAGCAAAACATTGATTCCTGCTTTCATCTTTCTATGCATCTGGTGTAATTTCCGGATTCCACCTGAGCTTCAAGGATGCTTTCATATCTGCAATTGATGGAGGAAATATTAGAATCATACCAGCTGATCCAGATCCTACTCCGGGAGCTCTGTTAATGGGTGATGCTTTCAACATGCGTTATTCTTTGACTGGTGGAAGAATGACAGTGGCACTGTCTGATATTATTGTGCTGCGGAATCTTATTAAGTCAGTTTCGTGACCTGAAAGATACATCCTCACCATGCAGATATCTTTAATCCTTTTACATCTTACGCAAGGTGAATGGTTTTTACTTGTTGGCTTGTATATTTCTTTAAGGCTAACTGGTTATATATCTTAATTTAATTTTCTCTTATATAGAATGTTTCTTATGTGCCTAATGATCTCGGTTTAATGATATATTTGTGGAACATGAATGCGGAAACCAAACATTGCAAACCAATTATCCAGATACTTAACCTGTTAGGTATGCTTGAACATTTTTGAAGACACTCTTTTAACACTAGAGCCTTCCGAGAACTTGGATAATTTGCAAGTCACAATTCAACATTTTTTACAGCAATTAGGGTGACAAGAGTTTAACTTTAGATTACTTAGCCAGAGAGACTTTGATACCACGTCATGAATCAACTATTTCACAGGCTTAAGTTAGAGGGTGAAGACCATGAATGGTTTTATATTGCATTTCTAACATTGAATCTTTAATCTGGACAAGACTTCATCTCATGACTTCACATGCTTGCTACAGCCAATGGCATCCACAATAAATACCTTGGCAGGTACTCTATACAAGGTGTTTTCAGTTTCACCCAATGATACCAGAAAAGAACTGGTCAAGCTTATTTTGACTACTGAGCCTTGGAAAATATTTTCTGATGGACCCATTACTCTTCTCTCGTCTAAATTGTCACCAGTTGAGTCTAATTCTTCATTTCTTTGCTGTTGCGTTTTATGGAATTGGCCGTTTGCTCTCACCAGTCCATTCATTTGAAAGCTTATGGATTGGAGCTCAAATAGTTTTGGTGAGTTCTTCCTTCCACCTATATCTCATCCATTTAATTTCTAGTCATGAAATTTGGCTTTTGACACCTTACAGTTTCATCATAACATGTTTTCCTTATCTTCTAGAAGTTTGAATAAAATAACAGTTATGCACTAATTTGATCATTCTGCAACATAGTCCACAAAAAATTGCATCATTCTTGTTGGTTCAAGGTTCTTTTATTCCATATTTACAGAAATTAGGGTTTCTTTTGCAGTACCCATAATCATTGTTTTAGTAATATATGTTGACAGTTCCGTTCTGTAATGCAACTAATTCATATCTTTCAGTATGCATTTGTCATAATATTTCCCATCATCAAGGCCTAAGGAATAAGGCAAATGTTTTTCCCCACATCCAGACCAGCTTTTAGTAGAGCTACAGGTGATGCATTGAGGATTAAGGGAACACTGAGATTGCTCTCTCTCTACTAAACATTTGTTATGCCACTTTGGAGGAGTTTCAATAGGTTGTAGTTGTTAATTGATCAAATCCCCTTTGCTGTCATTGTACCAAAAGAAACGGAACCATCGTCTTAAACCTGATTATGGTGAGCATGTGTAATGTATTGTTTTTTTTTCCCTTGAGCACACATTTTATAAATCTTGGCTTGTAAACAAAAGGAAACAGTACCATATGTTGAAGGAGAAGGAAATAAAATATACCTATTACTTGTGCTCCATTGATACACCTGCTGAAAAATTTTACATTACCGTGTGAGCGTTAAACTCTTAAATAAAATCATTTCAAAAGCAAAACTTGTTTTTCCTTTTATTGGTTGGAATTGAAAATAAAACTATTTTTGATTTCGCATTAAAATTGGCATTAAAATAAAAATCAATTTATACATATAATATTGGATGCTAAGGTACTGCAACCAAACTAAAACTTGTCTAGCCTCATCTTTTCCTTTTCAAGATTTCAAGACTATGCTTTTCCCAAGAACCTTGTCTGGCGTCAATTTTTACGTTTGAAGAAAGGTTTTGTAAATTTTGCTTTCTAAATTAGAGACTAAATAAAAATTATTAGTATAAAAACTTAAAAAACTATTTAATGTAAACAAAAATAAATTAGTTTATAATTTAGAGGTTAAAAATTAGATTTATAACTTTATTTTCACCACAATATGTTTTAAATGTTTGAACAGTGCTAGCTACCACTTTATGAAATATCCATGAACAGTTAAATTAAGAACTATTCATGAGTTGTGAAAAGAAAAAGTAGCAACCAACGAAATGCATCACAAAAGAGGTCAAATACAGAAGTAAAACAATTTATGAAGTAAAACAATGTGAGGTGTAAAGCAATTTATGAAGTAAAATCAATTCGTGAGGTGTAAAACAATTTATGAAGTAAATCAATTTGTGAGGTGTAAAACAATTTATGAAGTAAAACAGTTAGTGAGGTGTGTAAAACAATTTATGAAGTAAAAAACAGTTCGTGAGGTGTAAAACAATTAATGAAGGAAGTAAAACAATTTGAGGTATAAAACAATTTATTAAGTAAAACAATTTAAGAAGCAAGTGAAATATAACACATAATAATAACACATACATAATGATAAACAAATTAAACCTGCAGTACACGAAATAAGATAATCTGCAAAAGAAGAAAAACATAATAAAACACATACATAATGATAAACAAATACTAGGATTTGTGGCTAAAAGAACCCATCGATATTGATTCCTCGTATGACAAAAATTTTGATCCACATTGTGGCTATAAGAACTCAATGATACTGATTACTCCTACAACAAAATTTTAGACTATATTAGAGGGGCTGCGCGAACGCAAGCCCCAGCTACCACAAATTATGACGTAGGCTCTGCCACTTGGGCAGACCTTAAGACAGCACCCCTCCTACGTGCAATGGAGGCCACTGCCCTAGACCATGAGCCTCCTTGATCACCCATTGATCCCGTCCAGGTAAGTATGTTTCTCTATCATACACACTTCTCTTTTGTAACCCAGTCTCCTCAATCCTCATTTCTCCTTCAGCAATGTGGGACAATAAACCAACTCAATCAAAACTGAGGTAAACTTGAGAACACATGAATAGTTTTATAATACATTTGTAATTGTAAATATAAAAACTTTGATCTTCATACCTTGTGGATTTCAAACTCATTATTTGGACTTTTATTTGAAGCTTATGGCATCTACAATAAGTCTGTAGCAGGTACCCTACATAAGGTCTTTTGTGCTTTTCACACAATCAAATCAGAAACCAAACACACTCATATCAATTGACTAACATCCTCACCACAGACACCAGTAGTCAAATAGCCAATTATGTGCACTTTATGCTGTTTAAATTTAAGAAAATACTCTATTCTATAATAACTGAAATTTAACTTTTTATATATTAAGAATAAAAATAAATATCACTTATTAAAATAATCTTACTCAATAAATAATATAAATCTAGAAAAATTTGTTAAAACTGAGAACTTCTATTGATTAGTATTTTCTTTAAAGACTAAACTACAACTATTTTAAAATGAGTATAGCTAAAAAATATGAATATGGACCAAAACAAATTAAATGACATAAAAAGAAAGAAATATATCTATTATTATGGATCATATAATGTAATAAAAAGAGAATTATTATTAATTAGATATTTAAAAATAATGAATGTGTAAAAGAAATGGATGTTACTATTTTATTATACATATTGTTAAATAAATTCATTTCTCTATTCAGTGTAAGAGATAAAGAGTAGTTCTGATGAATGTCAATAAAAATAAAATAATACTAGGTTAACCCTGAATAGTTTAATTTTCTGAAGAAGTCAATTAAAATTTATATAAAATTACTTAGTTACCTAAAATTATTTTATTAAATAAAAACCCTATTTAATGAAATATTTGTCCAATTATTATTCAATTTCTTAATTATATAGTTGCTATAATCTTATGAAAATTTTGATTTTACATTTCTTGTTAATAGGACCCTTCCTGTAATGGAAACCACTGCCTTAATCCATGAACCCTCCTGGTCATCGACGAGCTCCATAAGTCATCAATTAACCCTACCCAAGTTAAAGTAATAAATGTTGTTACACACTTGTATTTTATAATCCTGGTTTCTCATTGCTTATTGCACACTGAGAAATGTGGAACTTTACAACTTACGTGCTCTACAAGTTCCTTAACTTCACATTTTCTTCTACAAATGACCTTCTTCATTTGCATTGCTATTCATGAATACTAAGCAACTCATGAATATGAAGACCCTTTGTTTTCTATAAAGAATAACAAATATTATGAAAATACACCAATCTCGTACAAAAAATACATCAGGAAATTGTTATTGCCAAACAAGTAATAAATGCTAATTAATGAGAAAAAATAATGAATGTAAGTTATGGAGAAGACGTAAGAAGAAACAAGGAGATATTGGTTTTCAACTTTGATTCATGTTTCATTGTTAAGGTAACTAAAAGCTTCATTTGAGTGTGTGTTTTAGTGAAGGAGAACAAGAAGAACTTGCTAAGCTTGGAAAATTGGCCTCTTTTGCTTTGACATTGAGTGTGTCATGGAGTTTTCTTCCTTTTCTCGTTTGAGTGTATGGAGGGTATGTGCAGATATGTTAGTTTGGACCCTTTTCATGCTCTTGCTACTACGGAAGATTGATGTTGTGTATTCTAGTTCTGACTACTTGCTTGTTCTTGGAAGCTGACATTATGTATGAGGCAGATTGCCGGAATTCACTTCTAGCTGGGGGCTGGTGCTTTCATTGTCGCAGAGCCAAAGGGTAATCGGTGGTGATTGTGAACCTTGACGTGCATGTTGTGTTGTATGTTTTAAAATTTCAAAGACCCGAGTGTACATGATCCTAAGTGGAGGGGGAAAATGGAATTTTGCTCATACTATTATTTTGAAATTGGAATAGTGCTACTGTTATTCTTTCAAGACCTCTTCATAACTCTTACTTTCAATTCTCACCCGGCGCCATGTTTGTCTAGTAGGTTGATGAATTATCCAAATTGGAAAGATATAAGAAAGAGTAAATAAATAAATAATATAAAAAAACTCTATAGGTATAAAGTAGTACCGTAAAAACTCAAATTATTTTTTCTCTAAGCTGTAGCCATTGGTTCAAATTCAATGATAAATCTCTATTGATGCACTATTTTTTTTACACATAAAATTATTACTACTTATCTTTTCCTCCCTATAGGTGAAATTGAATGGTAATAACTTAACTTATTGGAGAAGTCTTAGATGTTGGCGTAAATTGCAGTCTTAGTGCTTATCTCAATAATCCTACTACAAAGAGAAAAAATATATAGGTATGATGTTGATAAATAAACAACTCTTTAAATTTGTTGATCATGAATGGGTACATGTTGGAAGCTTAAATTGATTTCCTACTCATGGAACTTCTTTGAGTTGTACAAACTCATTAATAAATGGGTATAATATAGGTGTTGTTGCCAGATTTATGGAAGATTGTTGAAGAATTTGTAGTATTTAATTATGATGGATTGAACTAAAGAATCTCAAGTATAATTCCTAGCCCTTAAGATAATCATATATTACTTATGCTTTGTTTTGGACGTAATGCATCCATTGATCAAATTATTAGTTTCTTTTCCAATACAGAATTAAGAAACAAGATAAAGATCCTTACTAAATAGTATGAATATTTTTAGTTCTATATTTGGAATGCTAACACAATTTTGAAACCCTTGATGGTGATGCATTTCAGTAAAAACTGTATCCTAAAATGGTTTTTGTAGGATAAACCAGCAACTAATGTTCAGAAGAATCCTCATCTAAAACTATAATCATATTACACGCTCAAAAGTGGTACATGAGTTCAAGGTTCAAACAGAGTAAATATAGTCAAGAATTTACCATATTCCTTAAACCAACATAGAACTAAACAAAATGAAAATGGTATGCTCTCACTATTGACCCACAATTAAAGAGTTTCAAGAGGAACTGTTTGGTTCCCCTCTCCTGCTTATGAATGTCATTTTTTTCAATCAAATTCAAACATTGTTGAATTAGATTGGTTCGGTAAAGTTTGACTTGCATGTGGTACGTGAGAGAAAGAAAGTATTTTCAAGTTCTGAATATCCAGTTAATAATTTGAAAACCAAATCAATCTTTAAATAATAGGTTGTCAAATGAATGACATGGAATATTGCTTGGCAAACGAGAATCCGAACCTAATGCTTTGAAATGCTGAACAAACACGAAAAATAGAACATTTGCCAGAGGCTATCTATATTAACTACTTAAAGCCATCTATCCCATGGCTGAAGGTATTATATAACTGGTGTAAAAGAAAAATTAGTAAATGCATTCGCTTATGAAATTTACATTGCAGCTACTTTAAACAAGAGCCAACAACCTACTACGAATTTACATTTCTCACCCTCAACCCCCACACAAGCTACATATAGAGAAAAAAATGGAAAGTGTAATCAAATTAGAAAAAAAAAATGAAAGACGTGGAATTACAATAACCACAATGAAATCCCTATTCTCTCCTATGATGCTTTATAATGGATGGAAGCCAAATGTATGTAATTGATGGCACATTCTTGCTTTAAGTCCGGCCAAAACGGGTTAAAACACCTCACTTACAGGTTATCACATCAATGAGCCAGGTCCTCACCCCCGACACCAATTGTCGACTTGTCAATCATGCGCACATTGTACTGTTCATATACTCTTGCCCGATTCTCAGCCCACCATTGTTCTGCTTGTTTCTCACTAAACCGTTTCCGACTGCATTTACCATAGCAAGGTTAAACCCACATTTTATATAATATGGCTAAACATCTGAAATACAACTTAGTTATCTGAATTGCTTGTAAAGCTTTCTTTTCCTATCATAAACCAAATAAAGAATAAAGCATTTAGGTAGGAAATTGCTTGGCAAAACTAATAAAGAATAAAGCATTTAGGTAGGAAATTGCTTGGCAAAGCTTACACTCTATAACATGAGATGCCAATACATTACAGACTCTTTCCAACATAATTGGTTAAAATTCATGTAGATTCCACTAGTAGTTCTATTTCTACAATGGTGAGACCCACACGTATTTCAACTAAAAATAGAGAATGTGATGAAAAAAATGCATTAGAAAGTGTATACCTAGCATTCTAGTACTCAACATTACCAAATTTGGAGGTTAAGTGTCATGTATGTTAACCAAAAAAAAATGCAAATACAATAGAACATTTTATACCTGAAGCGAACTCTTTTAAGATCTATTACACCTCCTGGTAGGGAGGTGAGAGTAATATATACACCAGGTTCATCTTGCTCAACCCATTCAGTCTCATTATCCTTTGTTTTGCTTCCATTTCTGCTACTTGCATCTGATTGACCATGTTTAATGTGACCTGTGCTAGTGGCATCTGACTGACTATGTTTAATCTGACCTGCACTCCGGTTGACGATGGTGCTTGATCCATTTGAAAGTGACTGGTTATTGGATCCAGTTGAGTCTGATTCTGGGCTTGTTGCTTGAATATTCAATCGATCAAAGGAAGCATTGGTAAGGTCATTGGAACCAGGATTTGAGCCAAAAGAAGCAAGCGAGGGTGGTGATCTGACAGTCCTAGATGCTCCTACAGGCAACCTCTCGGCCATGTCCTTCAACTATTCAGTGCAGGAAACAGAGACATGAAAGATTAGCGAGACCAGTTCTGATACATCCAAGTACATATACACTAAGGCATCAGTTTAAAATTTAAAATTGAAAATCCAGCAGTTTAGTTTCTAGTTGAATTGAGCTCAACTGTAACTATTTACGCTTTCCAAAATTTTATTAGGATATTAAATTTTGGTAAAGTTATGTCAAATCAATGCTTAGGCTTCTGTTTTGTGACATTGTCCTCATTCTTGTAGTGGTGGTTTAGGCATGTTTTCCAAAGGCTGGTCATCCATTTAATATGTACACTACTTGGTCAAGCAAGAATTGTATTTGGATGCAAATTTTCTTGATAATATTTATGATAAACAAAAGGCAGTTATAATTTATAGACCAAGGCTCATAACTAGTTGCCTGGAATAAGGCTTTATTATAGACAACAAATCACATTTATAGTGGCAATGACAATTATTTTTTCATCTACAAGCCTTTCACCCATTAGTGTGGCTTTTCTACTAATTCTGCTGAGTTAGACAAGGTCTAATCAATAACTAAAGAAAACATAAATAGGCATAGAATCTACTTGAATAAGGTTTTCTCTAGATATAATTAGCTTATTTTAAATGGAAAAACAAAAATAAATGTTACCAACCCACTACCTGTGTGCAAACTCAATATGAAAATGAAATTTTTTGGATCCTTCGTATTTTGCTTCATGAGTATGTGAGAGCTTGTAGCTGATGTAGGAATATAGTTTTTAAAAGTCGCTCGAAGGGTTAGAGTTACTACCTGGGCAGTAAGTGACTTGATCACTTCCTTTGCTGTTTTGCATTTGGCAGTTTCTTCGCTTGCAATTGCTATTGCTTCTTTTAACTGTTTAGTTGTTCTTTCCAACTCCACTTCTTGAAGCTGGGCTTTCCGAGTCAGATTTTCCACCTGAAGGGGGACAAAAAATTCATCAGGCTCACTACAAATATGAACAGGAGATTTTATCATGTTGAGGTTTAGAAAAATAAATGAACAGGAGAAGTAAACTCTTCCACCAAATGAAAGTGAGCTAAACATCTTGTGGGATATAAATAACATGGTTAACTCCTTACCCCAGGGCTATGCTCAACAGAAAAACTATCCCTGCCCAAGTTAGAATCCGAATGGAACAACAGAAAGAGAAAAATAGCCCTCCTGTTTTACTCCTATATAATTTACCTCTCGACTACCCGTGCATCCCAACCAAAACAGAAACATAACAGACCAGATAATGGGCATGTTTTGTGGAACTTCTTCATAAACACTTCTAGAAGAGAAAATAAGAAAAATAAAATTAACTTCATCATAAGCTAAAATCAACTTATTATAAACTAAATAGTAGATGCTATTTCGTATTAGTTTCTCCAAAATCTGATTTTTTAAATCATTTTGCCTTCTTATTTTTCTCTCCTAAAAAGTGTTTATGTAGAAGTTTCCTCCAAACAGGGCCTATGTGTCCTGGGCTGGACTAGTCAATTTAATTTTGTTTTTCCTTTTTTATTTCATCTATATCCAAGGTCCATCTCCTTGGCCTAAAACTGATGGACCTCAGTCAGAGCCAAATCTATGAAGGCTCAAGTTCAGCTCATTGACTAAACAAAGTCAAATTTTCAATTTTCATTTCAGACTCAGCTCATGAGTTCATAAGCCCGGCTTATTGAACTTATAGCTAACTGCATCTTGTACAGTTGGCGAGTTACCTCTGCTCATCACCACCCTCTCTGAAACAGTTACATGCACACGCTCTAAATGTTACTAAAAATTCAAATTTACATGACAATATTACATCTCTGCACATAGAGTGAAATTTTATATTTTCTGGCTTCTAAATTACTATCCAACTCAAATAATGAGATTGCTTCCAATTAAATATGCATTTAGCAAGAAACAATCAAAGCATAACAGCAATTGATATAAAAACTCCACTCTTGGTTTTTTACTTTCTCCCATGGTAGCTGGAGTCATTTCTTTAGATACAGTCCACATTAAAATAATATCATTAAAAAGAAAAACCTAGTTTGAATACAATAGAGTCAATGCCCGCATGTGAGCTTGTTTATATATTTAAAATTCTACTAAAAATTATTTCAGTAAGGGAATAATACCATCTGTAAATGAAAGCATAAGATAAATACCTGCGATCTTAATTTAATAACCTCCTGACTGAGGTTATCATTCGTTCTCTTAGCATCATCCACAACTACCTTTGGGGATGAAAGTCCCCCTACTGTTGGTGTTGGCGTAGTTGAACGAGGTGGACTAGGTCGTCTAGATATTGGGGATGTTGCCCGGGAAACAATTCTAGATCCAGGAACAGAAGCCGAGAAAAACTTTTTAGATGATCCAAAAACAGGATTAAAAGATTTTGAAATATTCATTGCTCCCCACTGTGAACCACCATTTGGAGCAGGTGAGACTCGGCTACTGTTGAATTCTAATTTTTTGTTTTTCTTCGAAGATCTGCTGTCCACTTGTTTCAAGGATTCCATTGAAGAAAACCTGGCAAGTTGATTATGAGATCTGGAATTCAATTTGTCATCCTTACCAATAAACTCAAGTGACCCCTGATTAACACTTCCTCTTCGGCTCATAGAAGACTGAGATGAAGAATCAGTTTCGCTAGTTTTTCTTATTTTATTAAAACAATTATCACAGACCCGATAAGGTTTGTCGGGGTTTGGTGCCATTGAAGCCTTAACAGATTTCTTACTACTGCATGAATTACAAAAAACAAGTCCACAGTTATAACAATTGTGGCGTTTCCTTTTGAAATTAAATGGCAAGCGGCATCCTGAACACATAGACTGGTCAACACCACATACCCACTTATGCAGGCATATGGCTGCTGTGAAATTTGTACCACAAGCAATGCTTTTTACTTGTTTGTCTTTCAGAGCTTCTACTAATGTTGGGGTGTTTCTGTCATTAGTATCCCCATGGCCTAAACGACCATTTGCACCCTTCCCCCATGTAAAAACTTCAGTCCTTGAAGTTAAAACTGCAACATGATATGCACCACAAGCTAGCTCTTCTACAAAACTCTTTGAAAGCTTTCCTTCTACACGCGTTGGTAGCTTCCCGTCAGCTTGAGTATTTCCTAACTGGCCATAGACACAACTGCCCATTGTATAGACATGGCCTGATCTAGAAAGTGCAACAGTCATACTATGACCACATGCCACTTGACAAAAATTAGGTTCAAAAAGAGCCACAACACAGGTTGGAACAAGTTTTGATTCCTTATCACCATGCCCAAGTCGACCTTTGTCTCCATCACCCCATGTAAACAACTTCCCTGAAGAGCAGTTGCTGGAACTTGAATTCCCAACCATGACCTCCACAACAGCGGCAGTATGCCAAACACCACAAGCAGCCTGAACAGTGCGAAGACCCTTCAAGGACTCTATTTCTCTAGGCAAGGAAACACTTCTTCGGTCTCCATGCCCCAGAACACCAAATGTACCATCACCAAAAGTAAATAATTGCCCAGCAGAGGTTACCACAGCAGTGTGCCATGGACCACAAGAAATAGATGAAACATGTATGCCCTCCAAAGGGCCATTGACCTTTTTCGGGACCCAGTGGCTCACCTGATTTCCATGCCCCAGAAGACCATAATTGTAAGTGCCATCACCCCATGTATAAAGATCACCAGAAAGTGTCACAGCACATGTATGATACTCCCCACAAGCTACAAGTTCGATATTTGTATTGCTTAGAGATTCAATAAGCTTTGGATGGGGAACATCAGAATCAACTCCATGTCCAAGCCTTCCTCCTGATTCTTCCCCCCAGGAAAAAATTTCACCTTGTTTTGTAACTAAGGCTGCATGTTTCCCACCACAAGCAATATTCTGTACATCAAGAACTACTGCCGATTCCAAGGCTTTGGGCAACAGAGAATCCATTTTGACACCAAAATCACTCCCAATTGGGTGAGCCCCACCACCCAGTACTGCATCACCTGTGCCTTCCCCCCAAATGAAAACATCCCCCAAGGCATCACCATCATCATGACCAGAACCTTGGCTAGATGAGCTAACAGCACTTGATAGACTAACTCTAAAAGCATCCATAGGCATTGTCTTCATTTGACCATGCATGCTATCTGATCCTCCAGATGACACGGAGTGGAGCGAACCACTCACAGAATCTGA
This sequence comes from Macrotyloma uniflorum, assembly GCA_016859785.1. Lineage (NCBI taxonomy): Eukaryota > Viridiplantae > Streptophyta > Magnoliopsida > Fabales > Fabaceae > Macrotyloma > Macrotyloma uniflorum. The sequence goes on along the minus strand of BDMB01000071.1, from coordinate 306,129 downwards.
AGGGAAGAAACCCATTGGAGGAATAGGATAATAAATCACATCAGAAAATGCTTTATCCAAACCATTCTTTGGGGGGCTTTCATATGGGCTATGAAGGCGAAGATGATCCCCACTATCCTGAATATGGAAAATGAAAACCTCTTAATAAACATCTTAACTGAAATGCAGTCAAACTGGGAGAAAATAAAAGGAAACATAATATATTAATACCTTTGGCAAGCTTTCATTACTACCAAATGGAGAGTTCAAGGGAGAACTTCTTCTAGTGTATGTTCGAGGACTATTAGCTTCAGATGGAATACCATCACTTCTTGACTCCGGTTTCCATTTCCGGTGATGACTGCGTGAAATTAATGCTTTCAATCCACTGAACCAAACCTCAGCTTCATCTTTATCCTTACAAATCTAGAAGAAAAAACATTGATCACAACATTAAATAATATAAATCACATCTGTGCAATCAAAACAGCAGACCAAGTACAACTCCCCATGATGACCCATAATATAGCTTGGGAAATTTTCTTATATATAGTTTGTGACCATACAATATTTGATTAACCAAGCATAGGTTTAATTAACGAATAATTTATCCACAGTTAACCAATGAATCTACCACACATTTCTGCCAACCCCCACCCTTTTACAAATTTGTGGTTGACTGTAGGTAGACTATTGATTAAATTAATTGATACTTTGTTAATCAAATACTTTTCCCCAAGCTGCATCTATGGATCATTTTTCAAGAGGAGGGAGAAAGGGCGAGGAATATAGAAATTTATACCAAGTCTAACGATCTATCATTGTAAATGAGAGAAAAGGACTGGTATTCCTTCTCAGGCCGCGGATATCTTTGAAAGATTGGCTGAAAAAATGGGATCATGTTTAATCAGTTATAACAGAGATAGAAAAGAACCTTCTCACTTGTGATGAATTCACTGCAGATGCTCAAAGTCAAGAAGAAACTGTGAATATATGTATGATTATTCAATAAACCTATACTCATGCTCACCCAAACAGCATGACCAGGTAGTGTAATTTTACATAAATGATAACTAATTAGAAAAGGCAGCACAAAACTAAATCAGCATGTATATAAATTCCTGGAAAGAAACAGCATAATACTTGCCATAAGAAATTGCATCAATGATAGCAGGGGAATGAAAAAATTCACTATCCCAAACAAATTAATCTTCAGTAGCCACTAAATCGTAATAAATCTGAAGCCTCTACTAAAGGGAAACATGATCCGAAAATTTCCATAAACAGGCATATAATGGAAAAGATTCAGAATAGCAACAGAGACAAGCTGGCAAGCTTGTTTGTAGAAGATGGATAATGAATGACAACTCATTTATATATTGACTAGGAACAAACTGTGAGATCACAGTATTGCATACATAAAATGCAAGTTCTATTAATTATATGAAATACACAACTATCTTACAACAATTATTTATTAAAATAAGAAATGACATTGTTGGCGAAATCTGAAGCAGCAAAACAGTATCAATGATTTCCTTATCATTGTGAAATACTTACTGTGCGTTGTCCAGATATAATCCTAGAAACATTAGTTAGTTTAAGGCGCTTCTCTTCCTTCCCTGAGAACCATATCAAAACAGATTCATCCTGAAAGAAACAGACAAATCAAATACTTTCAACTTTTGATAACCCTACAATTATTGGTAGAAAAGAAAACAGCATAAGATGGAAACTGTCATGAATCAACAATCCCAAAAACTTAAGCTGCCAGGTGAAGACACATGAATAATTTATATAGTAAAACATGATACTTTTAGGATAGATAAATAAATTATCATATTGTATCATATACTTATTTCCCTACTTTCCTTATTTTAAAAGAAAAAAAAAATATCAAAACAATGTTATATTTATCTATCCAAAAACTATCTTCAATATTTTACTATAATTTCATATCTCTCCAATACACCCCATGCAAAACACTCTGGGCTTGTTGAAGCATGTGGAATGTACAACCCCAATCTACACCTTCTGCTTAAAGCCTTAAACTCAGCTTCTACTTAGAAGAATGGGGGTGGAGAGAATCAAACTGCTAAGAGTTGCATAAGCTCCAATATGTTGGGAACACCCATATCATCTAGCTCAATTTTTGGAGTGAGACTCATATTCGTTGGGAAATTTCGCTTAATACAATTAGTTTTAAGATGACATTTGAATCAAAGCCTATACCTCATCTGGGTAATTAACTATTTTGGTAGGCTCGTCTAGTTTGGTAACTTCGCTTATGCCACAAGAACTAACTATCATAAAAATTTAAAACTAGAGTAATTAGGTGAAGGCTCATGAATGGTTTTTATATCTAACACACTAACTTACACAAGAGTCCTTTAGGCTCAAAGCATGGATGATGCACAAGCCCAGCTACCCTATACTGAATTCAACCTTCTATTTAGAAGAATAGGAGTGACAAGGATATTAGTCCTGACCACCTCACCACGGAAGCTATAAACTATGATACCATATATACCATCAAGATTCAATTATCTCAATTCTCAAAAGCTTACTGTGTGGTAAAACCATGTGAATTGTTGGACTTATCTAACATAAACAAATAACATATTGAAGGTAATGCAAAATCAACCATAAGCAATATTATAGCGATAACAAAACAAGCATGACACTAGGTGCACTGAAATGTCAGCAAGTAGATTCTATAAATATAACACATAATTACAGCATGCAATATGTTAGATATATACTTTTCTCTGACTTCGTAACATCTAGATTTTCTTATTCTGTTAGGTAGCCACAGATAACAGCTGTTAGTTATTGGATGTTTGTTGGTTACAACTGAACAGATGTCAGTTATGCAGTGTCCCCTGCCATTACAAACATATATTCTGTAACAGTGGTTCACTGTCTTTGTACTTTTCATTATAAACAATGAATCATTTTACCATGTTTCTTATTAATTCAATACAGAGCAGATCTTGATATAGTCAATAATGTAATAGTATATTTTCTTTAGTCCAAATTTAATAGATATGGCCTTTGGCAAGATAAAGCTTCCGTTTATTAGTATTTGCATAAAGGGTATCTAACACAGTTCCAATCAATCTCATGGCCGAGAGAAGTCCTCCCCATCTTCCACTATGAATACTATTGTGATGAAAACTATATTTCTGGTAAACTAATCAAGAGTCCCCATGGTTTCTAAAAGCAATAACATCTTTTAACATTTTCAATTAGTTAATTAAAACTTTGTAATCAAGCATAGCAACCGTGATTTCCAATAGGTTCACAATGACACTGAAAACCGTTTAGAAACCTAATATCTTTGTTCATCCAACTGTAGTTAAGTCATCTATAATTCTTTCTGTAGTTATTTGAAAATTTTTTAGTATACTTCTGAAATCTCCTTTCTCACAATGTAATTTGTTGGATGAATACAGTTTTACCACTCTTCAAAAAATTTCTAACTGCCTTCATCTGTCAACTTCAAGGCCCTCTGCTATATTTCTCCCTACTTCTTCCTTTTCAAGAAAGTTTGTTATAACTATTCATAGAGTAAATAAAAATACATAACTAAAAGAAAAGAACAGACTGAGGCTCTAAGTTTGCCTTTTAAAATAATATAGGGACAAAGTATTGTTCAAACTTATCTTAGGAAGAAGAGACATAAACTTTCACAAGTATTAATCGATATGAACAGAAAAGCAAGCACAAAACTCACATTGGAAAGTCGAAAGGGACAAAACTTGGGCTTCCCTCTTCTTCCATACTTGAGCAAGTAAGCACCTTTTTTTAAAGCAGTAATAGCCTGTAGTTAAGACCAATAAAGAACCTCAGTCAGTATAATCAGCACATTTGACAACCACAAAACGTCCTGCCAAAAGATTTTGGGAGTGAGGGTGCTCCAACCCACTCCTTTCCAGCGCAATTGCAGCTGCTTTGAGAGAACAAAAGTCCTGTCAAGCTATGTCAAAACATTTGGAAATTGCTTATATATATATATATATATATATACATAAAGGAGCATTTCACTCATTGTAGATATTTCAGGGATAAGGACTTTAACTTGCAGAAGAGCAACGGTTTTGCAAGAAGTTATATTATAATAAAGTCCTTATCCCTGAAGTATCTACAGTGAGTGAAATGCTCCTTTCGAACTAACAAGTAACCAGCATGTTCAAGTGTTAAGATATACAAAGCATCGGTTTTCTCATTCCACCACATGTTCATTCATTTTCCCAAATAAAAAACAAAAAAAAAAAAGAGATTGCAAGCATGGATCATACAGCACACTCCCCCTTTCCCCCTTTTGCCAAGCATTACTACTAAATACTTATGCCTCCCAACATTTCCACTCACTGAACAGAATGTCAGTTTTTAGTTTTACCCTCTCCTACCAACAGTTACAGTGATAAAACAAATAAGCAAAATTATAAAGAATTTCAATGTAATGGTGTAGAACGCACGAATATTCAATGCAGAATCAAACCCATTACAACAACAGGGTCAAATGAACCCCAAGAATACTGACTTCAGCTGATGACACACCCCTTACCTCGCAGTTCAAGCAAATCAATGAACCAACCAAACTTGACTTCCAGTACAGTACAAAGTTATCATCATGTCATTTATAATTTATTTATTCCATTTTTATTTGAATATCCATAAATATCTCACGATTAAAATCCTTCTTATAATTAAATAATTCTAAACAATAATTAACCAGTTAAAAACCTATTGAATATTAAATATCAATAAATAAATGTTTAACAATTCAATTTGAATACAGAAGTCACGAGCTAACCAATTTACCTGTTCAATGTCTCTTTCAACGGGACCAGTTCTATTAAGATCCGAAGTCGTCGTCATCGTATCAGTGCGTGACATCACTCGAAGCACAAAATTCACCGCTCAGAAGAAACTACTCCCCAAACTCAACACCAAATTCACACTAACTCACCCGTTCTCGTGCCCGAACCCTTCCATTCACCCAACAACCCTCCCAAACCCTCGCTAAGCCCCGAATTCTCACGCGCCAACGCCTCCAGCTCCTCAAGCGAGCTCAAATTCGAAACCTCCACCATCATAATCGACCTCCAATGCGCACAATTACGGCAACGTCGTCACCGGAAGCATCAACAACATCTGCAACTCCGCCCCGCCGAGCACGGCGCAACTCCGGCGATCTGCAGATATCTCCGGCGCCGATCGGCACCGGAAGAAGCTTCTAGGTCAAAGAGATATTACACGATCGAGCGACGAACGGGACACTCCGCGGATTCCGGCTATTAAACTCAGCCGAGAACGCGCGAGAAAATCGGAATGAGAGAATCTCCACCGAAGCTGTGATCTGATTGCAAAGTTGGAGAAGAGAGAGAGAGAAAACAAGTGTTAGAGAGAGAGGGAGAGAGAGAATGTGAAGATTGAAAAAAAAAAGCATAAAAATTTTCAGTGTGGTGTGGTGGCTCTGTAGCTGATAGTGAGAAAAGGAAGTGAAAAAAATAAAGAAAGGAAAAGAAAATGGGCGAAAGGGAAAGGAAATAATAAAAGTGAAGGGGCGGAGAAAATTGACCTCGGTGTTGGGTAAAATTTCGATTTTGCCCCTTCTGTTTTTCGTCTCGTTCGGTGATTCTCGCGAGAAAATGGAGTGTGTGGGGGAAGAAAAAGGTGGAATTGACTGTTAATTAAATTGCGAAAGAAATTGGGGAGGGTCTTGTTGAGTCAAAGCATGGAGTGCATTTAATATTCTCCTTTCTATCATTATATTTTATTTTTTTATTCAACTTTTCTTACAAGTTAGAAACCCTTATTTTGTTTTTTATTTATTGTGAAACAGATATCATAAATGGAAAATAAATAGTTTTCTTTCCACGATATATTTTACCATATTAAAATCAGAATGATACGTAATAAATAATGTGATAAAAAATATAAATGGTTTAAATAATACAAATTAGCTGTAAAATGTAATTATATTTTAATTTAGATAGAAAAATGAGAGTAAAATTTGTCGGATAAAATAATATGTATTTTAATATTTAGAAGTTGTCTTTAAGAAAATTTATCAATTTTATGATTATTTAAACGAAAATTACAACAAATTTAAATAAATGTGAAGTAATATTCACATTATCAAATCCTTAAAATATTAAAAAATATAATACTTTAATAACAAGTTTTTTTAGCACAAATTTTATCCACACTTAATAAAAAAAATAGTATTCTTCAAATTATTAAAAATAATAATTAAATTTTAAAAGTGGTGTAAAAAATATGAAAAAATATTTTAATTCATAAAATAGGATATGATTTATTTAATCGTCCATCTAATCTATCTAATTATTATAAAATTAATTATTAATTAAATTTTATAACACAACAAAATTTAATATATTTTATAAATAAATTTTTCGGATTTATAAAAGAGAGAAGATATTTTATTATAGAAAAATTAATTCTTATTTTAATAACATCATCCAAATGATTATGATTTTATTTTCAAGACTTTTAGATAATAGTCAAAATAAACTATCATATCAATGTTTCAAAAATATAAGTTAGTTGGACAAATGATTGTTTGGTTTGTTGAGTTATTCAAATTAAGATCGAAATATGAAAATTGGGACTAATAAAATCTCAATTTTTAGTCAACTTTCTTCTTGAGTTACCATAACTCAATGAACAACATGATTGATGGACTTTAAGTGTACATGGATCTTCCAATAAGAAAGGAAGCAAAGTAGAAATCATTTTGGAAGCCCAAACAATATTATCATAGAACAAGTTTTGAAATTTGAATTCGTCACATCAAACAATCAAGTCGAAGATGAAATATTAATAGTTGTCTTGAAACTAGATAAAGAAATAAAAACAAAAAGACTAAGACACCTTAGTGACTTTAGACTCGTAACAAGTCAAGTTAATGGATAATTTCAAGCTAAAGTGTCATTAATACAAAAGGTATTATCATATAACTAAAGTCCTACTCAACCATTTTGAAGAACTTGATATTTTGCATGTTTCTAAAGAACAAAACGATAAAGTTGACATATTATTCAAATTAGCAAGCACGAAGAAGCCTGAACAATACTAAACACTTGTTTAGGAAATCATATATTCTCCAAGATAGGACTAAGATGAAGTACTCTCTTGTGAATCATTCAAACCTAATTGCATAACACCAATCATTCAATATCTCTCCCATAATATTCAATCCAAAGACACTTCAAAAGTTAGAAAATTATATAGAAAATTATGGTTAAGCTCCACAATGATATTTGTAAAGTACAAGAAATATGATTGTTTGGTTACTTCATGTCAAGTATCACTAGCTCATAATAAAAAAATTATGCCAAAGAATTCATCTAGAAATATAAAAAATGTTAATAGTTTGGTCCTATTAATAGCTTACCAACAAAAAAGATGCACAACATCACGTCTCCTTGGTCTTATGTAATATGGGAAATGAATATACTCGACCCATTCCCTATAGCAAAAGACTAAGTAAAATTTTTAATTATGGTAATAGACTATTTTACCAAATTGATTGAAAACCTTTAGCAAATACAACAGTTCAACAAATCTAAAAACTAATATGGAAAAACATAATCTTCCTTACACAATAATAAAAAATGGGAGACAATTTATAGACAAAGGGTTTGAACAATTTTTATAGTATCTTAGAATCAAACATAAGGTGTTTTCTGTTAAACATCCTCAAACTAATGACCACTGAAACAGTTAATAAGATTATTAACAAACTTAAAAAAAAGCTCGAACAAGCAAAAGGCGCATGGATCGAAGAGATTCTTGTCAAATTTTGGTGAAGAATAATTTAGAAGATAAAATATTTAATGAATATCAAAACAAGAAAAAATTACAGCTAAAATTTTACCTAGTCAATGAAATCCAAGAAATAGTATGTTCGAAAGCTAAAATAGTATAACTAAGAGCTACTATGAAACATAATGAAGCATGCAAGCTCAAAGACCTAACAAACAAATGGTTTCCACGAACATAAAATGTAAAACATCTTAAGCCTTACTATAATTTGTAAGCATGTGAAGGTAAACACTAAACATCACTGGAATGAGCTTAAATATTAATGAATACTTAAATAAGTATGATAAACTCAAACAATTTCTTTAAAAAAAATAATAAAGTCACATAATTTTACATTTTTGTAATACTTAAACAAGTATAATTTTATCATTATTAATGATTTTATCAATCATTATAGGCTTAGATAAATAACCTAATTGGAATACCAAAGAAATGAACTAGACTTGACATTATAATCAAGTTCCACAGTTAAATTTTGCCAAATTGATTTTTGTTATTTTGTCATAAAGATCATTTATCATAGTTGGTACATTATCATTCAAATATCACTTAAATTCTCAAATACAATACTTAAATATATATATATATATATATATATATATAAAATGAGATAAATTCTATAAACATTAATATTTTAAATTATAATGTAATGGTCCTAAATATATTTTTAACTAGTATAATTAATTTCCTAAATTAGTAAATGCTAAAACTAATATTTATAAAATTTAATTAATTTATATTTCAATATTAAATTTATACTAATATTAAAAAAGATTCACATTATTTTATCTGTTTTAATTTATAAAATACTATATTAGGTTATTTTATTTAATATTAATTTATTTTAAATTAAAATATAATATTTATAAGATACATTTTATTTAAATATCACAACATATTTTAATCTTTAAATATCAAATTTAAAAAATTAAATTTGAGATTTTAAAAATTATTTTTAATTTTTTAAATTTAATATTTAGTAATTAAAATCATATTTTAATAAATTAGGAAAATTAAAATAATTTTTTAATTTAAGAGATTAAAAAATAAATTATTTCAAATTTCAAGAATTAAAAATACTATTAAACTTATTACATTTTAAGTGTTGTTAAATTATAATCGAATTTTACTTTAGTATTTTGTATTTATGAATTATATAGATTACCAATATTTTTTATATCATATTAGTACTGAATTTTAACTCTAACTCATCATCATAAAATTAATTTAATAAAATAAGATTTGAACTATTTTATATATATTAATTTGGTCTATATTTAAGTATGTAGAATCTTTAACACTCATTGCATAAGGATAAAAATGATATCTAACTTTACACATCATGCTAACAGATCAATAATCATAATCCATAATAACATCATAATAACATCATACTAGAATATTTTAATAATTTCTTATATAATAATACAGGATGAGTGTGTAAAGATAGTAAGGATTAGAGGAAAATTTTTTCAACCTAATTCTATATTCCTTTTACAGCCTGCTCGTTAGTACAAGGGAGTGAAAGTAGAGACTCTGTGAATGTATGCATGGTAGTATGTAGTCCATATTGGCCATTAAAATACCTTCTAAATTCTTGAAACTCTCCCTTGTTATCAAATTTTCTCAATCCATCATAGCCATCATTCCCAACAATATCACCACTTTTTGTAGAGCAGATTGGAGAGAAGTGTAGAGTTTGATCATCGAGACACACAATAATGGATTTAGTCCAAGATGACTGCACTTTGTATTTTTGCATCGCCCATATTTCTACGGAATGGAAGTTGTGACACTTAGCAACATTGAGCAATTCTCCAAGAACACAAAGATGTGAGTACTCGGCCTCAAAATCATTTGGCAAAGATATCTCCAATATATTCCTTTCCTTTAAATCAAAGGCAACAATAACATCTATTGGTGCACCTGTTTTGTTAGAAGAAGCCAACCAATGAATAGAGTCGTTCAAAACTAACCCAATTGGGTTTCAAAACAATGATTAGGGCTGTTTGTATAACAAAAAGAGGTAGCATCAATTTCTTTCCACATATTCTCTCTGAGTGAAAAAAACTCGACCCGATTTTCAGGATAAACTATGCCTTGGAACACTTGAACGAGCAAGTAGTCGTTGGTTGAAGGATCATAACCAAAACCTTGGAGAAACATGGAAAAGATGGTACCCTTATCAGAGGCAATGGGTGAATAAGAAACTTGTTTGTTGACACATGTTGATGGATTTCATAGGTAGAGATGACAAATACAATCTAATAGCAAAAACCCTCTACAAGAACCTATTATTTGAACCCTTTCACAAGGTTTATCAGGAAACTCTACTTTTAGTGGAACAATCCAAGAAGAATCGTGAAGGGGTGCATTGAAATCTACTGATAGAATTTTGTCAGAATCAAACATAATTAAAAGAATCCTATCTCTAGGAACAACAGCTAATTCAAAATGTGAAGTTGTGAAGTATGGATCAGAGATTAGAGAAAGCCATGACTTACTGATACATTTGAATCGAACAAGAGACTTCACCGGCAATCTCAACATGATTTCAAATATCATATCCTCTGGCATATAAACAGTTGTCTTCATTCTCTTTATTTTCCTTTCGAGAACTACTCCTCTTCTCCAAGTAAGTGTTGCGCTTTATTTTCTTTTGAGAATTACTCCTCTGCTTTATTTTCTTTTGAGAATTACTCCTCTACTCCAAGTAACTGTATTTATTTTTCTTTGAGAACTACTCCTCTATTCCAAGTAAGTGTATTTATTTTCCTTTGAGAACTACTCCTCTACTTCAAGTAAATGTTGTGCTACAGAAAATTTATCGTTCTCAATAACTATTTATAAGATTTTTTTTTCTTTTGTTTCATCTTTTTTTTTCTATCCTATCATATCTTTTATATTTTTTATAATATCATATCTTTTATAAATTTATTATTTTTTTATCTTCTTTTTATTTTATTTTCAGATATAAAGGAAAATATCTATGAAGTATTTTCACTCTATAAAATGTGTATATTGAAAATTTATTTAAAATAAATAAGTAATAATTTTTAAGGATAATTATAAAAATACAAAATTTAGTAAGTTATTTCAAATAAAATTATAAATATTTTTAGTAATTATAAAAAATAAAATATAGGTAAATTATTTAAAATAAAACTACTCATGAATACGAGAATTTTTTTTTAAATAATGATGATAAAAAAAATAAAAAATTTATTTAAAATAATAAATCGTGGATAATAAATATTTTTTCGCGGATAATTATAAAAAATAAATAAAATATTTTTTTACCTTATCAAATTTTGATATTTTTAATCTATTTTACAAAATTCATAAAATTCATAAGTGTTGATATTATATGAATAAATCTTATTTTATCATATTTTAATATCTTTAATTTTTTTTAAAAGAAATTTAATCTTTTGGAAAAAAATTCAAAACAGTATAGTATCTCGATATTTTTTTTATATTGTTTATACAATTTTTTAATCAATTTTTTTTAGTTTATATGTCAAATAATAATTTTAAAAATATTTAAAAATATAGTCATTGATATTTAATTATATTTAATTTTTAATTAAGAATATTTCAATAATTATTTAAATTATCTAATAATTATATATATCTTTTATTTTTTTTCAAATTAATTATAAAACTTTTACTTATTTTTTTTATTATCTTTTCTCTATTTTAAACATCATTATTATCCGCTCTATTTCATTTTATTTTTATTGTTTTGTACTCTCTTATCTTTTACTCGTTACTCCATTTCCAAAGTATCTAAACATAATAAAAAAAATAATCAAATCTGATTCATAATTATTTAAATTTATTTTATATATCTATTTTAAATTAAAGTTCATATTTTTTATTTTTAATCTAAATAACTGGATTTAAATTAGATATAGATTATTTTTTTTTAAATTAAAAATTTAGATCTACATCTTGTCTATAAGAAAAAAAACTGAAAAAAAAAACCTAAAAAAAACTTTATAAAAATAAATTCTCACCAAATTATCCATTAATTATTTTTTCTTTACCGTAAAACCAAATTTAAAAAAAAAATAATCGAAATAAAATGAGATCGTGAGATGGGTTTAGATAAGGTAAAATTAAATACAGATAATTAAGGTTAAATTAAATAAAAATAAGAGATTTTTTTATGTGTAATTATAAAAAATATATTAAAACCAATGAATCTTATAACAAAAGATAAAATATTTAAAATAGACACAAGTTTTATCTTTTTAAGGTGTAATAATAAAATATATATTTATTAGGGAGGTTTAGAATCAAAATAATTTTAGAAAATAACGAAAATTTATAAAAAAAATTAATAACTGACTTTTAAATAATTTAAAAAATAAATAAAATCGATTAAAAAAACTAATAACTGACTTTTTAAATAATTTTAGATTACTTCATATTGAAATATAATTATATTTTTTTATCTTACTTTAAAATAAAATCTAACATTATTTAATCATCACATTATCAATCTTTATTTTAATTCATCTTCACTATATTTTCTCACCTTATAAATATTTTATTATTTATTTATTTTTTATTTAGGATTCAAGATTTCATTCTAATTATTTTTTTTTATATTTTTACAAAATTGAAATTTTTCTCTATAATATTGTTCATCTAAGTCTCTAAATATAAAATTAAATTTTGTTGATGAACGATTCAGTAAGAAAAATAAGAATTTTAATATTTTAACATAAAATAATATATAATTTCAACTTTTAATAACATAGAAAATTTACATAGAAGAATAATAACTTTGAAATTTTTTAAACTATTAAAATTATATGACTGTTATTTTACACTTATTCTCATATAATATTATTATTCTCATATTATAATTTTTTTATTATTTTTTCTTACTAAAATCATTTATAAACTAATATTATACGTATATGACATTTAGTAATAATTATGCTTTTATTAGTTTATTATTTAATATATTTTTAATCTTTTAAGTAACATATTTATTATAATTATATTTTAATTTTAAAAATAAAAATAAGTTCATTTTTAATAAAAAATAAAATAAAATTAAAAATTAAAAATCGTAGAAACCGATCCAAACCAAATCGTAAAATTTTATTTTGTTCCAAACCGAATCAAATTGAACCGTGTAAATTTTTTAATATTTGGTTTGAATGTATTTTTAGTAAAAAATTAAATCAAATCACACCGCGAATACCCTTAATATATATATATATATATTGTGCAAAATTTACATATTAATCAAAAGATTCAAGTCATTCTAGGTTAACTTCCTCTATTTGATTATTTAGTAGATTGGCCACAAGTTGATCGTTCACTACTTATTTATCAATGTTAAAATCGTTAACATTGATCTAGGCCAACAATATCTAGGTTTGATATACAATCTTCTTGAAGTTCCCTTCATAAATTTGAATTAGACCAACTTTAGCTTCATAAAGCTTCTCTTTCAACTTGCCCTCTTAATCTTCTACCTCCATCATCAAACCTTCCCTCTCCTCAATAATCTTCAAAAGTTTCCCTTTCAATTTTTTCCCTCCCTCGACCACCTTCTTTTGATCTTTAAATTATTATTGACGCTTGGTGTTCTTATCGAATACCTCTTTAACATTCTAATAAGCTCTTTCCATATAATAAATTTTTCAAAAAATTATATAAGGATATTTTTAAAATATTTATCTTTGAGATAGAAATTTAGTATTTGATATACTCTTTTTATCTTGTTTTGATAAAAACATATTCTAAATATAAGAATATATATATATTTATTTTATTATTTTTTGGAAAATAAGTTTTTTTTTTTTGGATCGACAAAAATAAATATATTAATAAAATTGGTACCAGAAATATAAAAAAAAATTACAAGTACATAATTGTAAAAAAATATGTTGAAAATTCAGCAACTAACAAGATAATTATCCCTCCCATCACTATTCAATGACTTAACTTACCCTACACAAGATAAAGAATTTATACACCATTGAAAGTCCCAAAATTATTGTTTATTGTATTGATGATCCACGACCAAGTTCTGACTTGAATTAAACAAAAAATCTCATCTACACTTACCTTTTCATTCCGAAATAGCACCTCATTTCTATGTAGCCAAATAGACCACACAACTCCAACCCAGAGTATATTTCATACACTCTTAAGATATTTATTTCCAGTTATCCAACAATGTTGAAGTAAATGTCTTTTTAAATTACTTGCCCTACATGTATTAATTCCAAACCACAAATAACATTTATCCCAAACAACACTAGCTACCTTACATTCAAAGAATAAATGTTCAACGTTTTTACTTTATAGTCCACATAAATCACAATTGAGATTTGCCAATTGGATTCATCTTTTTTGTAAGTTGTCATTTGTTGCTATTCCTCCAATTGCCGCTCTCCAAACCAAATGTACTGCTTTAGGAATTACTTTAATCTTCCATAGCCTTGTGAAAAATTCTCTATCCTCCTCCTACAAGTCTTGGTCCTGTTGAAAACTCTCCCAAATAAGATTATATGCAGAATGTACGGAGTAACTTCCCAGCTCACCACTCTTCCATAGTCATTTATCTTCGTCACCCTCTTTTGACTACTTAGAATTTATAATATTTATTAATATTTCCAATAGGAGTTCTTCCCACCGAAACCACCCCCTCCTCCACCTCATATTCCACTCTCATTCACCTTCTTTCCAACAACACATTTCCTCATTAGTCCCATTTTGATTGTTAGAGTTAAGATACAACCTATGAAATTTGGATTTAAGTGTTTCTTCCCCTACCCATTTGTTATGCCAGAACTTAATCTTCTTACCATTCTCCACTTTTCATTCAATTTCATTTTGAAACCATTTCCCTTCCACTTCATTTCCCTACAAATTTTCCTTAGATCTCTCCACTAAGTAGAACAATCATTTTCTCCTATCAAATCATCTAGACCTCTCCACCCCTCATATTTTGATAACATTACCTATTTCCATATCCCTCCACTTTCATGTTCAAATCGCCACCTCCACTTAGCCAAAAGAGCAATATTAAAACACTTGATATCAGTTATTCCGAGCACCCCTTTGCATCTTTCTTTACAAACTATATTCCACTTCACCCAATAGATTTTCCTCTCGTCATTCCCCCACCCCCACAGGAACCTTTTATGTATCTACATTACCTCCTTAATCACGGTACTAGGCATTTTGAAAAATGACAAATAAAATAAAGGTACCAAATTCAACACATTTTTAAATAGAGATACCCGACCACCGAAAGATATATTTCTACCTTTCTATTTTGTTAGTTTCCTCCGAATCTTGTCGAGAATAGGTTCCCAAAATTATATACGTAGTTGATTTCCCTTAATTTGAATTCTCAGATACATGAAAGGAATTCTCATGTGATTAAGGGTATAGAGTTTAGATAAATATTTTTTTAATAATATTTGTCTTAAATATATAATTTTTTATTTATCTTTATATATTTGTAATTATTGTTTTAAGTTACTGTAAAAATGAAATAATTTTGGTTTTAATATATGTAAAATGCTTTTTCTTTAATTTTTACTTCTTAAAAAAATATAATTATTATTTTTTATTTTTTTATTTATTTTAAAATAGATAAATAACATTGATTTAACTTATCTTAAATATATTTAAGGGTGTCAAACACAATAAAAGGCATTTTTTTTTTCAAAGCTTTTGTTGATTTATCAAATAATTTTTTTTAATTGATTCTCCAAATAATATCCCAAAGTATTACTTTTTTATAAATCTACTTTTAGCACACTCATAAGGATTGAAATAGGTTTACGTATTTACTTTTTAGGTAAACAAATATAGAACATGTATCTTAGTCTTATTTATTTCACAGGAAAAGTTATAAGCTTTTAAAAAATATGATCAAAGTGATTTTAATAATTTAGAAAATTATTATAATGTATTAAATATTATTTAATATATTTTACCAACTTAAGATGAAATAACTTATTTCTTTTAATGAAATTAATAACAAAATTTGTTATATATGATTTACGTAACTTGCAACATCTATTTTTTATGTTTTTTTTACTTTTATATTTATAAGTATGGAGTATCTTTAAGATTAATTTTTATTCTTTTGTGATTGAGTATTCATTTGTTCCAATAAATCGTGTGAGAATAATATTTTTGATTGAACTCCGACACTTAAGTCAGTATACAATATTAGTAGAATTTAGTGATAGGTTTTGATGATGATTTACCTTGACTAGATAGGTTTATTTATAACACATAATGATACAGAATTATTTTATGTGGATTCTAAGTGTAAGATTTATTGTGATCATATGTTTTCTTTTTGGAATGGTATATGAATATTTGATTATGGTGGATTTAGACCTGATTTGTGAGATTGATTTTCTTTTAGTGAGGATCTCGAATAAATATTTAATTTGAGGATTTGATTCAGATATAAGAAGATCTTCCTTAATACTTAAACCCGATGTATTTCGATCTACGAGAATATTAGTTAAAAAATATCCGATACAACTTTTATATTTATTTCATAAAATAATTATCTTTATTTTATATGTATATTAATTTAGTATTATAATTTGATTCAGATATAGGAAAATGTTCCTTAATACTTAAATCCGATGTATTTCGATCTACAAGAATATTAGTTAAAAAATATCCAATACAACTTTTATATTTATTTCATAAAATAATTATCTTTATTTTATATGTATATTAATTTAATATTATAAATAAAAAAAGAAAAAAAAAACTTTAGTTAAAGAAATATCCTACTCAAATCATGAATTAAGTTTCTTACAAATTAATCATAAATAAATTTAATAAATATTTCATATCAATAATAAAATACCTAAAAAAAATATAAGTATTAACAATCATAATATATATAAAAAAAAATAAGATTATATATAAAGCATGAAATTTAATGTTTATTTTTTTTATTGTTAATTATTGTATATAAGTCTAATATTACAGTTCAATCTTTTTATTATTTGGCAACACTTCAATAATAAATGGTATCTTACCTTTTATTATAATATTAATTTAAAATAATAGTATAAAGTGTATTAATACAATAAGACACGAATTCACTAATTAACCTTAAATTTTATTATTGAAACTATAATTTTTAATTTAAAAACAAAATAAAATCACCATAACAAGAAAAAACCACCACTATTTTAAAAGTACAAGTCTTCATTATTTTATAATTTTTAATATTTTATTAATTGAAATTTAAGTAGTGATAATTTAAAACCGTGAATATTTGTAAATTTTAATAACATAAACTTTTTTTGGACAGGGAAAATCACGTGACGTCGAGTTGAAGAATTAGAAATTAAATTAAATATTTTAAAATAAATAAATCGAATCAAAATTTTTAAATAAATAGAAATTTTTTAAATGAGTTCCACTCTCATGAAAGGGATAATAGATTCATCTTCCATTGTCTCAGCTTCGATTTATAGCCTCTTTTCTGAAAACCCTAGAAAAAAAAAATCCTCTCAAATGTGGATTTTGTTGTACAAATAATATATAATGATGTAAAATGATAAATAAAAAACTTAGATATAATTTTGTTAGAAATCTATTCAATAAAAAATACAATAAAATTCTAATAGTATATAAATTAAAAGTAAATTTTATCTTATAAATTATTTTATAAAATTAAATTAAATATATTTATATTTTAATATAACATCAAACTTGAGTTAAATATTTTTTTATATGATATGAAACTTATGTTAATCAAATTTATATTATGTTCTTAAAAAAAAATCAGGAATTAGATTTATATTTATTTTCTAATAAATTAAATATCAAAATAAATTTGTATACATATAATCGATTTAACAAGAAATATCCATCAACCAATACAATAATATTTAAAAAAATTATTTTAACCATAAATTCTTTTATGCAAGTTTTTATGCAAGTTTTCATGTTATTTAATGGGATGATGATAAATATATTTTTAAAATTTTCAAAATACATAATTAATACCCTTTAAAATATATATTTAATATTTTAATATAAGAAAAAAAAGTATATATTTAAACAAAATAATATTAAAAAATAAGTGTCATTAGGGTATTTTTTTTTTTAATTTTGAAAGTATAAGATGGAAATGGTTTTCATCATTATTTGATGGGGTTGATGAATGTTTTGCAATAAAGAGTGAGAAGTTAGAAAATAGAACATAAATAAGAAAAGTGAGTTAATAATTGAAAGATGAGGGAATGAATAAGGACATGGAAGGACCTACTAGAAATGAAGAACATCTACATCACCTAAGTTAATGGCTATGGCTATGGAGAAAGAAACCATGTTGAAGAAGAGACATGTGCAATTTCATTGTCTTTGCAACCTTTGGTGGTGATTGAGATTTGAGACCAACATACATGAATCTATTTAAACTAGCTTTTCTCTCATTAAAACTTTTCTTAAAAATATAAAAAATTGAAATGAATTAACATATTCATAAATTAAAATTAATATATAAAAATTATTAGAAAATCTATCTAGCATGCTTTTATGAATGTGGTTCCAAGATATGTTAAAAAATAGATTTATCATTTAGTGGTTAGGTTTAGGATTGTGGATCTAAAACATTTAGATGCTACAAAATTAGATTTCTCAATGTTACTATGTATTAAAATACATTCATCTTATTGTTTGGACCATTTTATTCATAAATTGTTTTATGAAAGAAAAAAAAATTGATTTCTTCATAAACTAAAATTAGCTTATGTATATTTTAAAAATAAAAAATTAGAAAAATCATATGAAAGATCTTATATAGTTATTTATAGAGAAACTAATTTCAATTTCTTCTGATTTTTTTTAGAAGAAATTCATGGACAAGTTTCTTGATCTATCATATTTTATATTCATATTTATAATTTTATTGTAATCTCAAAATTTATTTTTTAAATCTTTACCTTTTCTTATCATTTGCAATAAATTGTGCTTATTATATTTAAATGTTTCAATTTTATTTTTTTAGTTAATCTAACTTGAATGAACCCTTTTTTCCCCTTAATTTGAGCTACATATATTATTTGTAATTAATTTTTTTCATTGAATACTTGACATCCAAGACTTCAAAATAGATAGTGGTGGAATGTATTTGGATTTTTCTATTGGGAGTTATAATTTTTTTAACCATTTAGGTAGAATAGCTAAATTTTCCTAATGTGAGATTGAGTGTAGAAAACTTGTAATTGGGTTTTATTATTTTAATTAAAGATCAATTGGGATGACTAATAAGAGCTTAAATAGAATACACAAACTGTCATTAGTGATTTTTAATTTATTTTTATATTTGATTTTTTTTATATAATTGTTTGTATTTTGTTCATTCTATTTGATGATCATCATTGTTTAGATAATTTTTTATTATGATTCTGTCTATGATTTGAGATTAAATTATTAATCACTTAAATTCATTTTTTAATTGATTAAATTAGAATCTTGATAATTAGTTAAATTTTAGGAAAGTTATTTGATATTGATTGAGGTAGATAAAGAGCATGCTGTCCTTTCAACAAGTTCATATTCATCTCACCAGATCAAAACTGAATACTACTTAATGACAGTGACTAGGAACTATTTGCTTAACCAAAACCTTGTAAAACTTGTTTGATCTTTGATTGAATATAATGACCAAACAAAAAGGTTAACTTCTAAAATTCTAGTTTACTATAAGGTGCTATAACTGCAAAGTTGCACCAAAGTGTTAAAATTTTACTTTAATTATTCAAAAGATGTAGTTTAATCAATTTAATCACTTTTCAACTGGATCTTCTGATGCTCCTTCTCCCATTCAAAATGAATCAAAATTATTCTGCTCAAATGCTAAAAGCATAAGTGGATAGCTGGTCTAACCATGGATTCAATTGAACCAAACTAGGATGCTAGAGGGCAATACATGTTTTAGAAAGGCCAAAATCTCACTTTCCAATGCACTCTGACCATCATCAGCCTCCTCTCTCACACTGGTTTGATGTTCATCAAGGTGAAATGATGAACCAAATACACCATAAACCATTAGGAAAGAAGTTGTGTATAATTTATAAACTGCATTTGGATCCTTCCTAACACAAACAGCTGCATGAAAATGAGATTTACATCCAAAATTTTGAGAAAAGGAGTAGTGAGGGGTTTCTGCTCTTACAGAAGCAACTAGGCAAGCACAACAGCAAATCAAGTTAGTCATGTTAGTTTGTCTTTCTAGATGTTACTGTGCAAAATGGATCTGTCTTTCTAGACTGTACAAAACCAGTGCCTTAGAGAAACCCTGCCAATGTCATATCTGTCAACAACACTTAATCCATTGAGGAACTGGTTTCAGCAGTTTCATCCTGACTAAAGCTAGATGGCATCTCTGCAGCTGACCTATATGATCATTTATGATGGTATTAGAAAGAGTTTTGCATTCCATAAGTCAACAAGGAGGATGAAAACTTTCAAGGATTAAGTTATTATAAACTTTTTAAGATTAATGTGTTAAACTCATGAACTATATATCCAGTTCTGTGAAAAGAAAAGGAAATAGTTGTATAGATAAAGCCAACACTGTATGGTTAATTTTACTACTAATTAACATATAAAAATTTCAATAGTTCTTTGAATAACCATTTCAATAGTTCTTCAATAACCATTCTTTCCATTTCTTAAATTCCGTTTTAGTGATTTTCAAATTTGGGAGAATAAATTCAATAAGAATTGTGATTTTAGGAGAAGTGAAAAATTTTAACTTTTATGTAGGGTATAATTGATCTTTGGGTGTTGGTCTCAAATTAAATCTTATTTACACTTTAAAAGCAGTTATTTCCTGAAAGATAATTTAAAAAATAAATGATTATTTCTCAGAAAAAAGTCGAACCAAAATTGCAGAAGTTATTCAACTCAACACACAAGCACAAATGAAATCTTCAATTTTTTATTTTCAAAACCAATTATTGCAAAATCCAAGACACAGATCCATATTTTTTAAGGTAAGCAACAACCATCCAAAAACCCTAATATTTAAATTGTGAATGTAAATACTACTAAATAATCTACTTACAGAATTATCAGACAAATTGGTACTACAATAAATAGACACAGACAGAAACATAATAAGGTCACAGAATTTTAGGAGGAACAAGAGAAGCAAGATATCACGAAAAATACAAAATCAAAAAGACATAAATGGCCACCTTTGATTTTTTCTTGGTTCCAGGTCAGAAACAGGTGCTTGTTTAACATCATATTGTTCAAAGGGGTTAACTTTAGCTCTCTTTGCAACCTATGATGTTAATATAAAAAAAAGGATAAGGACACAGTAAAACAAATATCCTATACAGTATCAAGGAATGAGGGGACCATGATATTGCTTTTTTGAACTTTCTATCAAGTAGAATTTAAATTACCAAAAAGCACAGATGGAAGAAATTTCTGCAATGCAACTAAAACTCACCATCTTTTCATTCGAAAGCACCCTAATTCCATCTGGATCATGATATTTCTTTTTGAACTTTCTATCACCATTAAACTTCTCTTCCTGCAAAAAAATGCAACCAAACAAGATTTAAGTCATTAGTAAGCGAAACAAATTGATGATTACAAGCAAAACACAAAGAAAGTGCAAGTGTATTCACGAACCTTGGCCATCCTTTTGGTAAGCCCTTTTTCTTCAGCACTCAAGTAAATTTGAGACTTATGTATTGAATTTGAAGGCTTAGATTTTACATATTCATTCTTTTGTACATTCTTCAGATTGCTGTTATCGTAGAGATGCAACAGTGAATCTATCTGCTTAACTGCTACGGTATTCTCTTCATAGTGATCACTAGGGTTGGAAGCAGAGTCAGACCTCATCCCCTCAAAACCATGCTTAGTACCCATCCTTTGATTTTTAGCACTACTATAAGCAGATGCTTCCCCAGTAGAGTCTACGTACAAATCCAGGGAAGAGTTCTTGTGAGGAAAATGATTGGTAAAAGTGTGAAAAGTTGGTCTTTGATTTATATGCTTGTGGGGTTTCTTTTCCTGGAAATCAGAATCATGCAAATTGCCAAAGTCACCTCCTTCCACATGTGAATCTTGGGACCTTAATTTGGTATAATATGAATCATATCTCTGCCAACACACAAGGAAAAGAAAGTGAGAGGCCAGGCATCAACAACTAAGCACTAATTTTAAAGAAAAAACCGCTCATCCTAGGCTTGTTTTGTAAGATTTAACATTAAGAATCAAGTGAATGACCAATTTATCAAGCATGTGTCTTATAATTTAAACAGATCATGTTCTACTAGGATAATTAAAACAGAAGATGAATATATTCGAAACTTCAACTTACAGAGCTAAGACTGGATTGCTTTTTCACAGCAGAGACTTCTGGTGATTTTGGAAGAGCAGGATTTGCAGCATAGTATCCTTCTGACATAACATTCATCAGATTAGAAGGGTAAGATTCTCTATCTATTCTCCAGATGACAATATGCAATAAAAAATTAGATTAAGAGTTAACAGAATAAACAGAATGAAGAAAATACACCTTGATACATAATCTAAGATGAAATTATCATGTAAAACGTTCAAAGATCATGAATTTTCCTGACCTGACCAGAAAAAGAAGAAAGGCATACTCCACAAGATGACACAAAAGTCATATGCACTTCCCAAAAGAAGGCATTCATCTCTGGTAACAAATTTTCAACTTTAAGAAGAACTAGAACCTCAACTCCTTTAATATGAGCATGATTTACCAAAACAAAATATTTCTTAGGCATATACTTCTAAAGAAAATCCAAATGCACCAATTAATAAAATAGTTTGAGCTCTTAGTCAAGCTTACAATTTTTAAAAGTTAAGCTCTTAGCTTTTATTCTTTGTCCTCAGCCGTTGTAACCCATTTGACAATAAATAATTTGATAAACCATTTACATTCTAAACTTCAAATAAGGTGCTAACATTCATTCAGGACCTCAAATTGTAAAAGACATTGGCTAATGAATTGTGACATAAAGCTCCTGATTTACAAGATCTAATGAGAACTAGCAATATTCAGACAGATGTTGACAAGTAAAGTAGACAACAGAGAAAATCTGATCAGATTAATTGTTATTGAACCTGTTAATATTCATATTAAGAAGGCATCCCTCGAAAGTTCTCCAAAACATCTAAAACATCCAAATCCTAATGCATGACAAATATCCACGGGCTTGTCTGAAAATTTTTATTTGCTATTCAAAGAAATAACATCCTTAAAGCTACCACTGCATAAGAAAGAAAACAATGCGATGTGTGTCAAATATCTTTCAACTGTCTAATGCGAGCAAAACAATATTCCTTTGACCCGAAGCAGAAATGATATTGTTTCAACAAAAAAACCATTTTATCCTTGCAAACCTAGAGAGACTTGGAAAAATGGGATAACTGAATACATATAATACAACCTACCATTAGCCAGATCTGCAATTTGGCATTCAAATGCCCCTGGAGGAATTGTATCAAATTCAACACTAAGTAACGGTCCGTCTTCCTGATATTGCTTTCCTAATTGCTTTTTGACAGCAGTAATAGCAGCATGTTCTATCTCTCCCTTCACTTTTAAATATCCTGATGGTTTATATCCCATGTTATTTGCACCCTTGGGATTTAGGGGTGGAAGAGATCCGTTAGGCATCAAATGACTAGAAGGCTCCATATCATATGGATCCTGTCCTTGAGGAAGCATTCGATCTTGCAAAGATGAGCTACTCTCAGATGATGTGTTATCAGTTGCACTATCATTTTCTGTATAATTATGGTTCCTATGTGCATAAGCCATATCTGCTGCCGAAAATTCATGGTTGTAGAGGCCATGACTCTCAACCTCTTTGGGATCCAGATACCTATAATCACCATGTTTAGTGCTTCCGCATGAATCCTGCACTAGGCCACTGCCACGATCCTGAATAACACCACTTGATCGATCTTGTCGTCCATTAGCACCTACTTCATCATTCAACAGCTTTTTATCTTTCAATCTTCTGTGGCAAAACCATCCTGATATTTGCTTTTCTGTCAACTCTAACTCTTCGGCAAGTTCTGATTTCATTTCCTCCGTTGGATATTTGTGATCTGGAAAGAAAAAAGTGAAAAGGGAAATTCCTTGAGAATCATCACTCAGCAACATGCATTAACACCCATATGACAAAAGATGTATACCAACCATTATAAAAATTTTCCAAGGCCGTAAGCTGGGCAGGTGTTTTGAGCCTTCTTTTCTTATTTTTCTCCATAGACAATTTATTTTCTTCTGATTGCAATTCAGTTGCTTCTGAATACCAACAAAAAAGCAGAAGTACATGTGTTAGGATGAGAAAAATAACAATTGTAAGCAATAAAAACACCAACAACAAAAAGGAATAATCTGATGTCATACCATCCAATTCAATTGATAAAAATGTTGTGAAATCAGACATACACTTGCATTCTTAACAGCAATGAGTATATGAAGAAGGACGGATGCATGAACTATTGAAGTGAAGTCTAAGATGGGAAATTTTCCCAAGAGTGAAAAAACTGCACTCTTTGAGAGGAAAAATTCTTGTTTTGATCAAATATGTATTAGAAAATGATTTCAAAACAAGTAGAGGTTTATGAATTTCAAGAGGTTGTTACACAAGACCACTAGGAGCATGGAGTTAATAAATTTTCTTCTTAACTGCCAAGAAAAATTGTTTTCTGTGCATATAAAATATAAAAATAGATCATAATCAGCCATTTCTTATCATCCTCATAATTTTTGTTAACAAAATGAGTTTTAAATATTAAGAATTTATGACCTATATATGCTTCATATTTGCATATTATAGCAAAAAAACTTAAGACTTAAAAAGAAAATTAAAAAGAAGACATCTTCAAAAAGTATAAAAAAAAAAGTTGCAAAATTACCAGAATTTTGCAAAGGCACAAGGGATGCAATACAAAAAGTAGATCCAACCGTAGGCATCATTTCATGAAATTGACAAAGCAAACAAAAGCCGTTCCTTATTACACACATAAAATATTTAATTCCAAATTATGATAGAAAAATTGAACCAAAACCCAATTTCTCTTCACTTTGATTAACTATCCCAGACCAAAGACCCCGAATTCAAGACCTTGATGTCATATTAATCATCAAAACAACTATCACCCCATAATGCAAACAATTCATATCCAGGACCTAGATTACAACCAAACCATTGAATACAAGAATTGAAAACAATCTAGAAAAAGAAAACATCATATAAAAAAACCCAAATCTATGATAACAAAATACCTTCCATGATTGCGAGGAATTGTGGTGAATCTCCCTCTTCTGTGCAAGTTTTGGAGTCAAAGGTGCAAACTTTTTCACTGGGTTGTCAGAAAAATGAGACCCATTTGACCCAAACCAAGAGAAAATGCAAAATTAACAAGTGGGTCTGTGTGATTCATTCAATTTGACCCTTAATTCATCTTAGGGGAAAAAAGGAGAGATAGTAACTTCTGGGGAAAGTTGAAAGCCAACAGAGACAGAAGAACAATTTCTCTCTCTTTCTCTGTTTATTTCATTTGTTTCTTCCTCCAATCAGCTTTTTCATTTTCCTTTTTACTCTGATTGAACAGGAAAATCAAGTTTTGTTTTTTCTTTTTCTAATTATTAATTGAATTTAACTGCGCTTTGTTTCTGTTTTTTCCAGAATGAATGAATGCTGAAGAAAAGGGAAGAAAATTATGCTGTTTTTCTCAAAATAATAAAATAAAAATTAATAAATGGACATGTCGACATGATCAGGGAGGACAATGCCTTCTCTAATGTTTTTCATTTTAAAAAGATTTATTACGTGCACTTTTTCTTTTGGGTCGTTCTTGAATTTTGATCCAAAAGTCAAAAAAATTATTTTTTGATGTTTTCGATTAGAAAATTAATAATTATTAAGTATTGAATTTGGTAGTTACCGTCCATAGTATACATTTTTCAAGTAAGTTAACAGCTTATTATGATTTTACATGATGATATAATTATGTATAATTAGTAAATAATATAGTCTATGTTAATTAAAAAATAATCTTAAGCCACGTCAACTAAAAATTAATTTCTAATTTATTATTATAAAATATAATTGTTCTAATGAGTAATAGGTAAACACTCTTTTACAATAATTAAGTTGTAATCTTTTGTTAGTATAATTTTTAAGGTAGTTATAATAAAAATCATCCAATCAATTTGTTATTGAATAATAATATAATTATTATAGTATTTTTTTTCTATTTTATTTATAAATTATTATATATTTTTTAATTTTTTTACTTATTAATCATGAATTTATTTTTAGAATTAAGATTGAGTAAAAATATAAATTTAGTGATCGATGAAAAAAAATTAGAAGTAATTAAATTTAATTGCTTGAATAGATATATAAATTTATAAAAATGGATTGATGGTAAATATAATCTAGTTGAAAATTAATTTTGTAAAACTATATTATTATCTAACTCAACTAATCCTTAAGTGTAGGCATAAAAGCACAAATTAGTGTGAAAACCTTAATTTTATGTCAATTCATTGAGATTTTGAGAAAGTTTAAAAAATTTGACAAAGTTTTTAATTTGATTTAGTTTCATGTGATTTTATTCAATTTCAAGTTATTTCAATTGAAGTTCCATTAATCTTGTTTTTTAATGTTTGTTATTTCATTCATTTTACTTTGTATTGAATGAGTATATATATTTTTCTTTAAATATCGAAAGTTTGAACTTAAATCCTAATAAATAAATGAATCAATACTGTTTTAAAGTTTTATTGATTTATTGGATAACTTAAACCCTAATGTTGTTTTTAAATTTGTGATTCATTAATAGTTTAAATGGTATGTAAATTTACTTTATTATCCTATTGTCATCTTAGGTATCTTGAAAAAATTGGAAAAGGATAATTTTATGTGATAGTCATGGTTGATGAATTTTGAGAATTACTCTAATATAAAGTTGGAATATTTGATATCAAAATTAATATTTGGGTCCTCAAAAACAATATTTTTATTAGAAAGAACTAAAAGAAATTAGTAGTGCTAACATATTTTATTTTTGTTATGAAGTTTGTGGATGTTATTACTATTTTATTTTATTTTACCTTTTTAATTTTTTAATCTCCTTAAAAATATGTTTGAAATCCGTACATAGAATACTATTTGACAAACTTTGATTGATATTAGTACTTATAATTATTACATTCTTTTTTTTCTATTTCTCTATCATGATTTATTACTTTTTATGTAAATATTATATTAATAAGCAAACAAGTTCCTTTCTTGACATATTTTAAATAAAGTAATTAATTATTAATTTTTTATAGTAAGATTACGATGATATTTTATTGTTTTCCTATTACCTTTAACATGCAAGTTTGATTAACAACATTCATTCTAGCATGGTTGTTTTATATTTTATATTTTAAGTATGCATATGCAACTAGTATTTTACCTTGCCAATATCTTAGTATGCATGTGTTGTTAATGTTTTCTCCTTATGTTCTTTGCATTTTACTTGTTAAAATTATACCATAAGGCAATGTAATTTCTTACAGATTCAACATATTAAATTAATAAACTTTTTTTTAATATGATTAATATTTTTAATTAAGAATCTTAAAATAATTTAAAAATTATGATTATTGATTATTGACTATAACGTTATAACTTTAATGGAGTAATCAAAAAGTTATGAGTTAATCATAAATTTTCTATTCCTAAAAATAAAAAGAAGAGAAAATCAAATGTCGGTGGCAAAGAAATAATTTTTATTGTTTAGGACCACTTCACAAAAAAGTCCTAAATCTATTGATTCAATTGCAACGTGTAATCACTATGGTAAATTATCTAGTGCAATTCAAAGATACACAACACATATAACTTACTTAATCACATAAAAAAATTGTCATAAATATTCATATGTTGCTATTAATGATCTCAACCAAATAACTTTAATCTTTAAAAGTAACGAGAATAATGATCTTGTTATAACCAACTAATAGTATAACCTTCAAGTCAAGCTTGATGGAAGATAATTGTTATTTTTATTATTGTAAATGAACAACCATTTAGGGCGGTTGAGGGTGATGGTTTTAAGAACTTATGTAAATAATTACAACCGTTGTTTACTATCACATCAAGGTTTAAAATAGTTGTTTTCAATTGTATATGGAGGAAAAAAATTGGATTAAAAGCCTTTTTTAAATCAAATTGTGTTAGAGTTGTACTCATTATTGATTGTTGGACATCAATTCAAAACTTAAACTTTTTGACAATCACTATATACGTTATAGACAATGAGTGGAGATATCATAAAAGGATAATCAGTTTTTCAGTCATACCTAACCATAAAGGAGAGACAATAGGGAAGAAAGTTGAAGAAGTCTACAGAGAGATAGAAATGATAGTGAAGAAAAGAAAACTTAAGTTCTATTTCTTGATAAAAAATAGTACAAGGATGTGCTATTTATAGAGAATTTAGAGAACTCCCAACTACCCTAATCTTAATTATAAAGAACTTATCAACTACTCTAACAATAATTATAGAGAGTTTTCCTAACTACTCTAATCTTAATTATAAAGAACTTCTCAAGCTGGTGAATGAATATCAATCTTTCCCAGTTTGCATGTAAGATCATGAAATCATTTTGAAGGAAGTACCTTTGTGAACAAGTCTACAAGCTGAAGTTCAGATGGGATGTATGACGTAGTTATAAGACCACAATCCAATTTTTCTTCGATAAAATGACGATCATTCTCTATATACTTGATTTTATCATGCTAGACAAGATTGTTGGGTTAACATCATATTTTCTGCCAGTCAAATTATTGGGATAGAATTAACATCATATGCCCTAGAAAATGCACCAAAGTATGCACATAAATTCAAAATTTAATGCACAATAACTTTTTGATAAATTGATTCAACTAAAAGTACTTCGATATTTGATTCTACTCATTGATCCACTACATGCAAACTCTAGCTACACCAATTCTAATAAACCCTACACCATAAATGAACAAAAAATTTGGTGCGGTTTGATACGATTTTTTTATTAAAAATACATTCAAACAAAATATAAAAATTATAATCGATTCGATTTAGAACAAAAAAAATTCAAACCAATCAAAATTAATTTTAGCAGTTTGATTTATATAAGTTTTTGTTGTTTTTAATTTTAAATTTTATTTTATTCTTTGTTAATGGTGGACTCATTTTTATTTTTAAAATTAAAATATAATTTTATTTTCTAATTGCTACTTTGGATACTATAGCTTAGTTAGAATATTGCCACAAGAAATTTGTCTAGCCTTTATGAGGTTTATAGTTTCATATTTTGCATATCGACAATCGACAATGATGTTAATGAAGACTTTATGAAGTTGTATGTATGTAGAAATTTCTATTTTATTTAGATAATATGTTGTACAATATCAACGGTTAAATTTCATCTTTACTTTATGTTTTTTAGAGAATTATATTTCTACACAAAAGAAAAAAAATTTCTAATTGGTTGCTAAAAGATTTTTTATGCCAATTTAGTTATTTAGTTATTTAGTTATTGAAGGAATTGTATTAAAGTCGAATTTCATATTTGATTTTTTTTATCGTGATAGTAACATTTCCCTTATATTATAAACCTTGGAAAAGACTTTCAACAATGAATTGCAAGTTTATGTTTATTTCAAAACTTGCCATTTTAATGTTGTAGTCAAACTAAGTAGCTCCCATGTTGAAAATAAAGGCTTCGTAAATCTTCAATAATTGAATTTGATCATCTTCTCTTGTCACTTTGATATTTTAAACATTATTTCTTCACTTGTTGTGATTTGTGATGTCATTACTTATGATTTCTTTTTCTTTGTCCTCTTGAACTAGTTGCTTGACATTCAAAGTTTAGATAAGAGGAGATCTCTTATTTAAAGTTTCACTAGAATGGATTGGATACTTTTAACATAAATAGTTTAAAGATAAAACTATCAAAATAGTGAATGTGGTTTGGGATGTTAGATCTAATGATTTGACTTGAAAATTAAAAGAAAAGGTGAGGAAAACTTACCCTAATCTCTTTGTTGGTAAGTTAATTTTTTAACAAAATTTTGTTATAAGAAACATTTTAAAGACCGATTTTTAAAGAATTATAAATAGGTAGTGTTTATTTTAATGAAAGATAAAATTTTATTTAATTAAGTTTTCAAAATATATAAAGAGAAAACTAAATATTTTCTTTTTTATTTATTCAAAAATATTATTGTCCTAAAACTCTTTTTCCTCTAAATAATCTATTTTCTCTCTAAAATTTTTCACTCACCTTTCATCATTTACAATATCTAAGAGCATCGGGTAGAAATTAATGGGAAGTAGAAGATTTCTATTTGATTTGATTTCTAAATAGAGTAAGTTTTTCTTCCCTTAAGTTTTTGTGGTCCTTTAAATATTTATCTTGTATTTCTTACTCTCAGTCAAAAAAATTATATTGTTCCCTATTACATCAAATCACTTTTCTTTATCTCTCCCCTTCTAAATCTTAATAGCAATGACAAAATTTTCCACAGAAGAGAAAGTTCCCTGCATTCGTTATATTTAGTAGTTACAGTTTCTAATAAAAATATATGATTTACTTTCTTAATGACTTTTTCTACATTTTAGTAATGACATTCTCTATTGCCCTACTTGCTTTGAATTATGTGTGGGCGAAGATAGGTGGCATTGATTTGATACTCATTGAAACTCATATGCCAAATATGGATGGATATGAATTCCTCCAACAAGTTACAGAAGAAAATCATGTTTCTATTATCCAGTGGCGGATCTAGGATCCTAAGTTAGTGGGAGCAATTTAAATATTTTAGTAGGGACAATGAATAACATGTTTTAAATCTTTGGGAAATAGTTAGTTAAATAAATAAAAAAAAACATAGTTTATTAAATGTGAGGGAATGCATTTGCACCTCCTGAAATGTAATGTACGTGCGTCCGCCATTGTATTATCCGTATGCAACTACTTAAACTTGTTCTATAAATGAATTCTTATAAATAATTTGAACTCATTTGACATTTCAAGTTCAATTTGCAGTGATGTCTCTTGATAACTCTACAAGTGTTATCAGGAAGGTAGTTATAAATGGGGCTTATGATTATTGGGCTAAACCTTTGCATGAGAACCAATTCAAGATCATGTGGAAGCATGTTCTTAAGAAATTCTGGAGTGAAAATGAGCTAACAAAAATAGATGATTATGAGTTTGCTTCTTTTGTTATTAATGCTTCCTATTTCAAAGAATCTGGTTTTTATGAACCACATGATTGTTATGCATCCCCATCAAAGAAGTCAAAGAAGGCACGTATAGTGTGGTAAAAAAATCTACATCAACAATTTGGTCCTGCAATGATGCAAATTGGGCTTGATAGTATGATCAATTCTTTAACAATTGTTTTTTCTCTTTTCAAACACTAACTGAATTAATTTATTTGTTAGAGTGCTATACATGTATGTACTAGACATAATAATTATATGATACTTATAATTGATTTTCTCCCTTAATTATTTTTCAAATGAAGAAAGGGAATCTTGAAGTGATGAAAATCCTAGGTTTGACAAGAAGCTATGTTGCTAGTAATTTGCAAGTTAGTTTCTAAATATACATTTGAAATTTAGAATAAATAGGTATAAATTGAAATGGTCATTTAATTCAGTATAAATGTGGAATCTTTAAGCACACATGAAATATAGGTGTCAATCAAATTTATTTTTTATCCAAACCTAGATACTTAATTTTTTTTATTCTAGACAATAATTAATGTTGTTACCATTATGTTTGACAAAAACATAGACGTCAACTTCATTTGAAGGGATCTGATGGAGTGACACCGTAGATGAGAGACCATTGCGAAACAACATAGAATACAAGGAAATTAAGTTTTTTTTTTTTGTATTTTAGAATCTTTTTGTATTTCACACATTTATTTTTCGTATTGTATCTACAACACTCCATTAACACAAATGCGCACTTATATCAAATAACAAATTGATTTAGCAAATTAGCTTTATTTTTCATTAATAGTTTAGCACATGAATCTATCAAATTAATTCAATAAGGATGGTATTACTATAATATTCAATAAATTAAATTTTGTTTAGATGCAATGATAATTTTATTTTTTTATCTTTCAAATGGATACATCTATTTATATTGAACATCCATCTATCCATCTATATAGTATAACCTGCCATCAACTAAAGGACTCTATAATGTAAGAAGAAGGAATTAGAAGTCTATCTTCTCAAATTTTTATTGCTAAAGAAAAATTGTCACATTAATAGTTTAAAAAGAAAAATTTATTACAAACCATTTAGAAGCTTGATGATGATATAAAGGATGCAAATTCTCAAGTTTATGTTATTCAAGATGTATATAAATGTTACTTTAAAGATATTGTTAATGAATTTAGATGATGCATTGAACCATTACATCTAAGAATAATTTCATGCAATAAATATATGGATTATTATTCTAAGAAATTTCCCACAATACTTAAGCTTCTAATGGGTTGGAAATTAAGGAAGTAGAAATAGAGTCAACTATTATGAAATATCTACTAGATATTAATCATGTGAAGTTAAAGAAATTTTGGTGAATGCAAATGAAACATTAAAATTGGAAATTTCTAAAAAAGAAAAACTAAAATATGAAGTACTTAGGTTGAAATCACTTATGGATGAAAAAGAGAAATTAATTGAATGAGCAACAAATGTTTTGTTTCAAGAGAAAAAAAAAAATACAATTTATCTCTACATAGCTTAACAATTTAAGAGTTGAGATTGATTAATAATATAAATTCATTGAAGAGAATAATGAAGAATTGGATGTCACTAATGATAACCTAGTTGCAACTTTGAAGGAAATTAAACCATACAAGGAACAAATGCATCAACTGCATAAAAAACATGATGAAGCACTAAACTCATTGAAACCACATAAAGGGGGAAAAGATGAAGCAAATGGAATCTACCATTAAGCTCATTCATAAATTTTTGACAATGACTACAAATAAGATCTTCTAATCTCGTAATAAGATCTTCTAATCTCGTAAAGATTGAAACATCGGATGATTTTTTAGGAGACGAGATAAATATTTTTCTTAAAAGGGAGTAGTAAACATTGTTATGGAAATTTAGACTGGATGAATGAATGTTAAAGGTATAACTATTGTTGTTCTTATACATATCATGACACCACCTCCACCACCAACACATTCAAAACTCATTGAATCAATAAAATTGGATCTTTTTCCTTTTTTCTTTCAACTTTCCACTCCCTTTCTTTTTAATTTAAAATTAATGAATTTTACTTACTAGTTAAGAGTTGGAATCATTAATTACATTACATACAAACATCTATTTCTGGGAAGTGTCTCAATGCCCTCCTTTTGGAAGACTAATCCTTTTCATGGTGCCACTACACCTTTTAAATGTGATACCCACTTTCTCTCTTATTTAGCTTAAAATAACAACACCCCATCTTTTTATCTCAAGGGGTAAATTTACTTCTTTTCCTAATCCAACCCATTTATTTCTTTCCTTTCTATGTTATAAGGGTTACTATTGTACAAAAGTGAAAGACTTAAATTGTCTAAGCATATTAGTCCATTATAACTTTACTAGTCTCAAACTGGGAAAATAATTAATGAATTTGAAAAATACTATATTTTCTTAATTCATTCCACCCACTAGAAAATAATCACCTTCATTTGATCAATAAACCAAAATTCATCATTAATTCATTCAACCCTTTTGAAAGTTCAATATAAATGGTGATTTGATTGATGAAGAGGTCAAAAGTAAGTTGAAACAAGTTCTTCTATTCTTGTAGAAATTTCTCCTAAGATTTCAAGTAAAAAGCTAAGGTTACTCTAGTTCTCCTAAGATTGTAAGAGTAATTTGTGAATTTTAGAAAATTCAATGTGATTCAAAACTTTCGTGCAACACTATGATAATGAAATGAAGCTTGAAAATACATAAGTTCTCTAGTTGTATATGGAATATTGCTTTATGTTGTCCTTTTTTTTGTATTAAATAATCACATTATTCTATTAATGTAGGTCTAAGTTATGTGCATGTTATTACCTTCTTATGGTTTCAAGTTTTATGTAATTTATAAAGTTTTAGGGTGTTAAAGATTATCCTGATTCACATATGCATATTTGACTTTGCTCATAGATTCATATTTTGTTTGTCACTTGTTAAAGCTTTATAATTTTTGGTTCACTAAGTTTACATAGTCAATTAGTAAAAAACATTTAAACAATATAAGTCAATTGGATGTACTTTTACAATACAATATATTTAAGTTAGTAGGTGACAAATTTGATATTATGCCAAATCAATGTGCCATTGATTTTATTAAAGAAATTTTATTAAAGTTTTCTGTTTTAAATATAAAGAATTTTGGGAAAATAATTAAAAATTCTAACTACCATCAATTTATCTTTTTTATTGTTCTTACATATATTAGAACATATTATTTTATTTTATTATAATGTATTTGTAAACTCATTGAAAATAAAATAATTACTATAAACTTATATGATTATTAGCTTTTGGAAAAACACATGACATGTGAAGAATCATATTGAAACGTGAAATCAAAGACAATAAAAGCTTTTGGGTGATATCGTACATCGTGTAAACTCTATTTCTTTGTATTTAGGTGAAAAAGATGGTTGAAGATGGCAATGTATAACAAAAATGTTGCATACTCTTTAATAGCAACACACTTGTCTCATTCAACATCTAAACCTAATAATTCACACATTTCTTCTAAGTCAACCTTTATTTAAATGCTTCCCAACATTTATTTCTCCCTCAATCTCAACTCTTTTTTTCATTTTTGGTAATTCTTTATAAGATCCCCCTAAAATTGAATATATGGTTGAAGTGGGTAAGATCTTTACCTATTGCAAACTCTTTGAGTATTAAAGCATTTTCAAATTAAGATCTTGAAAAATAAAACCATGGGTTTTGGAACAATTTCAAGATAGTTGATTCACATATTCAAAAAAAACAAATAACATGATATTATGAAGGTTAATTCTCTTCTCTATCATTTTGCAACTAGAAACAAGAATCTTCTACCCATCTATTATTCATATGTGTTAGATTCTTTTGATTTAAAGATGGATAAAGTAATTTATAGAATTACTTAATGAAAAGATGTATGATGCAATGTTTGTTTGGCTTTAAAGTGGAGCTATTTTATATATATTAAAATTGAGAGTTAAATATGTGTTTTTTTTTAATATATTTGAAAATTATTTTTAATCTTGTGTTTTAAAATTCATTAATGTA
The DNA here is from genome assembly GCA_016859785.1 of Macrotyloma uniflorum. Classification (NCBI taxonomy): domain Eukaryota; kingdom Viridiplantae; phylum Streptophyta; class Magnoliopsida; order Fabales; family Fabaceae; genus Macrotyloma; species Macrotyloma uniflorum. The sequence goes on along the minus strand of BDMB01000071.1, from coordinate 270,885 downwards.
GTTCTTTAATTTTAAAAATATATAAAATTAATTTTTTTATTAATTTTATGATAATAAATAAATTTTATTGAATATTATATTTAGATATATATAATGATCAACTATTTAATCGTTTTATCAATTTCATTAAAGTAAAAAATTATAATTAAATATTAAATTTAAATATAAAAAAATGAAAATAATATATTTTTTTAAAAGTTAAAGTACTGAATTAATAAATCTTAAAATATAAAGACCAAAAATAATTAATCCTAAAGTTAATTACTTTTCTTCTTACTCCACACAAGGATAATTTGGCAATTAAAGGTCAAAAAAGGGTGAATTTGAAAAGGTTAATAGACTTTTCCGCAGATAACTTAAACAAACGTTTATGCTACACATAAAATAAATTTTCTTTAATAAATTTGGGATGCTAATAAGATAAAATTTTAAATGTATTTTTAATTTCTATAAATACGATTTTGTCTGCTTTTAGTTTTGAAAATTATTTGTTAATTTTAAATTCTTAATATTTTCTAATTAATATAATTAAGTAACAAAAGAGTACTTCAAATTATTAATATAAGTAATCTATTTTTCTAATACCAACATCAAAATCTGTATAAATTAGTTAGCTTTGTGTTATTATTTCTAATTTTTTTCACTAGGATGATATTTCCTAATTCTTTTAAGTGATAATTATTTTATAAATATTTGGTTTTTTATATATAAATTTTCTTTAGAATAAGCTTAGTTTCATCCTTATCCTAACACAATTTATATTATTATTATTATATCTCATTCATAATTTTTTTCATATATATATATATAAATATTATTATATATTATATGCATCATTTCTATTATCTCTTTTTTAATAAATTGGCTAAACATGATAATATTATAAACATCAAATTAATTAGGATGTAATTTAGTTTTATTCTTATCTTAAATTTATTAAACATCATCTAATATAATTTTATAAACATACATTTCTTTATTTTAACTTAACTAAGATGAAATTTTCACATGTAGGACATATCTGCTTAGCGAAACCAAGTTTAGCTCGGGAATTGGATTCGGTCAATGGAATTTGACTAGAAAGCAATCCAAATCTTAAACGAATTTCGTTAACTAGATTTTCCTAAGGCTAAGTGTATTTGAATTGAGAGCCACTAGAACCATTTTGCTGAGTAGAAATTATATATGCAAATTAGAAATTATGCAAGAATTAACTTTAATTTCCTTGATCCAAACTATCATTTTTAACACATCTAGAGAGTTCTAAAAAGTTTATTTCATGTCTTTTTTTTATAAAAAAATGTTGGATCAAGTGATTTAAAGTAGTTCTTTTACACGCTTAAATAATTTAATCTTAATTCATAAAATAAGTAAATAAATTCAAATCAGTTTCCTTAAGAGGGTAAAATTTCTTCAATCCCAATTCCATACAACTATCGGATCCAAAGACAAGCATACACACAATGATTCAAAAATTTCATAATCAAACAAATTAATCAACACATTACTCATTTAAGCCACTCAATCGACATATATTTAAATCCCTATCAAATTAAACAAGGAGCTCACTCTAAAGTGACCAAGCCACTTTCACACTTGGAGGCTTCTATTTTATGATTCTATAGAAAACTTAATTAAACTAGTTTTTCTTACTTAAATATTGCTCCAAGTAATCTTTGACTTCCAAAATGAGTTAAATTTGAAGTACTTTAACTTATTCTAAAAGTACTTAATCATCAAATCAAACATATTTTTATAGATCTAAATTAGCATAAACTTATTTAATAACTAAAATTATACATACATGAGATTAAGGACCACATGCAATCGTCTTAAATATAACAGGTAAGAATGACTTAAAAAATAAAAAACTTACCAAAATAAGAATTCCAATTGATTAGATAAGATCTTCTTTTTACAAATTTCTAGGATTTAAAAAAAAACAAAGAATAAATTATAAATTTTAAAGTAAAAAAATAAAATTTTCAATTAAAAAATCTTAAAAAAATAATAATTTAATAATAAAAAATAAAAATTGAAATTTTTATTTATATTCTTTTAAAAATGTAAGTAAATAAATTTTCATTTTTAACTAATTAAAATCTTCACCTCATCTAGATTAATTTTTATTAACTTGATACAATATATTATGAACATAATAAATTTATATAAAGGTTTATGTTTGACCTCTAATTAATAGATATAAATAACTATTATTTCCACAACCAATGTGCCTCATCTAGCCTCTTACCATCACCATCAATTATTCTTGTTATTGTGACTGTATTCATCATTACCACAAAACAAAATGAGTTTAATATGAAAGAGTGACCCGTGATTTCTATATTCATAAGCTAAAATGAGATAAACATAATGCTCAATACTTCTCCTTTTTAGGGTTAATAGAACAATTTTTTTAATCTTTATTTTAACATCTTTTAATTGTTTAAAAAATATGACCATGTGTGCTATTACAAAGATGATTGTTGTAACGTTAGAAAATAGAAATATCATATGCAACCTAAAAAAAAAAATCTCAAGAATATATACTCGTTTAAAATTGATGCTAAAATTTGAAAACCTTTTAAATCATATAATAAATGATAAATAATCACCTATAATAAGTTTGCTAACTTCTATAATTATTATATTAATTTTTTTTTAAGTAAATAACAGTTTACAACTGTTTTATAATATGAATAGATGATAGTTAAACTCTATAAATTAATTTTGGGTATAAATTTCCACACGTTAGGGAGAATTTGGTTTTGAAAAACTTCCATGATGATTATTTTAAATGAAATGAAGGGTTACACTAAGAGGTCAATTAATTTTTTTATTTAATAATTCACAAAATAATCTTATGAAAAATTGACAAAAAAATCATAAAAAAAAACTCCTTTTTATAATAACATAGATAAACAAAAAATTAGTTTTATAAAAAACCCATTATAAAAAAGGATTTTTTTTTATTTTTTTATAAAATACATACTTTTAATATTAAAGTAAATTGTATCAAATTGACATCTTTAAAGTAATTGGGTAGTATAGAAAAAGAAGAAAAAAAATAGAGTCATACACGTGAAAAACTTTTGGTTTTAAAAAATAGTTATAAGCTTTGGTCATAAACCGACCACAGATTTAAATAAGAGCCACGAATTAGAAGGGAAAGTTGTGGCTATGAGTGACTAAGACTATCCAAAACACCTTCTATTCAATTTCAAACATTAATAATTGAATAATTTGTTTCAACTATAAATATTAAATTAATTAATTAATTGGGCATGATCCCATTTTCTCAAACCCTAACTAACTATTTATATTAAATTATTACAATTTCAAAGCTGGAGTCTTCCTTAAGATAAGAGTCAACCAATGATTCAAAGTATGCCTCTTTGGGTCATTTTAATTCGATGTTTGCATAAATAAACAAATGTTTTATGTTTTTCTTCTTTTTTTTTGGTTTGAATAAGTTCATATAAAAATCTCAGTAATTCAACTTAATTAAAGATGCATATACATGTGTATAATAATAAGTACGGTTTGTTGATTTAAGAAACCCTAAAGAAAATTCGATGTTATTAATTCAACATATATACACTCACATCAATGACTTTCATCCTTTGATACATTCTTTTTTTATTATATATTATTGTTTAATATGTTTTTAAATAATTTTTTTTTCCTTTTGATTACTATAATTTTTTTTCTTTACTTTTAATTGTTTGAAAATAAAAAAAATACTTTTGATTTTAATTTTTATAAAATATTTTTTATTCTTCTAAAATTTGAAATAATTAATTTTAATCTCTAAAATTTATTTATAATAATATTTATTTTATATATCTTAAAGATTTTAAGATATCAGTTTCCACCTTATATAAAGTAATAAGAATGGTCACTTATTCTTAAGTATATAATGAATAATAATATTAGGATACAAGTTATTATTTTAATTTTTAGAGGGATTTAAAAAAATAAATTATATAGACCAAAATAAAATAAATTCTTCAAATTTTCAAAATATATAAATAAAAAAAATAAACATTTTATTTTTTATTATAAAATTATTATTTATTTAAAACCATTTTTTTTTCAAACTCTCTCTAATTTATTTCTAAGTTTTTAATTCTTTGTTTATTTTTTTAAAAATCTAAACCTATTTTAATATAATTTATCGCATATAGAAATTTTTAATCAACAAGTAACTTTTTTATTTTTCTAGTTTTCTAATCTTATTTAATTTTTATTTGTACAGATAGTTAGATTCTATTATATGTCAGATTTTAATACATTAATCTAGGTTTATAATGATATAGTTAATTTTTATGTTAAATATTTTAGAAACAAATAAGTCTTAACTCAATTCCTTAATTTAACTATAAATATTTAGGTAAAGGAAACTAATATAATTTGAATATTATGATAGTACTTTGATATAGATTACCTAAATTATATAAGTGATATGGTTACATTATGTAAATCTTATATAAAGAATGTTTTTTATGAGATTATTTATTGTTTGAATACTTAAAGTAAATGCCTATGAATTTTTGTATATTTAAAGACTTTGATTGATTTCCTAAAAAATATTGGAACTATAAGTTGTGTTAATGAATTGTTGTGTTGACTTTGTTTAGAGTTAAACATAATTATGATTTATAAGCAAAGTGAATTCTATATTGAATGGTAAAATTTATATGATAACTATATTTTTTATTTGTGTTGAAAATCAAGAAGTTTATTTTAGAGCTTGAATAAATGGTTAAAAGCTTTAAATGTGATTTTGATTGAGAAATAGAAAAGTGGTAGAGATGATATATAGATGTTGAAATATTTAAGTAAAAAGAATTTTGATATGAAAATGTAGTTTTCATTCTGAATTTTAGAGAGATTAAGTGAAGATTTTCTATTTGTGTATTATGAAATGGTATGCTTACAAGTTTTAAAACTTATGCTATGGTTATTAGAAAATGCAAATGTTAAGGAATTAGACTAATTTAGTATCAAACAAGTTATAAATGAAACAAGAAATATTTTGAGTGAAGAAATTTTGATTTGGAATGTATTATAGCAAAATAGAATAATTCCAACATTTTTGTAAACTTGCCTTCTATATCTAATTCATTAAGTAAAAAATTCATGATTAAACGAATATTTTACTTTTTAAATTTTAAACAATATATTTTTAAGTGTTTTAAAATGTTAAAACTTATTATATTTTATTAAATTGTTATATTTTTATTAAAATTTTTATATTTAAATAATATAATATGTGATAAATTAGAACTTTAATATATTTATGTTGATATATTTAGGTTGATGTCAGATTTTATATATATATATATATATATATATATATATATTATAAGTTATTTATATAAATATCACTATAATTGAGAATGAAAAATTGTGAATGATGATTTTGTATAATAATAAAATATAAATATTAATACCAAAAAGATATTTTATATATGTATAAAAAATAACTATAAAAATTACTTTATTTTATATCTAGTTTAACTAATAATATAAAAAAATATTTGGAGAGATATAAAAAAATTTAAATATAAATGTTAGAAAATTAATACTAGTAGTGGCTTCATGCTCTCTAATTTTTCAAATACAAATTTATAATTAATTTTATAACAGTCCAAACATTATCATATTCATTAATGAATTTTATTTGAAGTAATATGCCCAATCTTTGATTAAATATATATATTTTTTACTCATTGACTAAAAGTAATAAAAAAAATTAGTTATCAGAAAATATCTTTATTTCATTTATAAATTAATTACTAACTACGTTCTATAATAATACGTATTAGAAAAATAATATTATTTATTCAAAATATTTTTTACAATTTTTTTTTATAAAAAATAAATTAATTATTTATTAAATATTTTTTATAAATTTATTTTTATAAATTTATTTATAAAAAATTTTTTTATAGAGAAATTTTTTATAGATTTTTTTTATAAAAAATATTTTTTTATTAAATTTTATCTATAAATTTATCACCCTAATAAATTTGTAATAAATTTTAAAAAAAATTATATTACTTACTTATTTTAACTATTATTTACATAAGTAACTATTATTCACATATTTATTTTATAGGAGATATAATTTTTTTTTTCAATAACGATATATAGGAAAATCATTTCTATTTATTCATTTCTTATCAAAACATTTCTATTTATTCATTTCTTATCTTATAAAAAAAAATCAATAATTGAAATATAAAAAAATAAATATATTTGTATTAAAAAAAAAAAAAAAAGGTTGAAATTCACAAAGATAGATTGGTCAACTTTGTGATCACCGGCTTTTGTTTTCCGTCAAACACGCACTGTTTCCTTAAAAATCTTACGCATGATCATTCGTCATACAGATTGTGTTAGGAATAACATAATCATCACAAATATTTTCTTCTTTTTTCCAACTTGCATAAGAACTTAGGAAATAAATAATATCATTTTTTTTTGCAATAAACTAATAAGATTTAGCTAAATATACATACGTTGTTCTTTGTTATGACTTATAAGTACTTTAATAAGTTATTTTTTAAAGTTACCAAAGTGACAAAGTAGTCATGGAAGAATCAAAACTGAAAAAGAATATTTAAAATTGATGATGGAAGAATTGAAAGAGAACAAATATTATATAAAAAAAATTTAATATTTAACATTATCTATACACCCATATCACACACCTCTTTGTATTTTCAAAAAAATATATATAAATTTAATCTCTAATATAATTTTGTAATAATAAAAAACTTTTATGAAAAAATAAATTTAAACATGAAAATATGACTAATTTTATACCTTTTTGAATTAAAAAACTAATTCATGAATTTGAAAATACAATTCTAAAACTAAATTTGAAAAAATGTACCAAAAACACAAAATTTTTCGTAAATTTTTAATCAATATCTTTAAAAAGTTAATTAGTCAGTTTCACGCAGGTCCATAAGCGATTTGTCTTATCCGAAGCACTCACAAGTTTCCATAGATTTTTTTTAGAGGAACTGTTTTCATAGTATATACCATATTTTTTTGTTGTCGACCATGGTAAGTTGTTATATACCATACGAATATTCGTGAATCTTTTTTGGTTTTCTTTTTCTTCATGTGTAGTTAGAACCTTCGATCATAAATGTCTAAATACATGGATCACACCCTAGGAAAAGTGGAAAATCCTAACGTAAACATGGCAGAATAAACACAGAAAATTTTGATGTAATAGTTTGAATATAACATTACGATACATGATGAAGGTTTAGCCTTATGTGTGACTTCTTCAACAAAGAAAAAGAAAAAAAGAAGAACCCTTATGTGAAGAATGAATGATGATTTGTTATTGTGGGAAGTCTAACACAAGAGTGTGCGAAAGAAACAAAAAACAAATCAAAATGTTCAAAGCCGGCATGGCTGACCAGACCCCACCGACCCTTCCACGCCTTTCACAAACAACCCTAATAGACTTCATCAAAGTCAAATATTTCATTCACCATGAATATATATATCATCATCATCCCTTTCTATTATATTCATCATTCTTATACGTTCTTCTTCACTCATCTACACAGCCATATTCTCTCAAGATTTCTTCCTCTTCTAATGGGAAATGCAGTTGTCACTCCATGTTTCCACCCAAGAACTTCATCAGCATCATCATTGTCATCGTCCAAACTTATCTTCTGGGATGGTTCCATGAGATTTCTCAAGGGAAAACACATTGCTGGTGACATAATGTTTGAGTTCCCAGATAAGGTAGTTTGCCATGCAGATTCCTTCTTCATTGGACACCCAGTTCCTGCTTTGGCTTTAGAGGATGAGCTCATGGTAGGTGAAGCCTATTTTGTTCTCCCAATTGAGTTCTTCACATGCAAAACCCTTTCTGTGTCTTCACTCTTGTCCTTGGGATCATCCCCTAACAAGGCCACTATTAAATTTGGGGAATGCGCTTTTGAGTACTTGAAAGGGTCCAATGGAAGGGTGCTGATAAAGGTCATGCCTCAGTTCATCACAATGCTCATCAATAGAGGTAAAAGATGCTGCCCCACCACCATTCAAAACAACTTTCTGTGCAGCACTCCTGAGTTGCAGAAACACTATGAAATGCTTGTGAAGTCTAAGGACCAGGTTTGGGCACCTAAGCTAGAAACCATTTCGGAATACAAGGCTAGGTTTTCACCATGTAGATTTATAGGTTTAGAAAGGAAGGAAAAGGAAAAGGAAAAGGAAGAGGTTGTGTCTACAAGATAGTACTATTGATGTTGCAGAGTAGAGAGGTGTATACACTTCAAATTTTATAGATTACACATGTATACATTAACTAATTACGGCACCAGTTTTGTTGATAATTTTGTGGAAGTGATATGATGATGAAAGTTGTTTGAAAAGTAGTCAAAATTGATGTACTGAAATAATTGAAAGACTAATTCGTGCCCCCTCACCAAATTTTGGAGTCAGAAACATGGTTTAAATTATGGTACATAACAGCAACATAATGGTTTTTGGCCTCACAGTAATCATAATTGTACTGCATTAATCTTGCGATTTTCATAGCAGAAAAGATCTTGATAAGATGCAACAGCAATTTAATGTTAACATGATGAAAAGACTGGTTAGTTATTGATCTTGTACATGCACTAGATTATGTGCCATCTTAGGCAAATCAGTAGCAACTGACAATAAAATGTTGTTTATCGACAAAAACATATACCAGAAAGCAAAAGATTGATTGCTATGTAAACACATATTCTATGGTCAATGTTTTGATCTCTCTCTGTATTGATTTTTCCTCTTCAATTGCAATTTTTGTTTTCCTTCATCGTTCTAACCAGTTGGGTTTTCAAAAGAGCAAGTTGCCATTGAAGGCTTTCAATCTATTTTCACCAGATTTGACAGTTGCCTATATATATACTTGCAGTGTAATAATTTGTGTAATGTTGTAGATTGCTCTTTGTCATGCTTGGGTATTGTGAATTTGATAAAATTATGAAATGTTTGGAAAATACTTTGAATTTTATTATCAAATTGGTATACATTTATAAATGACAAAAAAAAAAATCTATATACCAATTAAAAAAGTGTAATTTAAAACAAACTTATAAGAAAAGAGGATAGAAGAAGAACATAGTATGTAAAATTTTTAACATAAAAAATCTATCAAAGAGAAAAAGAAAAATCACAGGATTAAGTTAATATAAGAACTAAATTACAAAATGAATTTTTAAAAAAAAAAAAAAACATATTAACCCATTTAAATGATTTACACAAAAACTTTTTTTCTCTCAATGAATATTTAAATTTATTATTATTATTATTCTTTAACGCGTAAGTTAGATATTTTTATCACTTTTGTGTATCTTTTATTTTCTCGAGATATCTATTTATAGTTGTTTTTCTATAAAAATTAATAATAAATATTAAATATTTTTCACATTTATTTGTATTTTATGAATTGATAATTGATATCTCTTTATTAGAATAATATTCATATTTATTAATTTGTTTTTTATAATTATTTTGATGTCTTTAATTATATATAAATTAAATTATTTTAATTTATATTTAGTATAAATATATGTTGTATAAGTATTTTATTTTTTTTCTTTGTTTAAAATTTTATGTTTTAACAAATATCTGAGTGAATATATACAAAATTCGATCAAGAGATATTTTTAACTTAAGTTGTAAAATTTTGAATTATTGATAATTTCAACTTTTAAAATTATTATACAGATTTTATATTAATTAAAATTTTAATATATAAATGAGATGTAAATCTCACTTCTTAAATTAATTTTAAAAATAAGTTAAATTCGTAATTTCTTTTATATATTAAATTTTGATTATAAATTATTAAGTTTCATTCGAATTAATTTATATTTACTTTTTAGAAAAAAATTAAACTTGAATATATTTGTCAAATCATCTTATTCTATCTGAATTTTCTTTTTATTTTTCGTACTGTGAAATTGATTTATTAATTAGAATTGTATGGGTAGGTTATCCGACAACCTCCTAGATAACCCTAAACTATCTTAATTAGAGATAATTTAAGAATAATGAGGTATTATCTGAAAATCTCTCTGATTATCTTTAAACACATATTACCTAAGTCTAACCCAAGTGATTAGGTCTTTCAGCAGTTGATTGTTTACCCTATTTACCTAAGTTCAAACACCTGACCCAGTTCACGAGGTTATAAATAAGTAAAACAATAATAAGGTAGGTAGATTTAATTGAATAATTTTACGGTTGAGAATATACCATTTTCAGATATTTATTAACTTGAGTGTTAGAGTGTCATCAACATATATATTCCCATTCGGTGGACGAGAAGTTCTCAGTATCAAGAGGAAGAAGGACGTGAAGATCTCTCGTAACTTTCGGCCTTATTATTAACCTTTCGATAAGAACATGAATGATATGTATTTTTTTTTTTTTTTAATTTGGAGTTGTGAGTTGAGTTAAAAATTTTACAAAATTTGATGAAAGTGGCTCACCAAAATGGTTATTATGTTTAACTTATTTATTATATATAATTATTTATTCTAAAATTTAAAACAATAAATATGTTAGTGTTGATCGGAAAGACCGTTTTAAATAACGTTATAAACTTAAAAGATCAAAGCATTTTTTTTTAAATATAAAAGATCAAAACAAGTATTACTAAAAATTTAAAGGAAAAAAATATATTAGTAAAAAAAATTATTATTTTCTTATAGACTATACCAACATTCACTTATTAAATTAAGCTAAAATATACTTAGGTGTTTCTTTTTTGTTTTCAAAATGCTACGCGTTAATGAGTATAGTAAAACAGTTTAGTCAATGCCACTGAAATAAAGAAGTGAAATATTTTATTTATTTTCAATATTAATTAGCATTATCATGTCGTACATGGAGACTAATCTTTATTAGAGCTTTGACATACATTGAATATATTTCCTCTGAACATGATTTTTTTTGTTTTTGTGTTTGAAGGACTTAAGATTTCAATATTTGAAAATTAAAGATAATGTTTGAGAAAATTTTCAAAACTTAATTATAATATATATATATATATATATATATATATATAATAAATTTTACTTCTTAAAATCAATTTTCAAAATAAATTAAATTTATAAAAAAATCCAAAATCCACATCTATTACAAGTCAAAGAAACATACTATTCACATATTTTTTTTTTTTTTTTTTATCAAAAATACTAATAACACCCAAATTCATATCTTCACTCCAAGAATTCATTATCTTTGAATATTCATCCCCATTATTTAAATATCTTTATGGACATTTTTTTAGATAATCATTTTTCAAACTCCAATAATTTTAAAAAATATTCATGTATACAACTCATGAGAAATAATTTTTTTAATGATAGAAACTAAAATACTTATAAATTAATAAAATTCTTCTTATTCTATTAATTTTTACTTAATTGTATCTGAAAGTTAATAAAGTCTCTCTAATATATTTAAAAAAATTTAGAAAATATTTAAAATTAGAGAAATAATAACTATATAAAAATAAATTAATTTAATAATTTAGTTATAGAATTTTTTTTTTATGTTAACCTATTTTACGGATACTTACATTGCATTTAATTGAGTCAATTAAATTCATAGTAACCATTATAGGAGATATTTTGTATATAACTATTTATGGGTAAGCTAGTACCACTACAATAAATATATTTGTACTTTATATTTCAAAAATAATTAATTTATAAATAATATACTTTTTATAGAAAAATCATATAATTCTTTTAATTTACGTATAATTTAATTTTATTATTTTCTTCTAATTTTTCTCAATTAAAAATGTGTATAAATAAATTCATCCAAAATCCAAAATCTCATATGAAAAAATAAATTAGTCCATTTCACGTTGGACCATAATAGTATTTGTTTTTTCTACAGTACTTTTCATAGTCGTTATTTTACTAGTATTATATGAGTCGATAATGATTTTTTTATTTATTATTATTTAATTAGAACCTTCGACTGTGGCTATAAATTCCTAAATCTAAACCTAATAATCGAAAAATAGAACACTATTTTTCTTTCATACGCAAAGCAAAAGATTCTATATTAAGAAAAAGATGTTCACAAGAATCTCTGGATAGTAATTAAAGAATTAAAAATAATATTTTTACTAAAAACAAGTGTACACAACTAAATCTCATGACTTGTAATACATTTTCTAATAAAATCTTTCAATATTTCTTAACTTCTTAGGGTTCTAAGGACACATAATAAAGTGACCCTTCTTCTATTAAAAGAAAAACAGTTCAAAATATATTTTTAACACATTCTTTTTTAATATTAATTAAAAATTTGTAGGACTTGTTTCTAGTTAATAAGCTTTATTTATAATTTTATAGTTTTTAATAAATTTTAACTGATAAAAGATAACCTAACTATAGAAATTTTAGAGAATTTAGTACTAGATTTTTTTTTATATATTTTGTAGAATTTATTTATTTTATAAAACTTAAAAAAAATTGTGAAAAAACTTATTTAATGTAAAATTATATAAAAAATTTGTAAAAAAAATATAAAAAATTCCAACTAGTTATTCTTAGCTGGGATATTGCTGGCCAAAAAGTCTATTCAACAAAAATGTCTCTACATTTAAAACACCTGTCCAACCATATATAATAAAATTTGAAGTTTTAGCAAATAAAATAAAAAGAAATATATAATATAATGTATTTTGTATTAAATGTGGAAAAATTATTGTAACAATTTTGTATTAAATAAAATAAATCTATTTTAAAATAATATTGAAAAAATTATACAATGTAAGTGCATATAAATAATAAAAAAATAATAAGTAACAAAAAAATTTTGTGTATAAATACTGTTATATGTGATGTCATTTTACTTTAAAAAAAAATTATGGGAAAATAATTGTGACATGAAATAAAAAGAAATGACGTAAACAAGATAGAATAAATATAAATATTATTATTATTATTATAATATAATAGCATAACGAACTGTTAATTTGAATTTAAAAAAAATAGAAAAATCAATTTTATTTATATTAAGATTATATATATAGATGAAATAAAAATAGAAAACTAAAAATAAAGTAATAGTTACAAATATTAAGAAAATAAAATTAATATTAAAAAAATAAATAATTATAAAAATATGTAAAAATATGTCTAAAGATTAATTTATCAACTTCTCTCAAGGTAATTTAAAAATATGATAACGTTTATTTAGAATCTGACTTATCAGTATATTATATGCTTATGATAATGTATTATGCTTATGATGATATAATAGCATAATGAAGAGATGAAGATTGAAGCTTATGTGAGAATTTGTTGATCGAGCAAGTCTCACAGAAGAGTGTAACAACCAGAGAAAGAGAAGGAAAGAGAGAAGAAAACAAATTTAGAATGTTCAAAGCCGGCATGGCTGACCAAAACACACCGACCCTCCACGCACTCCACAGAAAAACAACACTTTCAGACTTCATCAAAGTCAACTTTCTTCAAAATCAACTATTTCTTCACCATCTATATATATATATATATGTATATCATCCCTTTATATAATATTCATCATTCTCAACAACACAACACAACCATATTCTCTCAAAATCTACCTCTTCTTTTTACAATGGGAAATGCAGTTGTCACTCCATGCTTTCATCCAAAAGCTTCATCCTTTTCATCATTGTCATCATCGAAACTTATCTTTTGGGATGGTTCCATGAGATTTCTCAAGGGAAAACACATTGCTGGTGAGATAATGTTTGAGTTCCCAGATAAGGTAGTTTGCCATGCAGATTCCTTCTTCATTGGACACCCAGTTCCTGCTTTGGCTTTAGAGGATGAGCTCATGGTAGGTGAAGCCTATTTTGTTCTCCCAATTGAGTTCTTCACATGCAAAACCCTTTCTGTGTCTTCACTCTTGTCCTTGGGATCATCCCCTAACAAGGCCACTATTAAATTTGGGGAATGCGCTTTTGAGTACTTGAAAGGGTCCAATGGAAGGGTGTTGATAAAGGTCATGCCTCAGTTCATCACAATGCTCATCAATAGAGGTAAAAGATGCTGCCACACCACCATTCAAAACAACTTTCTGTGCAGCACTCCTGAGTTGCAGAAACACTATCAAATGCTTGTGAAGTCTAAGGACCAGGTTTGGTCACCTAAGCTAGAAACCATTTCGGAACACAAGATTAGGTTTTCACCATGTAGATTTATAGGTTTAGAATGGAAGGAAAAGGAAAAGGTAGAGGTTGTGTCTACAAGATAGTACTATTGATGTTGCAGAGTAGAGAGGTATACACTTCAAATTTGTACACATATTACATGATTAATTTGTAGTTTGGAAAATGGAAACTGTTTGTAGATCATTGATTTGTAGAAGGTTGTTTTACGTTTATTTCCAACATCTTCTTTTTACCTAGGATGACATTGTACATGGTTGCAAATTATTGTAAAAATGTGTTAGAAACAAGAAGTTATTTTCTATAATACCTCAACCCAGAAAAGGAAATCTTCAAACAACTCCTCAAAACAATCTCCAATTGCAAAAACACTGGCTGAATAGTTAGCACCAGTGTGCTTTCATCACCAAATCAGTGTTACCTGGTACTGTAATACTGTTTGATATGAGATGAAGTACCTTATTCAATAGATTGTACTTGATCATCTCTTGTTACAGATTTTTCTTACATTTTGAGCTAGCTTCTTCAAGCACAAATTTTTTCCTTCTTCGTTCTAGCTACTTGAGTTGGCAATTGAACAAGTTCTTGATTCATTTTTTCGATCAATTTACACCCAATTGAATGCTGACATTGATTTTAAGAAATCTAGTCTGTGAATTTTCATTGTGGACATAATTCATTAAACCTTGTGGCTTCATAAAATCAAAACCACTGAATAGACCAGAGCCCTTGTCTTGGTTAAGTGATAAGTTATGAACTTGAGAATTGATTTTATCAAAAATTGAAGAAATCAAGTTTTTTAAGTTCATTGTTCTTTGCCAGGTATTTGAGTGCCCTTTTTTTTTTTAGTTTATAATAAGATCTCAGTTGACCAAGAAGTTCATCGATTGTTGAGAAAATTTTTGGTTGTCGACATGCTGTCAAATTGGAGGATTAAGGAAGAAAATGAGAAATTTCCTGATTAGATTTTCTCCATTATTGAAATTGGAACTTTCCCAACCAAAATTCTAAAGAACTTTAGATCAAGGACTTTCCATCAATACAACAGCTGAGAGAAGCTTCTTATTCAACATCTAATCCCAAAGATAGAAGAAATTATTATATGATTCTAACTTTCATATATCCATATTTTCAATCAATATTTATCTAATAGGCTTAAACATAATTTTAATTCATTTAAAATAAGTGATTTTTGTTTTTGATTTCTTTAAAATAGTTTTTTTTTATTTATTTTTATCTGAAATTGAAATCACTTTCACACTAATTAATTATTTATATACCGAATAAAAGGTTTGATTTCTAACTTCTGTCCTTATCTTTTTAGTATAGTTGATTTAATTTTAAACTGATCTGTTATATCCATTAGTTTTAGTTTGTTATTTTTTTTTAATATTTTAGTTGGTTTTTATTTTTAGCCAATCTGTTGGATTTAGTAAAATTGTTCTCTTTACAAAAATTCGTAAGATATATAAAATAAATAATATTTAATTATTTTAAAATTAATATTAAGAACTAAAAATAGTAATTATTAAATTTTAGAGAAATATATATATATATATATATATTTGAAATGGATTAAAACAAAAGTTCACACGCTTTATAAAAGAATGATTTCAAATTTTATAAGGATGCTAAAAGAAATTATAGGAACTAAAACTCGTTAATTTATAAGAATTAAAAATATATTTAAGTTTATTCAATATTTATTTAAATTTTATAATTAAAAAATAATAAATTTTAATTATATATTATTTGAATATTAAGAAAGATGGTGGTAATAAATATATTTTCATTTGACTAAAAGTTAATTTATAGTTTTTGAAAGAAAGAAAACTCTTGAAAAAAGAAATTTCAATAAAGTTAAAATTTTTTGTAAGTAATTTAAAAAATAAACAAACAATCTAATACTAAGATTATATGTTCTATATATAGAATATTTGATTTGTATAAAAAATTTCAAATAAGTTAAGACAGATAAATTATTGGGTTACATTTTTAATTATGTATTAAATAATTTAAATTTGTTACACTTATTTTATCTCACTTAAATTAAGAAGAAAGGAATTTTCTAAGTCAGAGAGGAAAAGAGGAATTTATATATTTATTTATTTATATACTAATTTTAATTTATGAAATATATATATATATATATATATATTTTTTTTTTTTTTGATAATTATTTTTCACTCACATAATTTTAATTCTATTACCACTTTTCAATTAAGAAGAACATGATTGGGGTACCTACGTACCTACCAAATCAAATCATATTTAAGAAACTACTATTATTGTCACATTCATTCAACCAACTTTTTTTTTTCTTACTGTTTATAAGCCTTTAATTCAAAAGTTGTACATTAACTTATTAACCAAAATGGTGTTGATAAAATTCATTCATAAATATTTATAAGAAAATAAATTAAAAATAAAAATTATATTAAACTAATTACATTTTTTAAGTATTATGCTTAAATTCAATTTTATCTTTGAAAATATTTCAATGGATTAAAGAAAAAAAATATAAAAATTATCCTATTCGTACAATATTCTCTTCTAGTTTTCACCGTTCTTCTTTATTCACCACCCACCTCCATTACATGCTTCTCCTTCAATCATTAGAGATGAATTATTGGTTCCAACCTTAGATATCTTCACTCTTTCATGAAAAATAAATAAATAAATAAATAAAGAGTAATTATGAATGAAAGATAAATAAATAAATAAATAAAGAGTAATTATGAAGACAATTGTGAAAAATTCTTTTCCAAACATGTTTGAAAAGTACTTTTTAGAATAATTCTTAAAGTTTCTTTTTGTAACTCCTCTAGAAAGCACTTTCTAAAATTCTACAAATATATTTTGAAATAAAGAAATCAATTAAATATTTGCATCATTTTGAGCACATAAAATTTAAAATTTGACAAAAATATGTTATAAGAATAATTGAGTTTAATAGAACTCTAACGAAAAAAATTATGGTAAAATTTACATATTTTTAATAAAAAAAATATAGAACTTTGATAGAATGGATTGAGAGGCCAACCAAAGTGGAGGGTAAAAAATAGGGTTTCGGGTTCGAATCTTTTTAGATAAAAACAAAAAATGAAGGAAAAGGGAGGTACAAGTAGAAATTTAAGGCGGTGTAAACAGCAAAAGCCCATAAACAAAATGAAGTACAACCCTTCTGGTTCAATCATATCAAAACATTGGTCCACATAATTAATTGATTTTCCAATTTTTTTTAGTTAATGAAGTCTTTCTTTTAAAAATCAAACAAAATTGATTTTTTTTTTAACTTTTTTTTACTAGAAACGTTCAAAGTGTCTTCTTATATAATATTAGAGATTTATAATAAATTTTAATATAAAATAATTTTTTAAGTCGATTAAAAGAATAATATTTATAAATACTTTTTTTTTTAAAACATTAGTATGACATTCATCATTTATAAGGATATCAAATTTGCTTTAAATGTATAAATTTTTATAAAATAATTGATTGAATATAGTTTATTTGTACTCAACACAGTTCTCATAATATAAATATGATGATATGTTTAATAAATTATAAATATGTAAAGAAAAAGTGGGTGTTTATATATATTTTTATTCAATTGACAATGAGTATTTATAGATTTGAAGTAGAAAAAGGGTGAAGAAAAGTAAAATTATATAAAAAATTTAAAGTAGAAAAGAAAGAAAAGAATTGATGGTTGGGGGAAGAGAGGGTTTCAGGGATGAGAGTGTCCTTATAATTGAAGTACAGAGTAGATGTGATAGGGTTGTAGGGTAAGGTACTGCCCTAAGCAAGCCCAGCCAAGGGTTTTGTGACATTTGAAAAGGGACATGGACCACTTCACAGACCTCTACTTCTAGGGTTATTAATACATTCTACTACTCTCTTTCTTTCATTTTCATAAATTTTTTCATATTCTTAAATACTATCTTTCGATTCTTATGTTGTCTTTGTTTACAAAAATTATTTTTGTGTTTTTTATTTTATTTTATACATTTTAACTAATTAATTTTATTTTTCATATTTTTAAAAAATTTTGATTTTAATTTTTTTAAATTAAATTTATATTTACTAAAAAAATATTTTAGCAAAATTTATAAAAGAATGGAATGTGGTTTTAATTATTATTTATCTCTATTTATAATATTTTAAAATTTAAGGGTTAATCATCATTTTTTAAAATATAAAGAATAAAATCAAATTTGATATTTTTTATTTTACCAAAAACATTTTTCTAAAAAAAATTAGCATGAGTAATGAATGGATGATCGTATGTTTAATTATGAGTGAATTTGAACTGTAACTATTAGTGTTGGATTGATCGATTTTTTTTTATATGTTAAAAAAATTAACATTACTTAACAGTTGAGGTTAAGATAATTTATAGATATTTTTTTATTAATTTCTTGATTTTTTTTTTCAAGATGAAACCAATTAATTTATAGATAATAATGAATTTGAAGATCAAATATAAATAAAAAAAAGTATTGAATGTTAAATATAAAATTATATTCATAAAAAGAGAAAACAAATAAAAAAATGGATGAAAATATGATATAATGTAACAATGGTTGATCATGTAAAATAATCAATTATGATACATATAAGAACAACAATTGTATTATATTAAAAAAAAACGCATAATTAATTATATTAAATTTTAATTTTCAATAATTGTATTTTTAAGACTTAAACTGAAAATCAATAATCATTACGAATAACAGGTAGATACTTCGCAATAATAGTATTTTTTTTTTAAATAATCATTAATAAAATTAAGTAAAAATAAATATTATTAAAAAAATATCAAAATTTTATATTAGTTAAAGATATAATAAAATTAATATATATAAAATAATATAAATTTAATATTATAAATTAATTTATAAAATTAAATTAAATTTTAAAAATTAGGTATTATTAATATTATAAAGATTTCATATTATTTAAATATATAATTAAATAAAGATATATATAAAATATATAATATTTATATTTTATAAAATTAAATTTGTTTGAAAAAAATTTATATTAATTAAAAATGAGACTAAATTATAATATATAAATGAGGTGTAAATAAACTGATTTTAGGATAAATTAAACTCATAATCATTTTTCACATAATATCAGATTTTAGAATAAGTTAAACTCATAATCATTTTTTATATAATATCAGATTTTAGAGTAAGTTAAACTCATAATATTTTTTATTTATACATAATATCAGAATCTCCTTAAATTTAGATTTCATCATTTATTAATAAATTATTAAGTTTAGATTAGATCACCTTAATATATTATATCCTTTCTACCTGTTTATAAAATTAAATTAGATTTAAAATCTTAAATAATTATTATATAAAATTTTTAATTTTTTTTCTATTGAATCAACACAAGTTATTTTTTGAATTTCTTTTTCTAGTTGTGTTTTATTATTAATAATTTGTCTTGTAATAATAAAAGGAGCCAATTGAAGCCTAACCACATGAGCATGACCCCACCACCATCTTTTATCTGAAGCTCATGTTGGGATGTACCAAGAAATTCACTTTAACTTTTTGGCACCATTCATTTCACCAAACACATCCCATTAATTTCCTGTTGGAACCTTCTCACATAATCTACCTAATATTCGAATAAATAAAATAAAAAATTATACAATTTTTTTCTGAATTTCGTTCTTCATACAATAATAAAGAATTGTCTTGTCATGAATAATAAGTTTATTTTTGCTTCAATTTCAACCAATTGTTAAACTCTCTATGTGTAATATTATTTGATGTGGATGATTAAAATGGTGAGACAAATATTATTTGGCATGTCTTCATTTTCTCTATATCTGATTTTGACGATTTTAATTTTTAGTTTAGTTCTGAATTTTGACAAAAATTTGATTAATCTTGTTTGGTACATGAAATTTTGGTCTGTGTATAGTTTTAATGTATTTTTTGGATTATGGTAGTTAAGTGATTATGTAAGGTTAAATTTAATGATATCTTCATAAGTTTAGCAGAAGCTGATTTTTCTTATAGTTTTTATCTTTTAGAAATTGTTTAGTAAAAGTCTTTATTAAAAGTAAAAATAATTCTTGCAACTAAAATCCACCAAAAATATTATTTATAAAAAACTTTTTGTTCATTTTTTATTATTTTTTATTTAAATTTTAAAAACAATAGGAATATGAGACGAAGGTTGGTTTTTTGTGGATTTTCTTCAAATTTTTTTATTTTTTATTAATTTAAAAAAATTCATCTAAATGTTAATATACTAGGTATTATTATAATTTTTAAATTAAGTTGGAAGGATTAATTATTTATCATATATTAAAATATTATAAAAATATAAAAAGATAAAATAAGTTTTAATAAATTTTTTTGTTAAAAAAGGAATGACTATAAAATAAAAATAGTAAATAAAAATTAGTTTATGAAATTTTTCTATGTAAGAATTAATTTTGACTATAACATAATAATCTAAATTTTAACCAATAAAAAATAAACCTATTTTACACTTATAACGGAATAAAAATCTACTCATAAATTATTAATAATTTTAAAATATTATAAAATATAAAATATTTAAACATATAAAATATTTACTTTATTCAAATTTATCACTTTAAAATAAAAAGTTTTTACAAATATCATAATAAAAATAAAGTTGTAAAATTATTTTTCAGGATAAAAATTAATTTTTCCAAACAAAATTTGAAATTATTGTTTACTTTTATATGTATTGTTATTTACTCTCGTGTCAAGACACGATCATTACAATATTAATAAAACAAAAAATACAAACAATAAGACTAATCTAATGTAAAAAAAACTAATCAAAATATATATAATTCATAAATTCATTATCACAATCATTTATTTAAATATATTCAAATATTTAAACCATCCTAGTCGTTCTCAATCACATACATTTATCACACTCAGTCATTCACATATATTTAATATTTTAGCCAGACTCTTTTGGAAAATTATATGAAATTTTTTATCTTTAAGACTAGCACTTTAATATGTTTCCTTGGTTATCATACCATAGACAAACCTTATGAGTTTTTTTCATCTCTAGATTTTTCTACACATTCCCTTTTTTCTAGTACTAACATGTTAGGGTAACCCCTACGTACACATATCAAAGAACTGATCACTTAATTCACCTAATGATAAGTGCAGTAAAAGTCTTCATCGACCACTCACTATATGGTACCCTTGTTTACGTGACTTAAGTATCATTAGAAGTCTGAATACCCCATCTTATATCCCTAGATTTTCATATGTACATTAAAGTTATCATTAACAATCTCATTTCATAATTCATCACAAATCATAATACATAAATTTCAACAATTCAACCAACACAATTTCACATTATATTCCACAAATTTCACAATTTTATATAATCCACAATTCAATACTCAATAAATTTCACATCATCATCTATTATAGTGTAAAAGTATTTTACCTCAATAATTTACCACAATCTCATTTCTATAACATGAAATATCAAATCTTATAACACGTAATCAATAATTCAATTATATAACATTTATCTCATTATTTTTCATCATAATCCACACATATAAACTCTTTTAATTCAATTTAGAACATAAATAATTTTTCAAAAATAATATATTTTCGCCCAAGCCAAATAATTTAGAAAACATTTTGCTCATCCTCATAGCATGACCTTTAATCACTAATAAGTTCATATCTTAAGTTATACATATTATTTTTATGTGAAATAAAAACCATTGGTTAGTTAATATCCAAGACTAAAACTTTTATGAAAAACACTTTTTCAAATTCGTAATAAAAATATATCAAAAGGAGTTCATAATTTCAAAGCAAATAAATTTCTTGATAACTTGACCTTTAATTACAAAAAAAATAATCATATCTTGAGTTATACATGTCCTTTTTACGCGAAAAAAAATCTATTAGTTAGATAACATCTAGGCTACAACTTTCATGAAGACAACTTTTTGAAATTCGAAACAAAAACAAGTCAAAATAGGAGTGCAATCTCAAAGCGAAACTCAATTCATACTTTCACATTTTCAAATCATATAATTCGCATCAATTTCACGTAAAAGCACATCTAACAACACAATCATCCAATCAATCATAAATAATTTTTCTTAATTAACTTCTTCTCTTACCTCTAATCAAGTTTTCCCCAAATTAAGATAGATGAAAGATTAATCTACTCTTCACGTTCTTTTCCTCGATGTTCTTGAATTTTTAAAGAGATAAATATTAAATGATTTAGGAGAATTGGGAGAAGTTTAGAGAGAGATTAGAGAGAATGGGAGATAAGGTTTTATGTAAAATAATTGGAATATAAAAGGATTATGATTAAATAAACTACTTATAATCTCTTCTCTTCCTAAGCAAGTGAGCTTAGGGTCTACCTAATACAGGACCCTTACACAAACAAACCAAGATTATAAAGAATAGAAAGATAGGATCAAGGATTAAATTACATAATTTTTTATATACTAGTTTGATTCTATATAAATTTAAGATCAATTTAAACCAAGTAACTTAAGTTGAATTAGACCCTATCTATTTTTCATTAGAAGTTCGACTCCACCTATATAAATAGGCATTAGACCTATCTATTTTTCATTCCATATTTTCTATGATTGGGAAACGTCTTAGAGGAGACGATTGGAGGTAACACATGAGGAGTTGGGAGCATAGCATCTCAAGGTATCGCGTATGATAACATCTTAAAACGTCGCGTATCATAGTATCTCAAGGCATCGCATCGCGTAACACCTCAAGGCGTTGTGTAGCATAACATCTCAAGGCATCATGTATCATCATTCGAGGTAAAAGAAGGAGTGGGGAATGTCTCATGTGTGGGTACTTATGAAAATTTTGGGTAGAGAGGCAACCCTTGAACCTCAATAGGATTTTGTTTTCTTTGAGACGACCATAACCCCTCAATTAGTTTGTGCTAATTATGATGAATTTTTGATGTGTTTGTAAGTTATTTGTGTAAAATTCCAAGTTATACTTGATCAGTTGTGAAATTTCAAGTTATACTTGGTCAAATGTGAAATTCCAAGTTATACTTTATTAGTTGTGAAATTCCAAGTTATACTTGATCAGTTGTGAAATTCCAAGTTATACTTGATCAGTTGTGAAATTTCAAGTTATACTTGGTCAGTTGTAAAATTTCAAGCTTAGTCAGTCGAAAAGTCTAAGCATTAAGAAATTTCAAGTTAGACTTGGTCAGTTGAAAAATCTAAGTGTTGACTTAATATTAAGAAATTTCAAGTTATACTTGATGATTTGAAAAGTCTAAGCGTTGGCTTAGTATTGGGAAATTCCAAGTTAGACTTTGTCAGTTGAAAATTCTAAGAGTTGGCTTAACATTGGGAAATTCCAAGTTAGACTTAGTCAATTGAAAAGTTTAAGTAAAGGCTTAGTAGTATGAAATTTCAAGCTACGCTTGGTCAGTTGAGATATGTGATGTGTTTGTGTGTACATGTTTCATTCGTGTACGTATTTAGTTTTTTCTATTTTCTTATATGTATCTATAACATATGTTAGATATATTCATCACTCTTCTATTTGTATTTTTGGTATTTTTGTTTGGGCCGAACACTTTTATAGGTGAACATATGTTTGGTGAGGACAAAGATGAGTTGGCTGATAAAACATAGGTTTTCTATACCTTGATTTCGTGGGATGCTCTAATTAGGTGTGACGTCAGGACATAAAAAGTTCATTTATTTTAAAGAAGTTGATTTGAAGTTTATTATAGTTTTATCATTAAGAACTTATAAAGATTATTTCAATGCCTAATAATATTTTATTTGATTTTCCATATTCGAAAAGAGTTATTATTATTACTGAATATATAGTGTGTAGTGTGAGAGTGCATGTCTAAGAAAATTCTTGTTAGGAAAGACTTGATATTTAAGAATGTCCTTTAATAACCCACCTCTCTTTCTTGTGAACTTCCCTAGTGTACTAGTTTATGAAATGAATATGTAAATTCTTTTACTTTTTAGTTTCCACAAATTTTATATTTATTAATTAAAAACGTGTTAAGTTAGAAAGGTATTACACCTTAGAGTAGAAATGAGTCATGAACCAATTGTCATTTTAAGCTAGAAATGGTAAAAAATGAGAAATTAGTAATTTAAACAAATTAAAATATTTTTAAAAGGTATTGATTGGAATCCATAATAAGATATATAGTGAATATGTACGTACATATAATTATATATATACTTACACGAATCGAGTATCTCAAAACAGCTCATTCCTATTTTCTTCTCAGTTACTCCTAATCTCTTTCTAAATTGCGTAGGGATATCTACGTTTACACTCTAATACTCAAGTCAGTATACAGTGTAAGCAGGATTTAGAATTAGGGTTAAGAGTGAATGAATTACCTTGACTAAACACATCTATTTATAATATAAAATAACAGAATTACCCTGTCAGATTTAACCATGAAATTTATTATGATAATTTTTTTCCTTAGTAAATATTCAATAATAACATATTTAAGTTTGATATTATGAAATATTTCAAGATTGCATATCCCTTAACAAATATCCAAAATGAATATTTAATATACTAGATTTAGTATAAATATAGTGAGATAGTAAGATTATTTATTTATTTATTGTTAAGTCAGAATTTGGAACATTCTGACTTATAAATCGGTTAGAAAATATTTAGTAAAATATATATATATATATTATTTAATCTATAAAAATTTATTATAATATAATAATTTTTTTTAATAGTTATTTCTGAAAAAAAAATTGAAATTGAAATTATACTTAAGTAATCTATTGAAATAAAAAAATACACAAGCATTTCGGTGATACGAACCTATAAAAAGAAAATAGAATATCTATTAACAAAGGAAAAAAAAAGTGTTATTACATATTTTTCACAATATAAATTAAAAAGTATTTAAAAACTATTATTTCCATATGTCTAAACTCGAACTTCATCATCTTCATATGGTTAAATAAATGGTAGACGATGGCCTTTATTAAATTAGATAACGCTTATGAACATTATATAACGTGGTTTCTTTATAAAAAAAATAACAATAATAAATAGTTGATAAGATGGTTTTGGTTTTGGTAAGAGTTGATTGATAACATGTCGAAAATCAATTGGTACGAATTCTTGGATCATCCAATCCTTACAATTTTGATGGTGGCAAAGTCTGAAGTGAACTCCATTTGAAAGTGTAGTGAGAGTTATATGGTGTTGGTTCGTACCATGTGTTAGGTATTCATTTATCATAATAACTTCTAATGTTTTGTCTAAGCTCTAGGTCGGCCAAACTTTTCTTTACTCTTTATTTTTAGTTAGTTATGCTACCATCTATCTAATGATCATTAATCTAGATTTAATAAAATGTGAATTAAGGTTTAAAATATGATAAGGTGAAATCTTATGAAATAAAGTTTGCTTCATTTTATATATATTAATTTGATTATATATTTAAATAATATAATTTGAATATGAGATTGGACAATTATAAGACAAGACACAATTATAGAACAATATTTATAGATAAAACACAATTGTAAGACAACATTTACAGGTGAGAGGTGGTGTGTTAGGCCTAATAACCTTATTAGGATAGACTTTAATACGATAATAGAAATGAATTTTGAGCATAATTCAATTTCATAAATTCGGCTTATGAGATAAAGTTTGCACCACTTTATAAATATTAAATATTAATTTGATCATATCTCTAACGATGTGGAATGTTCAATATTTTCGATAATAATAAATTCAATCACCTTATCAAAACCTTTTAAATTAAACATATTAACGTAAATAATAGTTAGATTTATCTCAGTTTCAAATATGCAGTGAATTATAAACAGATGAATCTCTTATCCTAATCTAAAATAAAATAAAAACAATCCAAAAAGAAAAAGAAAAGAAAGCAGAGATTGTGTGTGAAATGATTTGAATCTCCAAGCCAAGGGGCCATATGAAAATGAAACATGACAAACATTTGCCTAACAAATGACCTCTTTTCTTTACTTTTTCTGATGCGTGCAAAATCTTTTTTCTGGTCTCTATGAAGTTTGTTAAAGATGAATCATAATATGTGCCACAATCATAAAGTAATAAACAACAAAAACAAAGTATATACAAAAGTTTCATTAATATTCACTTCAAAAGACACTATGAATTATTCTTGTTCATGCATGCTTTGTTCATAATTTCATAGCCTGAATCATGCACATAAAGTTATGCTATTTTAGACAAATAATTTAGCAGCATTAGGGCTCAATCATATTTTGACTATTTTATTGGATATATATAGCCAAGTTTTAGAAGCTTTGATTCAACACCTTGCTGGAGGCTATGACATGTGATTGTGAGTCTAAATAGATGTTTTGTATTAAGAAAATAAATGAAGATTTAAAAAAAATAATAACAAATCAATATTCAATGTTTAATTAATTAATTTGATTTAATTAATTTAATAAGATATAAGAATAGATGAATAGAAAAAGATGAAAAATAATATAATGGGTCTCCTTATTTAAAAGAATTATTTTTTTTTCTCCCTGATCACACTGATAAAATTAATTACTCTCTTATTTCCATTTTTCTTTCTTTTTCTCTCAAATATTAAGCCAAACATATGTCTCATTTAAGACGTAATATTAATATAAGCATCATGGCTCCATGATTTTATGAAAAATTATATATCTTTACCTACTTCTAAATTCTTTAGTTTTTCTCTATGTAATTTTTAACTATTTATCACTTTCGAATAATTTTTTTTTTCCAAAGAAGAATATTTACAAAGATTAAAATCAAAACATTTTAAAATTACATGCATTATTGTACAAGATCCAAAATATGCTTAAACCTTTATTTTATTTTAATTCTATATAAGGAAAAAGTTACGATGGAATTTAAGTGTTGATTTAAGTTTTACATTAATTTAAAAATAATAATATATAAATAAGAAAAAATCATACTTATTACTTTATTATTTTTTAATGAAAGTGATATAATGTTCTTTATGTATTTATCTTGTAATTCATGAATAAATATCTCTAAATTAGTTATGAAGTAAGTTTAAATGTGAATAAATCTCTCATTAAATTAAAAATAAAAAATTAAACATTATATATAAATAAGAAAGATTCTCAAACATAAAAATTTAAGATTTTAAATTAAAAATAATGTGAAATTTTAATTTACTTATAATACAGTTCTGCAATATCATGGTATAAAATTATTATATGGTGATTTATTTAAAAATAAATAAATTAAAAAATATAAATAAAATTAGGTATAATTATAAAATAATAATAAATAATATAAATACATTTTTTTTTTAAATTGACACCTCATTTATTTTCATCAACCACTTTTCTTAACCAACTACAAAATATAATTAATTATGATTACATGCATAAAAAATGTCATGTAATTCTTGTGAACATATTAGAACAAAATGAAAGTGATAATAATTGGTGGTAGAAAAACTTTTTCTTTGGTTGTTATTATTACTTTTGTTGAATGCATATATATCTTTTAACATGCTCTACCAAAAGAATTTTGGTCGGTAAAGATAAGGTCCTCAACTCACACGTTTTTTTTTTATTAAATAAAAAAATATTTTATAAATATTTAATTTTTTTAGAATATTTAGAGATATCCGTAATTTGTAATTTATTGAGTATATCAGTTCAATATTCAAATAAAATTTCGCTAATCATAATATTAAGTTGCAGATTATTAATATCATGTAAATATTCATGAATCTAACACTCTAAATAAAAAAGAGAAGAAAAAAAGTGTGATATTGTAATATGTTATTATATATAACAATAATAAATTTTCAGTTTACACAATTTTCCTATTTATTCATACTAATATTTTTAAATTATAATACAAAATTTATAGTGAAAACAATGATACGCAGTAAAGAAAAATTACATAACCGTATATACACATTTTATTTATCTTCTACTACTGTTGTAATTAATACTAAAAGAAATATTTTTATAGATGTAATAAAACAATTACATAAAATAAAATAATATATATTTTATTTAATACATCTAAAATTAAAATAATATAAATATTGAATTTTAATTTACTAAAGTAAAATAGCATAATAAAAAATACAAAAACAGAACAGTATTTATATTTTTCCTAGATTCAATATGCTTCCATTTTGGCCAATACCACTCAAAGAGTTTTAATGTTTTGAATGGTTGAATGTGTTGAATAAGATTTTTTCTTAATTGGGTCATGTGATGCAGTTTGGGGAGCAAGTTTAGTGTTCAATAGACACTTCATATTTCCCAACGTTTCACGTCTATCATTTTCTTCTTTCTATGACCAACATCATGATTCTAGGGCTAAACAACTTAGACTCATATTATATGTCTTTAGGACTAATCATTTTGAAAATATTATGCTTAATTTTTTTTCTTCTTAAATGCAAGTTCATGTGATGTTATATGAAAAAATTTATATTTTTTACAAATAAATTATATTGATTTACTTATATTGAGTTTGAAATTAGTTATATATTGTAAATATATAAGTGTTTGGGAGGTTTAATTCTATTGCTAAATTTGATTTATACTATAAAAAAAATAGAGGAGATTCAATTTTTTTGTCAAAATTTAATGTTATTCAATTGATTATTTAACTTGTATTAATTATTTGTGATAGTAATAGTTGTATATTGAATTCTTTGAGGGCTTGATTTTTTAGTAAACCCTAAGTCCAATTACTTAGAAAGGGGAGAGATTATAAATAGTTTATTTAACTCTAATTCTCTCATTTTTCACTCTTGTTTTTAGAAAATCCTAATTTCCTTCTCTTCAATTCATTTCAATTCTAAGAATTCTCCTTCAATTCTTATCTCTTTGAAAATCCGAGAACACTGGGGGAAAAAAGCGTGAAGAGTAGATTAATTCTATTCGAATAGAATTTTTTTTTTAGATTCTTTAAAGGTAAGGGAAGTTAATTAAACAAAATTAATTATGGTTGATTGGATGATTATATGTGTTTTTGGGTTATTACGTGAGATTTATGAAAATTATTTTGATTATTATATTTGAAAGTGATTTGGATTTCGCCCTGAGGTTGCGACCCTATTTCAGCTTGATTTTGTTTTGAATTCCAAAAAGTTTTCTTCATGAAAGTTGTAGATATAGATGTTAGCTAACTAATGACTTTTATTTCATATAAAACGGACGTGTGTAACTCAAGTTATGATTTTTTTAGTAATTAAAGACCAAGTTGTCTGGAATTATATTCGTTTTTAACTTGTGAACCCCTTTTAACATATTTGTACTTTGAA
Organism: Macrotyloma uniflorum; assembly: GCA_016859785.1. Lineage (NCBI taxonomy): Eukaryota > Viridiplantae > Streptophyta > Magnoliopsida > Fabales > Fabaceae > Macrotyloma > Macrotyloma uniflorum. The sequence continues at coordinate 241,298 of BDMB01000071.1, read as the reverse complement.
TTTGGAAAAATATCCTTCATAAAAGTTTTAGCCCTGGATGTTATCTAACTAATGGATTTTATTTCACATGAAAATAATATGTAGAATTTAAGTTATGAATTTTTTTTAGTGAATAAAAGTCATGCTGTGAGGATGAATAAAATGTTTTCAAAAGTATTTTTTCTTGAGCGAAAGTTTATTATTTTTGGATAAATATTCATATTCTAATTTATATTAAAAATATATAATATATATATATATATGCATTACGATAGAGTAACATTTACTGTTGTTAAGTTTATATGCTTAAGTTTATATGCATTACGATAAATCTGGAAATGTGGCTTTTTATGTATATATAAACAAGGTATATAGGTTGGAAACCAGTTGTTAACATCCCTTCGTTTGAAGGTCTAAGATGCATTCTGGTATAACAACACTACGTACCACTTTTCTTGTTCATAGTTTTCTTCTTTTACAACAACATTTAATTATAACTGGAGATACTGGTTGAAATGTGATAAAAGGTTATAATTAAATTATTGAGTTATGTAAAGTGTGATTTGGTGATGTATTGTGATTGAAATTTGATTGTGAGATGATATTTGTGATAATTATGTGAATTTTGTTTTTGTGAATTGTGACTGAGGTCATAACAATTGTGATGGCAAAGGTGCCAAGGAATTGTGTTGATGGCAGTGGTGCCAAGAAAATTGTGATGGCAGGGGGCCAATGTAAATAAAATTGACATTGATTGATGTTCATGAGATTGGTTTGATATGTTGTATAATTCTTGGATTGGTTGTGTGCTTTTTGTGTGTAGGCCAGATAGTTACCACGGGGTACTATTTGGGTTAGCTTTAGTGTACATATGAAAATCTAGAGATATCAAATGGGGTATCCAGACTTCTAATGGTATTCTAGTCATGTAGACATGAGTACCATGTGGTGAGAGGTCGATAGAGACTTCTACTGCACTTATCACTGGGTGAATTGAGCCATCAGTTCTTTGATATGTGTATGTAGGGGTTACCCTGACGTGTCGGTACCAGAAAAAGGGATAGGCAGAAAAATCCGCAGGTGAAAAAGACTCTTAGGTTAGTCTATGGCCCGGTAACCAAGGAAACATGTTTAGGTGCTAGCCTCAGAGGTCAAGAGTTTCATATAATTTTCCGGAAGAGTCTGTCTAGAATATTAGGTGTTGTGAATGAGTGAGTGTGATGAATGTGTGTGATTGAGAATGACTATGATGGTTTGAATAGTTGAATATATTTAGATAAAGGATTGTGAGGATGAGATTATGAATGATATATATTTTTGTTGGTTTTGTTTACATTAGCTTACCCTTTCTGTTTGTGTTTGTGATTTTGTTGATACTGTAATGATCGTGTCGTTACACGGGAGTAGATAGCAATGCAGGTGAAAGTTAAACAATAGCTTCAAGTTTTGCTTAAGGAGGAACTAATTTTGTGCTGAAGAATAAATTTTATAACTTTCAATTTAAGTATGAGTATTTGTAAAGACTTTTTATTTCCAATTGATAAACTTGAATAAAGTAAATATTCTATGTGTTTAGACGTTTTATATTTTATGATATTTTGAAATTTTTAATAATTGATGGGTAAATTTTATTCCATTATAGATGTAAAATAGGTGTATTTTTGATTCGTTACAAATTTTTACGTTATAAGTGAACTATATTTTTCTATTTGAGATTTAATAAAATGATTAATTTAATATTAATAGTTTTATTAAATCTTAAATTATCCAATTAGATATTTGAAAAGATTATTTTTGCATATATTTGAAGTCTCATTATATTTTCATAAAATTTTGATTCACCTATATTTTTTTTCTCTCTTAGTGTATACTTGATTGCGGTAAATTTAATTTGACCGTTCTCATATTTTATACTAGGAGATTGGTGTGAAATGCTATTAAAATGATTTGAAAATCCAATTCATTATATCTACTTCTCATAACATTACAATGAGAATGAATCAAAACAAAAGTAAACATATTTAAAAATTCTCATTTCAATACTGTGATCACAATTTCTTGATACTCATAATACTAATGGACCATCATGCTCCCCACACGTCACTACCAAGTTATACAAGTCTTACGTAATGTAAATAGTTATAAGTTGGTCAAAAATATGCAAAAGACAGCTCCTTATAACAAAAGATATGGCCATAGAATCTCTAATTGGGAAAGGACTATAAGGCCATGTAATTATTCACCTACCAACCAAATGTGCATAGTGATTGAGGCTGCAATCACCACTGTCCATTTCTCTAAGATCATTACTATCATATTCAATGTTCCATACCTCAATGTATCTATAAGTATCTACTTCATACAAATAACGATTTACTAGTGGTATAAATTCATCAACTTAAAAACCTTTCTACTTTAAGAAGCTGATGTAAACTTTTTTTGAAATATACTTCAATTCACCATCGTGCCATAACAATTTCTACCTTTAAGGCATCATCATCAAACAATGACACACATAACCACAACACCCAATCAATCAATTTTCAAAAGTTGAACACTTCTAAACTTAGTTTAATTTGAATAACATTACTAAATAAACAATCTCACTAATCATTAAATAAGAAATCATAAATCTTCTAACCCAGGATTGAAGACTTTATTTATCAACATTTCCAACAAAAAAATAACTAATAATATTAATTAATATGATTTATTTCAATAATACTTATTGAGAATTTAAAATAAATAGATTAATATATAGAAAATTTGTTGAGTTTATCAACTAAATGGAAAAAATTGTAATATAGTTTCAACTATAAATTTATTAAGCGAATTTTAATCTATTGAGTGAAATTAATTGTTTTTAGCAAACACTAGATTTTTTTCATGAAAATAAGAAATTATATTTAAAAACACTTAATCCATTGGTATTGAGTGTTTCTCATATCCATTAAGTGATTTTAAGTCAGTTTAGAAAAATAAAAGATCTAGTAAAATAGATACCAAAATTGCCCTATGACATTTTTCAGTTTTAAACTAACAAATATACCAATATTTAATATATTAAAACCATTCTAAACAAAAAAAAAAAGTTAAAGATTAGAATAAGAAGTCAACTTCTCTTACTTCAAATAATAGCAAAGATGAGTGAGAAATATCCTAATAATTGTAAAGAAAGATAATGTTTAAAAATAAAGAAGAATAGATAAGATAAAAATGAGACTAAGAACTTAAATTGTGAATATCTTACCAAGAATTAAAAAGAAATGAGATAAAAAAGAAAAAGAAGGATTAGAAGAAAGAAGGACAAAACTCAATTTTTCTCCCATCATGGATGTTCAAATAGAAGAGTGTCTAAAATTTTATGTTTAAATTGAAGTGGAAGGTGTCTTAAAGAGACTAATTTTTTATACTTAACTTTATATCTTTCTTTTTATTCATCAATTGATTACATCAAATTCTTAAAAGAGTCATTTAAACCTTTAAAATTATATTGCAAAAGAGTATCTTCAGTCAAGTAAAAATCATGTCAATAGCATTATGTTTCTCTCAAACATTTTCTTTCAAGTGAGATAATTATTTCTCAAGAAACAAACATTTTGGCTCAAGCAAGAATCCCTCACTTAAAAAAAAATATGTTTGTATAAATTATAATAATTGTTTTACTTAAACAAAAATGAGATGAAAGTAAGTATTTTAACTCAAAGCAAAAATTACTTTTTCACTCAAACAAGAATTTTTCATTCAAGAAAAAAAAAATCAAACTATAACTAAATAATTCTTTCTCATGCATTTTCATTCAAGATAAAATTTTCTCATTCAAGCGAAAATTATTAAACATCAATTTTTTCAACCAAAACTCAATTTTAACACTTTGAAAACTATCTTAACATTTTATAAATCCAAAAACATAAAAAACATTGATTTCCCATATTACACATTTATTTAATCATTCTCATCAAATTTAGATTATAAATTCAACTCACCCCATCAAGCAATTTTCTAAATATAAATCTCAACACAAATCTATAACCAATAGTTTAACCTTTAAACTTTAAACATAAAATTAAATTAAGAATGCTCTAGTTTACTCAAAAAAATTTATTCACAAACTAATTATATCATTTTTAAAGCTAAACTAGTATAAATTTATCTTTTTAGTTATAAAGTACACGTACAACTACATATAAATCTCTATACAACTAGATCATTAAAAGAGTAAAAAAGAGTGTGAGATAAAAAAAGAATTTACTCTAATAAAAAAATTTGATCTAATAAATTTTTTTTATTCTCTACTAAATATCATATTTTGAAATAAATTAAAGATGATTTATCATTTTTAGAGAAAATATAAATAATTTAAAGAAGAATTTTTTTAAAAAAAATAATGATTTTATATAAATAAAATATTTAAATTTAATAATAATAATAATAATAATTCTTATTTTAAAATTTTATATAATAATATACTACTAATAATAATACTTTAAAATTTAAAATTATAAAATATTAAAAAACGATTCTATTATCATAACTTGTGTTTGAAAATCACTAGCATCAATAATTTAGTAATGAGTTTTATTTTTGTTTAAGAAGAAAAGGAAAAAGGTAGAGAAGAGAAAAAAAAGAAGATGAAGAAGAAGAATTGAATATTTGAATGAAGGTAAGGAAGTGAGTGATGTGAAGGGTGGAGGTTGAAAGTAAAGGAGTGGCCCCCAAAGAGGGAACAAAGACCCGTTCACATTTCTTTTTACTTTCTTCTATTTTCACGTGTCTTAATCAAAACTAACAAAACCTTATAACCACGTTTTCCACCATTTTACATTCAATATATTCATTTAATACTTTCACTTTCACACATTTTCTAACCCTAATTTTATACTTTTTAATATATTTATATATATAATCTTACATAAAATTTAATTTTATTGGAGATGATATAATATGAGTTATTAATGGGAGATTATTTACACAAAAGCCAAAAAGATGAATCCCCCATTTTTCTCTCTGGGTGCTTTAGTCACTCTGGGCATCATAGATAAAGTGTTTGGTATAGTTGCTTATACTACCAAACTACTAAAGTGAAATTTGATTTGACTATTGATTCCATCAAAGTATTAAATAAAAAAATTAGTGATTAGATAATTCAATTATTGAGTTTACTTAATTTATATTAAGAAATAAAAATGTATTATATATTTAATATAAATTTTCTAAAAAGTTAATCTAAATTTATATTTTTATTATAATTTACATTTTAAAACAATATAGTAATATTCAAAGTACTAATATAATATAAATTCATAAAAAAATTAACAACACAATTTTATAATTAAGATTAGAATATATATATATATAAATATATAGAAAAATAAAAAACAGAAATATTATTTTAAATAGGATAACATCCAATTTTAAAGAATTATAAATAAATAAAATTTAAATTATAAAGAATGAAAATTTTATTTAATTAATTTTTTAAAATATATAAATATAAAATTAAATCTTTGTTATTTTAAATTATTATTTTATAAAAAAATATAAATTTTCTTTAATATTTTTATAAGTTTTTAAGTTTGTCGTTCACTTTTTTTTTAATATCTGAATTCATCTTAGTCTAGGTAATTAGTAGATAATAGAACATTTTTATTTGGTTAAAATATTGAAAATAGTAAGTTATATGTTTTTCTAATTTTCTTGGTCTTTTAGTTACATGTTTGCATGAAAGCTCTTTTGTGTTTGTATGTAAAGTTTTTCTCTTTAATATAAATCTATGCTAACTTAGGTTTATAGTGATGTATTTTTTAAATTAGGTACTTTAGGAGTAATTTAAAACATTCTTGACTCAACTCTATTATTTAAGAATTAATTTAAAAAGTAAAACAAATAGGTAAGAGGAGTTAATAATTTCAATTACCAGCTAAAATCTTAAAATAGATTATCTGAATATGGGATAATGATTTGGTCATTAGTATATTTATACAAATTTAGTATTTTAAATAAGATGAGTAAAATGTTGTATGTTTTGTGATTCTTAAATATGTGAAAAACTAGTTCATCATGGAATATGTAATTCAATAAAAAATGAGAAGCTGATGAAGTATGTTATGTGGTTTAAAGTGTTGTAATTATGATGGTGTGAATTTTTAGATATATTTTAAATTTATTTGATGTATAATTATTGATATTAGAGATATGTCCATATTGTGATGATTGTTAATTTCATTTGTATAATAATTAGAGGATAAATTTCTTTAATATTTTTATTGGTGATTAAGAAGTAAAGATTGAGTTTTCAGTCCATTTGATTTATTACTAAGTAAACCTTTTGAAAAAAGTTAGAATGTTCAAATTAAAGAAAAGGATCAAGGAATTGAAAACTCACTATTTCATGGTTGGATTTCTATATAATTCCTTAAGCATATAAAGATTTCGCTTAGTGAAATTCAAAGGAAAAAATTTGAGGTTTACCTGATCTCGGGTCTAAATTCACTACGTGAATTAAATCCATTAAGCGACACTTGTATTTCACTTAGTGGGCAACACTTGTATTTCACTTAGTGGAATGACTATAATGAGAAAAACTAGGTGTTTAGTGAATTTTTTCCTCAACTCAGCAAAATTCTTATGCTTAAAAATGTAAATGTGTTGTATGAAAATGAGACAAAATTTCAAAGATGTGAGTATGTTGTAAAATTTAACTATATATACATATATGTTTAGGAATGAGAATGAGTTGACTACTTATGTATATGAATTAATGGTATGCCAATATGAATTGCATGTTGAATTATTTGTGTGATATACGTGTTATCGGACTGCGTGATGTGTATTGTGATTTTGTTTGTATGACAGGATTTTGTGCTAAGTAATCAAGTTATTTTATGATGTGCGACACGTGTAGTTACTAAAAGACTCTACTTCGTATGATGTGATATGAGTAGTAAAATAAATTATTTTATTTTAAATTATTTGATTTTTTAAAATATTTTATTTAGATAAGATAATTTAAATTCATTAAATTTTAATTTTTTATAAAGTATTTTAATTAGAATCAAATACAAAAATGTCAAATATAAAAATTATCATTATTAGACCTACCAATTGATACAACTTACAAGGCTTAACCTTTATTTATATGGGTCTAATCAGGTTAAGACAAGCCATTATGAGTTAGGTCGAATTGAGTCAAGTTAGATCAAAATCGGGCCAAGTTAGATTAGATAACTCAAGCCAAAGAGAGACAAACTAAACTAAGTCGAGTCAGGTCAAACTAGGTTTAGTTAGTCTAAGTTAGACTTATCATAATCAATTCAGCTTTATCCAAGACAAGTTGAATCGAGTTGAGACGAGTCAACTACAACTAGGTTTGGTCGGACTAGGTCAAGATTACCTAAGTTAGGCAAGCCTTATACAAGCCAAGTTGGTTCATGTTGGGTCGGCTAAGTTAGGCTAGGCTTGCTAGAGTTAGGTCAAGCTTATACTATTTAGTTTAAACTTATCTAAGCCAAGTTGGGCCTAGATAACCTAGGTTGGGTCAAGTTAAATAGGTTCAAGTTGAATTTATTTGAGTCAAGCCAGCTTTATCTAACCCAAGCTAGGTTGAGTCAAAGTAGAATAGGGTAGCCCAAGTTGAATCAAGTTAGGCGGGATTGGGACGAGATATGTCAAGGTAGGCTAGGTTAGGTTGTGTCATGTTAATCCAAGTGAGGCAAGTTGAGTCTTATCCAAGTTGGGCAAGGATTATATAGGCAAAGTCAAGTCAAGTTAAAGTTGGTCGAGTTGGGTTGAGAAAAGTTAGATCAGATTGAGTTAGGTCAGATTAGATTTGGTTAGGCTAGGTTGGGTTAAGATGGTTTGGATTGGGTTGGTTTGGGTCAAGTGAAGATAGGTTGGGATAAGTTAGGTTTATTTGAGTCAAACCAAAATAATCTAGTTAAGATGGGTTAGGTCGTGTCAAGCCCAGAGAGATCAACATAAGTGAGGCCAAATAAGGTTAGGTTTGTTTGGGCCAAGAAATTTAGTTGAGCTAATCAAAGTCAAGTTAAGTTAAATCCGACCAAACTAGGATGTATTGGACTAGTCAAATTGGACTAGTCAAATTGGGTCAAGATAGACTAGATAAGTTTAGGTAAAGTCAATTTAAATTTGGTCAAGTTATGCTGGACTTAATTAAAAAAAAATTAACTTATTTGAATAAATTCAAAATTATCTCGATCAAACTCAGTTGAAATGAGTTAATAACATCCTAACCTTAATTGAGCCATCAACATTTTAATTAAAATCAATACAAAGATAACTCAATCGAAAATAAATTAAAGATAGAAAATAAAGAAAAAATATATAATTTTAAAAAAGAAAAAAATATGAAAATTTTCAATTTCTTTTTTTTTAAGGTATATTTAAAATTTTCTAATTTTGAAAAATCAAATTATTATCATAACTTAGGTAACATAGATTAAGTTAGCAAGATCTAAACTTTATGAAGCTTTTCTAATCTACTTCTAAAAATTAAGTTCTCTAGTTTAGGCATAAATATTTATTTAGAAGCTCCATTAATAATTAAAACCATGTATAATTCATTTTAAGTAGAAAAACATTAGAATAAACTAATTTGACTAGTGAGTGAATCATATCCACCATTATTAAAACAAAAATAATAAGGAATAAAGAGTAGTGAGTGAATGACCAAAAGTTTAGGTACCATTCCAACATTTTATTGTTTAATAGGTGGATGGATCTTGATGTTGGGTTGTGACACCTTTAATAATGGTATAAATCAAAATATTTAAATATAGAGGAGTTTTTGCCAATAAGTTTGGAGAAATTATTGATAAATACATTTTGTTGCACCATTTTTAGTTTATAATTGACCCTATTGACTTAATTTGTGCTTAATATTAATATTTTGAATGCTTTTTTTTAAGAGCTTCATTCAATATTCTATGAGAAACAAAACATTAAGGATTGAATTTACATAATTAAAAATATTTTGCATTCAAAGAGAAAGCGAGGAGGAAATTTGTGTACTCAGCTATGACAGCTTGTGTGTACCATATTTGGATGGAGCGTAATCGACGACAATTCTTGCACAAATCCAAGAGACCGGACCAAGTCTTCGTGTTGATTAAGAAGGAAGTGACACTTAGGATATCTTTAATTCTTCCTAGTTTTAGAAATTGGCCCAACAAGATTTTAGTTGATAGGATTCTTAAGAAAATTCATTGATTTTTTGAACTATAACTACCTCCTAGTCTCTCAAACTCAAACCCTACATAGTAGGTGGGGAGTTTGGGGATACTAGATTGTTATGAGTTGCTATTTTGCAAGTGGAAATGAAGATTACTTCTACAAAAAAAAATATTTTTAAAATATTTTTAAAAATACATAATTTTAAAACATTTAAGAAATATTTAAATATGAATAAAAAGTTTAGATTAATTTATATGAATTAAATATTAACAAAAATCTCTTAAATTTTAAAAATAATTAATGGATGATTAACAATTCATATATAAACATTGCATTCAACCCATTTTTAAATAAATATGTTGACTTAATTTACCGATAAAGAGGTGTAATAATTGATTAATAAATAATTTCCATATTTCATTTTATGTCTATAAACTCAATCATAGTTTTCAACCAAAAACCAATCAATTCAATAAAAAAATCAATCAATTCAATAGAACATTGGTTTAATGGACCAGTTCAATTGAAAATTGGTTTTCTATCGTATTCATTTGTGGTGTCAAATTGATTAAAAGTACTAAAACTACTCAACACAAAAGCCAAATCAAGAAAAAAAAAATTATAAACCCTAAATAAAAATAATCTAAAATACTATTTTTTTTATTCTACAGAAACTTTTTATGACTAATAAACATTGTAATTTTGATTTAAATATTATAAAATATTTTATTTAAACTTGTATATATTTTTAAATACTAAAAAATTAAAAATTCACATTTTATTTTTATTTTAACATTATAAAATATGAAATTATATTATTATTTTATACATCCTTAATTATTAAAGTTATTTTATTAATATTGATTTAACCTCCACTCTATTTTATTTAAATGATTAAATATTAAATTAGTATTTTGATTTTTGATGTTGACCTATTAATGTTTTCCTTAATTCACGCACAGAATTTATGGATCAGTGTTTTGACCAAATAAAGAAATGTTTCTCCATTATTTAAGCCAATCTTTCTCTACAAACAAAACATCTCACTAAATAATTCTCACAATTGTTTAAAATGTTCCTTTGGCTTATTATGATAAGAATTTTTATTTTTATTTTCTGAATTTTGATACATAAAGAAGCAAAACAGAAATATAATTTATTTTCTATTTTAATATTTTTTAATAATATATGGGTAATAAAATTCCACAAATAGACAATTCTTGCAAATATTGAACTGTATATATATGAAAGTAACACCAAAATTTTCTTCTGGAAAAATATGTCACTTTGCTTTATCAGTGAGTCAGCTTGAAGTCATTGAAACGCTTTGTTTTCATTTTTAGGTCAAATTTTTTCACACAAAAAAATGCAAGTGCATTAGGATTTGTTATAGGAATATATTACAATTCTACATGGAAAATTTGATATGGATTAAAAATAAAGTTGAATTAATATATATATATATATATATAAAATAAGATGTAAATCTTATATTTTAAATTGATTTTAAAAGAAAGTTAAATTTTAATAAAGTTGTTAAACTTAAATTAGACAATTTAGATTAAATTTATCTATTAATAAATCATATTTGAATAAATTAGACAACCTAAATTGAGTCCACGTATTAATTGAGCATATTTAAAAATTGAGTTTTCATGTTAACGAGTTATATTCAAATAAATTGGATAACCTTGATTGAATCTACGTAGAGTTATGTTGGAATTGAGAATATTTCTTCCTCGATATATGTACATCAAATAAAAATATATAAATTTTATTATCCCATAAAAAATTAAGAAAAAAACATTTTACGATATTAAAATTGTAAAAATTACTAATTTATGCAATGATGAAATTAATTTTAGGTATGAATTTAAATTCAAGAATTTGTAATAAAATAAATAAACAAGAGAATTTGTCTCCTTGAATGAATTATATTTTATTAAAATAAATTGTGAAAAATTTAATGTGATTTTAAATATTAAGATTCTCAAAACTCATAAAAGAAGCCCCTAAAACATAGATTTTATAAAAGTGACACGTTATTTCCGATTAATTAAGGTGAAAAGACAGTTCCCTGAAAAACAGTATGCGTATCCGTATTCGTATACCAAGGAGAATGTATGCAATGATTAGGTATTTATAATTAGGGCGTGTTATTAAATAATTGTGAAGATTGAATTATTTTGACAATTAAATATAATTAGAATCCGTTTCTATTTGAATAAGTTTTGTTAAAAATTATTTTAAGAAAAAAAAATATGTATAAAGCTAAAAGAGAAAAAAAACTATTACAAAATAATGATAAACTATAAATATTTAGATTTATAAACTCAACTTGTTTTTCTTCAAAAAAAAAATGTTTTTTTTTTTAATTTTAGCTGCTGTTAATTTAAATTTTAAAGAACTATTTTTATTAAAAATAATTAATATTTTTTCAAACATGCTCTTCTGGGTCATATTAATGAAAATTGTTAAAATTTGGTTAAAAATAAATAAATAATGATAGAGAATACATAGATAACATTAATTGTTAAACATGTTGTAAAAAAGAAATCATTTTTAATTTACATTTTAAAAATATTGATTAGTCTTATTTAATTCAATCCAAGTTAGATAGTCATTCATAAAAGAATTTATAATCTATAAAAATATAAACAAATGAACACATAATAGAGATATAAATCATTATATATTAACAAAAATTATCTTTCAAATAAAAAAATTATAAAATATTGAAATTTCTCTTTTCTCTTCTCAAATATAAATATTAACTATTTTTTCATTATAAAAAATGTAAATAGACAAATATAATATTAACTATATTTCCACTAATAATATGTAATAAATAAAAATTATGTTGAAAATGATAGAAAATGTATATAAAGAAGAGAATAAATTGAAAAGGGTATAGGAAGTACAATGTTAGGAAAAAGGCAAAAGATGAAATTATAGAGTAGAGTGTAGAGTGTAGGTGAGTGCTAACCACTATTCTACTCTTCTCCATAGCCCATACCTTTTATATAATAATAACAATAACAACATTTACTAACATTTCAAATAATAACAATTCTAGGGTTAATGCAAGAGAGAAAGATACATGAGATAATGATGGAAAATTAAAATTTCTTACAAGAGTTCACACTAAAATTTAATAACTTTGTTAAGAATTTGCATGAAAATATTTGGATAAAAATGAAAAAATATATATATATATATATATATAGAACTATAATATAACATTCAAAGTAAATATTTCAAATAAAAAAATATAAGTAAACATGTGCTTATTCATGTTTGCATATATTGTCTATAGAATATTTATGTAAAATTTATATAAATACATGTATTATTTTATTTTTATCTTTAAATTAAAAAAATATTTAATGAATATTATATTTTTTAAATTGTTCTATGATATTTATAATTTATTAAGTATATTATATTTACGTTTAAGAAATCATATTTAACAATTTAAGTACAGTATATTAAACATAAATATAATATATTCAATAAATTATGAATATGATTATGTGAGTGTTTTAAGAAAATAAATATTCATAAATTATTATCATTTAAAATTTAAAAAAATAATAAAGTAATGTATTAAAAAAATTCATATTTTTCATAGGTAATAATACTTAATATTAATAAAAAATATAATTTTTCGTATAATTTTTCACAAGTTTCTTATTACTATAAATTTGTAGGTAAAATGTTAGGAGAAAATTATTTTTTATTATTTTTCACAAAAAATTCGTGAGAAATTTTCTACAAATAAATTTATGAAAAATTTTTCACAAACAAATTTATGAAAAATTTCTCACAAACAAATTAATGAAAACTTTTTCCAAAAACAAATTTATAAAAAAATTTCATAAAAATAAATTTATAAAAAATATTTAATGAGTAATTAATTTTTTTATAAAATAAATCTGTAAAAAATATTTAATAGATAAATAATTATATTTTTATAGTGATAATATTTATTAAGTAAATGTTTATATGTTTTTCCTCGTATTAAAGAATTGATTTTGATTTGATATGATTTTAGATGATTTTTGTAGTGGAGAAAATATTTTATACTATATTTTATTATTAACATATTTGTAGAAAAGAAATAATCAAACATAAAATATTTAATTTTAAAATGATAAATGTTACCATTCCAAACGGGAAAGGGTTATTGTCAAATATTAGGTTTTCCTTCCATGTTTCATGCTTTTCGATTGAAGCAAACATTGACCAATTAAAGGAAGTGAATCTACTAAAAGAAATAAAGACAGAACAAGTTATTTCAACTCTTGATAAGAAATAATACAAATATATTTATAATTTGTCATGTTTATGCACATATTCATTAACTAACATTATTTTTTTATATATTTTAAAATGTACTATTTATTTTGGAGTTTAAATTAAAATAATGAAATACATAACGTATTTATTTGATTTAATATTCTTATACATTACTGAAAATTTATTTTTATTAGAAATTAAATAAGTGCAAAATATACTTTTTCATAAACGGTTACATATAAAAATAAAAATAATTAACAAAATAAAACATCCTATTCATAATCTTAAAAAACCAAATACTTTCTATATTGTTTGAGAAGAAGGGTATTAACATAGTATTTTCTTATAATTATTATTAACTATTATGAAAAAGGTATAAAATAAAATATTCATTCAATAAAAAATAAAACTCATAAAATTAAAAATTTCAATACTTTTCAAAAACCTATTCAAAACAATATGTTACACAATATACCAAATTTCAATAAATCATTAGTCTGAGTCGAAAATGAACTTTGATCATTCAAATAAAAATTTAAATTTTTAAAAATATAAAAATAATCCATTAAATTGTTAATAAACATTAGTAATTATTAAGTAAGTGAATAGTTAACTCATATAGTTTAGTAAATGTTTACTTTGGTGCTGAATGAAGTTAAACATATTCTATAATAAAAGTATTAATTATGTCTATATTAATTTGAGTAATGATACATTCATATTCAAAATTTTTGTGATTATATTATATCTATTATAAATTTACTATGTTGTTATTTTATGTTTTCATAATAAGGAGAAGTATATTAAATGTTTAAGAAACATTTTGTTGTAGTTTTTGTGTGGTCAGAATTATAGCACAGACGAATAGAAAAGAAAGAGAGAAAAGAGTGGAGTGATGCACATGTAAGGGTGGTAGCTATAGCTTCACCTTCTCATGCGACTTTAGAAGGAAAAGAGGGTCCATAAACTTACAAAAACTAGAGAACAAAAGTCTTTATGCACGCTTTAAATATCCTTTCTATGTTCTCTCCAACTCTACTTATATCAATCAATCTCATAATTGGAGAGAGAGAAAACCAGAACAAAGTTTTGGTTAGGGAAGAAGAGCTTCTTATGGAGAAAGTGAACCTCTAGTTTTCTCTCAGAGTAAGTGGAAAAAGCTCAAACACACATAAAAAATGATGATGTTGTTGTTGATGTTGTTCGTGATGATGATGAAGAGAGAGAAATGATCAAGAACAAAATGAGATTAACAGGCACATAATAGGTTGGTTATTGCATTTTCTCACTGCTCACTGCCCCTCTTTCTCTGCTCTTTTCTGAACCATTCAGATTTCAGAACCTCATTTTACCTTTCTCTCTCTCTTCAACAAACACTTCTCTTCCTTCAAACACCAGAGTTGGTGACAGTAGCACAAGATAGATAAACCAGAACCAGACACACAAACAAGTGCTGAAAAATCTCATCAGTTCCATTACACTCTTCTGAAAAGCTCATACTTTCCCCTTCTGTAACACTTGCAGAGACCCCACCTTCAACAAATACCCCCACATACATAGATTTCCTTCCAAACCCCTCAGAAGATCCAACAACCTTTTCTCAAGTCAGACAATCATAACCACCTTGTTACTTGTCATCACACAAATAAACCCATACATGTGTTCTTGTTGTAGTTGTTGCTAGTTATTTTCTATGACAACCAAAATATATCTATTTTTATATTCACATATTTTACATCGAACGTCTGAATCAACTGATGCAGAATTGTTACACTGATCTTATCTGATTCCTACAGGATCGAGCAACTTTCATTTATGGCCACTACAAGGAGGTTGCACGTTCGAGCTGAATTGTCTGATAGAAAAAAAGTAAACTTTCAATGGTGATTACTAGTAGAATGTTACACTGATCTATCTTATTCGAAGAGAATTGTCGATAAAAGTCACACTTTTTAGTTGTGGCTACGACAAAGAGGTTACATTTATCTGATTCGAATAAGATTGTCTAGAAAAGCACACCTTCAGTTGTGGCTACTACAAGGAGGTTCCCTTCGGATTCCGGTGCCTTTGCCGACTGGTCAGCGGCGCCCTCCGCCGTCTCTGGCCGCGGCGACGACCTCTCTCTCGGCTTCAATGCTTCATCCGCCGCCGCGCACGGCGGCGCAGCCATGTGGCCGGGGGCATCGAGATCATTCAACCACAACCTTTCACCTCACCACGACATCTTCGTGGTGGCGCCCGCCTCGTCGTTCCACCACCACCACCACAACGACGCCGTTTTGTCCGATCCAAACAACAATTCCAACGCAACTGCACTCGGCGTCAACGTCTTTCCGCTCCTCACCGCCACGCCATGCCTCACTCCCGAGAGCGAGGGCATAATGGGAAACATCAATAACCACCGTAACACAATTCAGTTATGGCAACCACAGGAATCACCACAACACCAACACCAACAAGCCGACGGCGTGTTGCCCAGTAACCACCGTAACCCAATTCAGTTATGGCAAGAGCACGACAAGTCTCCGCCGCAGCAGCAACAGCAACACGCGCACGAGCGTGAGGCGACTGGGAGCGGCACGAGCACGTGCCAGGACTGTGGGAACCAGGCGAAGAAGGATTGTAGTCACAGGAGGTGCAGGACGTGCTGCAAGAGTAGGGGTTTCGATTGCGCCACGCACGTGAAGAGCACGTGGGTGCCGGCGGCCCGGCGGAGGGAACGCCAGCTCATGGCCGTGACTGCGACGGCGGTTGGATCCAGTGGGTCCACTTCCGCCACCAAGAAACCTAGGCTCGTGCCTTCCCAGACCACAACCACTTCGCATACTTCCACGTCTAATAACACCACCACTCCTCCTAGGAGTTTCGACACTGGTTCTAGTCACCAAGGTTTGTTTGTGTCTCTCATGTCTTCAAACACACACTCTTAGTTTGACTAATTCATTCTACTTCTTAATTTGTTATTCTTGATATTCATTCAATTATTGACCTAAGACACTACTATACCTAAAGTTCTTACATTTTTCTAGCTCCCACTACACTGCTACGGCTATTCTCCAAAATAAACATAAATTGTTGTTATCTTTCTCTTTTGAAATATTGAAGAGAGAGAAACAGACCATTTTTTTCATAACAAAGGTTATGAAGAAGTCTAACATTATGTCGAACAAAACTTAGATCTAAGTGTTTTTTCTTTAATAAAAGTCGAAGTTTTAGTTTGGTAATATTATAATATTATGCAAACTCATTGCACACATTCATCTAAGTGAAACTCTCATTAGAATAATATATATCAATCATCTAAAAGCTCATATTAACAGGACCCTGTGTTTATGATGAGTTATTCTTGCCTGAATGTCCACTAAATAGATGTTCATATTTTCTATTAATATCGGACAGTTTTGAAATAGTTTTAGAAACAGAAACATGTTTTTAAAATAAACATCATTTCTATTAAAAATAAGATAAGATAACCAAATTTGCATTTAGTATATATAGAGCAATGATTGTATTATAGTACTATTATAATAAAAGAATGTTGTTGTGTTACAAGTTCATTCATTCAATGCTTTTCATGGGTTAAGTGTGTGGAACTAAGTAGGGTTTGTTGAATGAGTTGGGTGCAGATGTGGGTTTGAAGGAGCCATTACCTTGCCAAGTGCGTGCACCAGCAGTGTTCAAGTGTGTTCGTGTGACTGCAGTGGATGATGGGGATGATGAGTATGCCTATCAAGCTGTGGTGAAAATTGGTGGCCATGTGTTCAAAGGGTTTCTCTATGATCATGGAGTTGAGGATAAAACTGAGTATCCCAATCTATCTGAATTGCATTTGGGTGGTGGTGGTGGTGGTGGAAATGTTGCAAGTGGAAGTGATGGGATTGGTAGAAATGGGGTTTCATCTTCATCTCCTGTGGTGGATCCTTCTGATGTCTATGCAGCTTCTGGTGGAGGGTTACTTGGAGGTTCATCAAACTATGGTAATCCAATAGTATAAATGTTTTTAGTATTACTTTTAATCAGAATTGAAGTTTTATCTTGATATTATTATCTCTCATAAAATATTTGGAATATTATCAAAATAAAACTTTAATTCTGGTGAAGAAACAATGCTAGTAACACTTATGGTAGTGGATCTAAGTTATTTGTTTTAGTTAAATTAATATTTTTTTCCTAGTGCAACATAGATGGGCATGCAAAAAATAGGGTAATTTTCTTATTTTGCCAATATTGGGGTGGGGAATTGGGGTATAAATTAATAATATTAATATTCTTCTAAGTTTGTATCTTATAACATATGTCACTCTCTGCATTTTCCACTCCTCGATTTTTGTTCCTTTTAGTGCAATTTTCTCTCATCGTTGACTCATTACATGAGCAGATCGGTGGATTACAGAGGAGCCACATCATGTCAAGAGAATAGTTTATGAACCAAATTAACTCACAATTGAAAACCAAATCTGAAAAGAATCTTCTTTTACCAAATTCACTGTTCAAATTCTAAACATGATTTAATTACAACAATTATTGTTGTACTAAATCTTTTAAACAATTTCCATGCTAGAGATTGAAATATGATAAAAATAATCAATATATATATATATATATATATAAAAGTTAATATAAGAATAATATTACTACTGGTGCCGTATTGCATTTTGCTTCTGCCCTATATTATTCCCTTTTGAAATTTGAAAAGGTAAGCTGTTGTTCTATTTCAGATACTGCTCATCATATCACACTACTTTTAAACAATTAATTATATTTTTATATATTTTTTCATAATTTTAAAGTTAATCTAATTATATTTTTTAATATGATTAATAATATTAAAAATTATATTTTATTGTAATATTCAGAATCTTATACAAAATTCAGCTTTTAATTTTGAGAATCCTACCATATTACACCACCATCTTATCTAGAAAGAATCTATAAGACTAGATGCTTAATGCTTAAAGCTTAAATTTAAGATTTGTACGTAAAACCCAAAAGTGTATGTATGGTGTTAATGATTTTGATGAAGTTGAAATTCATATATATGTATATATATATATATATATATATATATATTGAGAGGGTACATATTTTGAGTACATGAGATAGTTATGGCATAAGGGTATGGTTCCTTTTCTTTGTATATGCTATTTTGATGATTTATACATATGCTTGGGTTGGGGAAACTCATGATCATATTATATTATTAAGAGAGAACATGGAGAGGTGTAGTGTGTGGTGTGATGTTGGTTTGTTTGGGTTTAGTATGGAGTAGAAATAAATGTGGGTGAGTGATGGTGGTGGTGCTTTAGACTTTGGCATGAGAAGTAGTTGAAAGGTCACTTTCAGTAATGTGGTAGTCCCTGTCATGCTAGTTTATTGGTCACAACATCTCACTGATGCCTAAACACCCTGCTAAATTTCTGTATTCATCAAGGCATGATGTACTCTCTTTTTCCTTTTGTTCTTGTCTGCAATTCAGACCATCTCCAATGCCCAGCCATTCATCTCATCTACCATTATTGGCCTGGAATTAACTGTTCCCTGTCCTGTCCCTTTCTCCCTCCTTCTTCTACCTCATAAACTCTTTCAAATTCACATTTTTTCTTCCTAATCATTGTAACACAAGAAAAAAAAACCTTCTATAATTAACCAATTAACATAAGTGAATTTTAAACCTAATTCAATCGGATTATGAGGTGAAATTTGTCCTTAACTCAAATATGGGTGAGGATTGGTATGATAAGTCCAACAACTTTGTTAAGATAAATTCTGATATCATTCAATCTCATAAAACCGATTTATAAAATATGATTTACTCTCACTTATATACATTAATTTGACTATATCATTACGTGCTATCTCTAATACTAATAAATTATCATTGACTTCACCTTAACATGATATCAACGTTATTCTGTCTCATTTCTCTCTGATATGGTCGAATTGTGTAAATCAAGGCTTATTAATGCTTCTGCTGCTGCATGATGCTTTACTTTAACCAGCAACATATGCAGACCATAATTTTCTTGCATTGATGTTGATTACACATTGCTTTTTCATTGTTCTTGCTAGGAAGTTTTATTCTTTTACATGTAAGAACCATTTAAATCGCCTACTACTTTTTGTTAACAAGAATATTTATTAGGGCATGTATTGTCTATCTATGCCAATATCTACCATTATTGAGAAGCTGCAAATTCGTGTGTCAATTTTTTGCGTGCAGAATCTTATTAGCCGCTATTTCTGACTTAGACATACACAAAAATGAAGTTGTGTGTATTCATTACATGTATTCATTATTTTGATTATTGATTATATCTTTGCACATGTTGTACCGTGTTTGTTGTCTGTTTAACATCTTGGTGGATTTTGTCATGTGCATAGGGTTATTCTTTCTTTGTTTTTGCAGAAAATAAAGTAAAATAAAATTTTTTTTGTCCTATGGATTCTGATGTGGTGTGTTTTATTAATAATGTAATGAAGTTTACTGTTCCTCTGTCATGTCTGGAATTATTATTAAAAAGTTTAATTTTTTAATTTATTGAACTCTCTTCATAATTTATTATATTAAGAAAAAAATGGGATTTGTATTATGAGTATCAAAAATCACTTTCAATCCTGTCCTTATGTTTTTTTTCTTTGTCGGTATAATGTTCATGAACTGTCCAACACAACCCATCTAGTCAACCAAAAAATTAACAATCCCTGATTTTGTCTTTTCAGTGATGAATCATGAATTACCTATGCCTTCATCAAGTTCATACCAGGGCTATTTTAGGAATTTTGTGAATTGATTTGTTCCAAAGTTTGCAATATTTGTCATGTTGATATGTTTGCTACCAACTAATCTTTCTCTGTTGGGTTTGATTCACTACCAGAATCAATTCTATCCATTAACTTACATTCAAATATTGAAAGAGTGAACAATTATTGGTTGTGTTGGAATGTGTAATGTGAATCAATTATAGAATAATAAATCTAATCTAAATACACATTTATTATCAACATAAAATGCATTCTCACAAAATTTTATTAGATTTGTTGGATGGTAAGTTATTGGATCTTTATTTAATTACATGTAAATGTTTAATTCTGTTTCACATTCTGTAAATTTTAAGTTAAAATGAATCTTATTCTTCATACAAGAGAGAGTTTATTAAAGATATTATAGGTAATCTTTTAGGATTTCTGGTTGGAAAATTTTACTATAGTGAAATTTAAGAGTTAGATAAGTTTTTTTAAAACATATTCTTAAAAAAATTACTACAACATCATATTATGAAATATTTTTTACAAATTTTTTTATAAAAAAATTAATTATTTATTAAATATTTTTTTATAAATTTATTTTATTTTTTATAAATTTATTTGTGAAAATTTTTTTGAAAAATTTATTAGAAAATTTTTCATGAATTTATTTATGAAAAATTTTTTATAAATTTTTTATGAAAAATTTTTTATAAATTTTTTATGAAAAATAATTTTTTACTAATATTTTTCCAACAAATTTATAATGATAGAAAGTTTATGGTAAATTTGTGAAAAAATTTATATTTTTCACTTATTTTAAATATTATTTACAAATTTGTTTAATGAAAAATATAATTTTTTTTTATAGTAAGGAAAATAAAAAATAAAATTAATTTCTTAAATAAAAATAGGGAAATTGTTTTTGCAGCCTTGTATTTCCTCTCTTGATTAAATACAAATATGCAAAGGGTGGTCATCTTAAGGATGAGATTAGTTTAAGAGTTGCCAATTGAGCAAAATTATTTTGATGGAAATTTGATAAATTTTGAGAGGAAGTGAAGGTTCATATCAGGGTAAGATGGAAGGATAAAAGTTTTTTTTTTTTTCATTTTGATGATATTTTTTTCTTTTTATGGATGTAAATAAATATTTTTAAATTTATGAATTTTGATGGTATTTTTTTTAAATTGTGCTTCAAAGCACAAATTCAGTGTTAATAAAGAATCTAAGTTGTCCTAAACATAATCGCAGTACTATGATATCTTTTGGTTAATCTCACAATTAAGATGCTTCATTTGTAGGTTAATTTTATTTACTCAAACAGGAAAGTTTACTAATTTGATGGTAAGTTTTTAATGAACTTTTTCATCCATATGATTCTTTCCATTTAGTTTAATAATTTTTCCTTATATTTTAATTCTTTAATATTTTACAATAATAGAATTAAATTCATTTTAAAAAATAGAAGTCATATTATAAATACAACTTTAACAAAAAAAAATAAAACAAAAATTATGTTTATAAATCACAACTTTTAAAAATAAATCGTACTTTTAAAGAATAATTTTAATTTGGACATTTTAATGAATTTTAATTTTTTTTATAAAATTGTATTTATGAATTAGTTTTGAAGTATAATGTGGAATGTATGGATTTATTGTTTTTAATATATATATATATATATAATTATTTTAATCTAAAAGATATTTTGAAGTATAAAAAGAATTAGGAAAAAAAATTAAAATTATTAATTAAACATATTATGGTATATGAACGGTAATCGGATAATAAATATTGTCTTTTATAGAGTATTTTTTTATCTCATGACATTAGTTTATTCTCATTTAAACATTACATACAAGGTAGTTTCTAAATACATTTATAATAGGTAAACCACCATCGATGTAACGAACCCAAAAATCATGATTTAAAATAATATCTAAATCCTAGTCAATCAATAAATTTGCAGAAAGATACCCAAAAGAAAGAATCTTGTATAACTGTGTATACTATGTAGTGTATACTATGTACCTCATGTAAAAATTCTCAAATGCAATGTAATATTTCTCAACTTTCTCAAATCTATATTTACATAAAATCTAGTTTAAAATATTCTCTATAACCTCAGAATCATTATCTTGCGGAAGACCTCCTGTAACATCATCTGCTCACGTGTTAAACACGATCATAGCATTTCAACAAAACACAAAACATAAAAGCAAGGGTAAGCTAACATAAATCAAGAATAATATCTCTATATTAAATACATTTCATATCAGTAAATTAAAGTAAGTTCTTTCCTTATTACTTGTCAAAATTTACAGAATTCATATAACAATCATACACTTCACAAAATCCAAGTATTTGTCAAAACACCTAGAGAAAACTAGACAGACTCATCCGGATAAACGTATGAGATCCTTGACCTCAGAGACTAACACCTATATGCTTAACGGTAACCGGGCAATAAACGTTATCCCTTACAGAGTCTTTTTCACCTCAGGACATCACATCCGTTTATCCCCATTCAGGCACCACATACAGGGTAGTTCCCAAGCACATATCTGATAGCCAAGCCACCACGAAATAGTGCAAGCGGAACCTCCATCGACCTCTCACCACATGATACCCCGGTCTATATGATTAGGAATATCATTAGAAGTCTGGATACCTCCTTAAAAGTAGGTTTCGATAATCTCATACACACTAAATCTATGTCAAATAACACCCCTTGGTGACTACTTGACTTGACTCATTCGACACATCAATAACACTCCACATCTAAGACAACATCAAATCTCAACATCTCTATTAATCACAGTCCCAAAGATATTCCTTATATTTTCAAACACAACTTGACAATCAACACTCTTATTACATTATAACATTCCATACATGTTTCTCTTCTCATTCAATCCCTTGTAATAATATCATTCCACAAGATTTCATACAATCATAGCACATTTACAACACAATACTTTATTCAATCATTGATACAGAATTTATTTAAGAATTAAAGTATGTTTATATCTCACTCCAATATTTTTAAGTTCTTTCTTTTGGGTATCTTTATGCAAATTTATTAATTGACTAGGATTTAGATATTATTTTAAATCATGATTTTTGGGTTCGTTACAATCGACCTCACATCACATGATATCATAATCTACATGACTAGAAATAACATTAGAGGTCCAGATGCTTTCTTACAAGGTAGGTCTTAATAATTTCATATACATTAAATTTATGTCAAATAGCACCTCGTGATGACTATTTGACTTGACCTATTCAACACACCAATTACACTTCATATCACATCACATATAACATTAAATCTCAACACCTCTATCAATCATAGTCCCAAAAATATTCCTCACAATTTCAAATAAATCATTATATTAACATCCTCATTACATTCCGAAAATCCATTAAATACTTTCCTTTTCATTCGATCTCTTGTAACGATATATCTATTAGGATATTATATAGAATATTATATATTGATTAGTATTTATTAGTTGAGGGTAATTTAGTCTTTATACTATTGATATATTGTCCTATTTATATTCTTGTTATGACTTGTATCTTTTAGGGTTTTTTCATATGTTATTATCAAATATTCTATTTCTCCTTCCCTTGTTTCTTCTCTTTATGTTCTTATGTTATCATGGTATCTAGAGCAAGGTTCGTACTTAGAGTTGTGTAAGCCAATCAAATTTTGTTTACTATTTATCATTCAACCCAGAAGTTTTGTTCCGCTGTGCAATTTGGTGCGTTCCCTTTGGTGGTTCCTGTTGGTGGTTCCCGTTGGTGGTTCCCATTGGTGGTTCCCGTTGGTGGTTCCCTTTGGTGGTTCCCGTTGGTGGTTCCCTTTGGTGGTTCTTTTGGTGATTCCCTTTGGTGGTTCTTTTGGTGGTTCCCTTTGGTGGTTCTTTTGGTGGTTCCCTTTGGTGATTTTCTTAGTGGTTCTCTTGGTGGTTCTCTTGGTGGTTCTC